>OZ034968.1:52423729-52768729 GCA_964030785.1 Siderastrea siderea
CTCGATGGCTTTCGAAGTAAATATGACTTAACTAAGACCAACTTTCTGCAGTTCAGTAAGAAATTTGCTTTCGAGGAAATCATCTTTGTTGAAGGTTCATTTCGAAGGCTTATTTATTACAACAGCAACTGGTTACAACAACATTTATTACAACAACAACTGGTCCACCCGCAAATTAGCTAGGGCTATTCGAGGCGGGTGGAAACACGTTTTCCCAGGAAAAACACCAATATGTTCATGTCCCAGCATCTTGTCACGGGAAAAGAATTAGCTCTCCTAAAGGTGTCAGCTTGCCTAGTGTAGTGGTGTGCATACTGGTCTACCATGCCGGCGACCGGGATTCGATACTCAGAGGGAACATAATTTTTTCTATTTTTTATTTCTTTTTTTCTTTCTTTCTTTCTTTCTTTCTTTCTTTCTTTCTTTCTTTTTGTTGACGACTAGAATAAGAGTATTTTCACAAATTAATAAGTACTAGGAAAAAAAAAAGGAAAAAGGGAGAGCTCCGCTTTTAGGCTTTGCTAAATCTATATATTAGGCTTTCCTTTTGAAACAAGAAGCTCTGCAGCTTTAAAAAGACGGTCCTGATAATGCCACAGGATACCCATGCAGTGTCCTTAGAGGAGTAGTTAGCGATCATTAGGGAATACTTCGTATTGGAATGTTTGTGGTTAAAAGAGTGAAAAAAGTTGAAACAAGTGGAAACCATTCCTCCAGGAAAAACAACGCTAAGACATGAACTCCTTCGATCCACTATCCCGTAGAAGATCATGACCTTGAAAGTCCTTTCCTTCAGACTAGTTCAGACATGTATTATTCTTGTTCTATTTCAGGTACAAAGATCAAATCAAAACACTTTTTGTACCTGCAGCCGATTTCAGTACTAGTTTTTATTTTGCTTACCACATTGTTAACTTATCGACAAGGGCTTTTTAAGACAATTAAGAATAAAAAATACGGGTAAAAGCGTACGACGTTTCGACCGCTCTTCGTTCATTATCAAGTTCAATGTACGAACAAAAAGGAAAATAGCATATATGTGTGTACAAACTATGATATAAGAATTATAAAAATGTGTTCAAATATGTTAAAATGTATAAAATTGTAGAAAGATGATAGAAAAAGGGACAAAGCATGCAAAAATTAAGTAAAAACCTTCGCACGAATAGAATCAGATTTTACATAGAGACTAGGTCTCAGATCCTTAATAAAAACACTTCAGTCAAGAGCAGTCAAACAGTTAAAGAAATGCAAAAACTAGTTTGACTGTCTCATGACTGAAGTGTCTCTAGTCTCCATGTACAATCTGATTCTATTTGTGCGAACGTTTTTTTATTAATTTTTGCATGCTTAGTCTCTTTTTCTCATTGTCTTTCTACATTTTTATACATTTTAACAGATTTTAACAGATTTTCATAATTCTTACATCATTGGTCACATATATATGCTATTTTTCTTTTTATTCGAACATTGAACTTGATAATGACCGAAGTGCGGTCGAAACATCGTTCGCTTTTTAATACCCGTATTTTTTTTATCCACATTTTTAACGCGACATCTAGACTTATGACTTATGCTATCATTTTCTCTGACATTTTCCGCTTATACTTAACTAGGAAGAGTTTTTTTGCCTCTCGAAACGTAAGTTTTCAGCTGAAGAATCAGCCTTACAGTTCAACCTACGTTACCGTACAGAAAGATCTCCTAAAACTTCCTGAAACGATTTGAGGAAAAAGAAAACCAAAATTTTTTAAGTATTCAAACCTCATTGAATATTCATGACCCCTCTCGATGACGTTATTGGCATTATGTAAGCAACTTAATTATATGCATGTGTGTCAGTTAAGCTAACAAGTCAACAACTCGCTACGCTGTGGTAGACCAGTCGCGTCCTATTCCGGTTAACAACGAACAGGTTGTGGAAATAGTTCAGGCTTTACAGCCCAACGCGGATAATGCGACGAACAATCCTGTCTCTGAGGCGGCTTCAGCTTCTTCAGGTCCGGCGAACTCTCAACAGGACTCGGCGGGTTCACGACAAGATTCTGTTGATTCACAAATCCCGGTAAATTCTGAGAAAACGGGTGAAACTAACAAGGCAGAAGGAATTTTGGAGGTGAGAATTATAGCTTAATCCTTCTAGTTACTGTTGATTCGTCGGGTTATAACGAGCTTGTTGTAGGCGTAGTATTTATCAGATTGTTGGTCGTTACTTTATGCAAGGTTGCTCATCCGGGCATGATGGTCTAGCATTTGGTCTTAGCTTTTTATGGAACTACTTTGGCCGGCTACGCCCTTATTTTCTTTTTCCGGACGCGACAGATCTTCTTAAATTTTACTTGTGCTTTGCTCATACACTCATATATTGCATTCGTTTTATATTTGTACACTGCTTAGCTGTTGTCTGAAAACAGAGAGAGGATCTGGTTTTATGACCAATGGCAGGGGGTGAAGCCCTTAGGTATAGGGTTTAAGGTGAGGCTGTGTGCCAACCGAAGAGGTGTGATTCTGTGCCCACTCAAGGGGTGTTGCTGCCTGCTCACCCCAGCGGTGTGGCTGTGTGCCCACCTAGGAGGTGTGGCTGCGTGCTACTGAAGAGGTGTGGCTGTGTGCTAACTAAAGAGGTGGGGCTGTGTGCCAACCCAGGAGGTGCGGCTGCGTGGTACTATAGAGGTGTGGCTGTGTGCCCACTAAAGAGATGTGGCTGTGTACCCACTAAGGGGTGTGGCTGCGTGCCCACCCAAGAGGTGTGGCTGTGTGCCCACCAAAGAGGTGTGGCTGTCTACCACTAAGGGGTGTGGCTATGTGCCCACTAGGGTTGTGGCTGTGTGCCCACCCAAGAGGTGTGGCTGTGTGTACACCTAGAGGTGTGGTTGGATGCCCACAAAGGATGTGTGGCCGTGTGCTCACAAAGCAGCGGTTGGGTGCCCGCAAAGATGTACTGGCAGTGTGTCCTCAGAGCTGTGGCTGTGGGCCCATAAAGAGATGTGGCTGTGTCTCCACAAAGGAGAGGTGACTTTATGCTTTCTAGTGGCAGGGCAGTGCGCCACACAAGGGATAACGGTGCGAATAGCTCTTGTGGCAGTAGAGTAACCCTCTGATGGGGCTGGAAGCTAGGCTTGGCAGCTTGATAGAGACCTGGAACTCGAAGTCTCTAGAGTGAAACCAGAATATGTAGGGAATCTGAGGTCCTGTTTGTGGAATAAATGTTGGCTGATATTAATTTATGCAAATTTAGTTGAGTTGATTTCAGCCTGAAGTGATGGTGTGCAATTCTCTGTTATTCTCATGTGAACGAGCAGCTGTTGCAGTTGAGGAAGGAGTTAAAAGAAATGAAACAGCAGGTGAATGCTCAAATGGTTAAAACTGCCTAAGCAAGTTTACAGTTTCTCATTGCAAAGCCGTCGGGGCTGTTCGACCCGTACGCTTCGCTGGCGGCCTCGGAGCACCTAGTAGCCGTGGTGAAAGAGAAGAAAGACGCTGAGTCGGAGAACTACTCAATTGTCCTCCGCCAATGCCACCCCTTAGTCGGAAGCAAGGCGTTACAGAGTGCTCGTGTAAAACTAGTAGCGTCGATACAAGAAACAGAGATTGAAAAAGTCATCGAGAAGGCTGTGAAGGCGCTGAACCAGCAAAAAGGCGGAAGAGAGCCTGGAAGGGCATGCCGTTGAAGGGGGACGAGAGCTTTCAATCTGAAATGCTACTCTTGCGGAAAGATGGGCCATATAGCCAATTTCTGTCCATCTGCGCAGGCTTCACCGGGATTTGGCGTGAGGAAAGAGAATGCTGCGTAGAGTACTGGGTAACCGAGGTGTTAAAGTACTGTAATGCAGTGCAAAGAAAATATGGATTAGGACTGGACACTGGATAATCGATAGACTATGTAATATAAATGTGTTCGGCAAATGATGACAATAAAGAAAGAACACTGTTATGATAAAGAACAATGACTTTTTTTCCGTTACACACACACACGCACGTACACACACAAAGGAGTATGATAATCATGGTTAAATGAATTACGGTGTTTTGCAATCTAAACGTGTTGTCGGTTCCAAAGCGTGACGTGCTTGGTATGTTTTAGGTAACCCTTGATCGGTGGGATGACCCTGCAAGCGTTTTGTCTTATAAGGCATTCACTTGTTGCCACGAATTCTCGGGCAGATGGGTCGTTTCCTCCGGGCTGGGGTTTCCATCTAGGGGTACCGTAACTTTTGGTTAAGCATCCTTCTCCTTTGCCTTATTGCAGCTCAAGAAGAAAAGGCAAAGGCGGGAACAGCAATTTGATCCAATCACGGCTTGTCAGAATGCTAAACTTTGCAGCATTAAGTGGGTATTCCTGGATGGAACCCCAAGCTCGAAGGAGGTGACAGAGCCTGCGTTATTACTCGGGGAGCTTGGCGGAGTTCTAGACGGAGATTTGCGGCGAGTAACCGATATCCCTTTCCGAGACCCTGATTCTTTTAAGGCGGCAGAGCTCCACAAACATTTTAATACTTGGGAGGCGGTATCAAATGGTTATGAGAAGGAAGAGGAGATCCTACAATGGATTAAAGAGGGGGTTGATATTACCGAATTCATGAGGTCATTTAAAGGAGTTTTTAAAGGCATAAATATGACAGCGCCACCCCCCCCCCCCCCCCCCCCGCCGACTCAGTTATTTAGCAATCACGGATCCTGTAAAGAATTAGCAGATTTGTTTCAAGAACCTTAGAAGAGCGCTTACAGACAGCTAGCGCTGCCATTAACGATGGAACCTTCGAAACCAAGGTTGTGCGTTGACGCAAGATTCCTTAACTTATGGATGGGGGACTCACCCTTCTCATTAGATAAGCTAAGAGATGTGCCACGCCAGGTTTATCGGGACTCACTAATGTCTACAATAGACGACAAGTCGGGCTACGACCATATTTTCCTGACGGAAGAATCTATGCAGTATTTTGGAATCAGATGGGGAAATTGGTGGCTAGTTTGGGCAACTCTCCCATTTGGCTGTAACAGCTCGCCTGTTGTCTACCAGACAATAGATTTGGCAGCAACAAATTACTTCAGAAGTGTGGGGATTGCTTGCTCCCTCTATATAGACGATCGCCTAAATGGTGAAGTTTTCACTAATGAGGGTTATTGGTCTAAGCCTGTAGGAGAGAGGGATGCCGTTTTCAGCAAACAATCTGCTGAAGCCGCCCTATATATGGTGTGTAGGCTTCTGATCCAACTGGGATATTTTTTAGGTCTCAAGAAGTGTGTGTTGATGCCTGTGAACTGCATTACGTTTTTGGGAATGAAGTTTAACTCGTCTTTACAGGCATTCCAGATCCCTGCAAGTAAAAAGGCAAGTTTCGCCGTGTTAAGAGAGGAGATCTTAAGTGGGGCTCCTACTGTCCCACTTAAAACGTTGCGAAGGTTCATGGGGAAAGCTATTTCGTTTACCCTGGCATTCCCAGGCGCAAAGTTTTTCATATGTGAGATAGCAGGAGCGATTGGTTGAGCATCGTCATTGGGGCGGTGAGAATGACTTCAGCGCTTAGCGAGGAGATCGCCTTTTGGAGATTCCTGGACAACTGGACTGGTCATGTCCCGTGGCGGATGGAAAAACACGTGGCAGTCACAATCTCAACTGACGCGTCGCAGTCGAGATGGGCAGGTTTCATTCACCGACAACCTACAGAAGTTGTGTTGGGAGACTTCTGGGAAGGTAGACTGCGAGTAGTCTCTAATTTTGGCGATAGCGATCGTGGGGTGGGCGAAAATACACAAACGCGCGAGCAAAATTCCGGTGAGACGCGACGCGACGGGAGCGCGAAAAATGAGGGGAGCGCCGAAAATTAGAATTTTTGGCGCTTCCCTGGCGTCACGTCGCGTCTCGCCGGAATCTCGCGCGCGCGTGTGTATTTTCGCCCGCCCCACAATTGCTATCGCCAAAATTAGAGACTACTCGCAGTCTACTGGGAAGGTCATGTGGCCTCGGGAGGTATTAATGTGAAGGATTTCTGGGCGGTTGCTAAGGTGTTAGAAGCTTTGCCTAGCGGTATACGTGATTTTCGAGTTAATTTCCAGGTCATACACACTTGAATGGGCCGCGCAGATCGCGCGAAAAATACGTATCCAGTAGCCGAGAGGATCTTCCATTTGACACAGGAACGGAACTTCCAATTAACTATGACCTACTCTCTCGGAAATTAACTGCTAGGGACTCCATGTTGGCACCCCAATGTTGGGATAAAGTTCGGGAGCTGTTTGGCGGAAGTCGTGGTCACAGCCTTGACCTGATGTCGTTCGATTCGAATGTTCAACGAGATCGAGTCGTCAGCCCTTTACTTCATTTCACACCTTATCCCACCCGAGGTTCTGCAGGGGTAGATGTATTTAGCCAGGACCTCCAAAACTGTGACGGGATGAAGATAAACGCATATTGTTTTCCCCCGTTTGCGTTAATACACGCGCTGCTTTGTTTCCTCCAATCCCAGAAGGCAATTGTGACTGTGGTGGTCCCTGGTCAGTTCCCTCGCCCGTCTTGGTGGCCGAATATAGTAGCTATGTCGTCCAGAGGTGTGATCCTGGCTAATAAAGGTGCTTGAGGTGCCCTATTGTCGCCCACGAAACATGGTTTTAGACCGATAAGACTATTATTGACTTGTGGGCTTTTCGAGTTGACAGGTTCTAATATGTGGTGCTTTTTTTCTAGGCGCTGCCCATTGTCCCAAAGCTATACGTACCATCAGTGGGATGCCCCCGGTGCGCCTACCCTAATGACGAGAGTTTCAAGTTCTGTCAGCGTTGTGGATATCAGAGAACACTCTTCAGGATAACACCACTCGCCTTAAAGGCGCCTATTAATATTCAGGACATTAAAGCTAGAAAGTCGGATTTATTAGGTCGGAGGCAGGCCACCCCGTATGGAAAGCAAAATTCAGCATTGGAAAAGGAACTCACGGGGTTTGGGGGGAGGGGGGCCTTGTCCCGCCGTTCGATATCCAATCAGCAACTCCGGACGTAGTTGTGGACTTCCTTGTATGGAAGGATAACTTTGGGAAAACGAAATTGCACCGGGAAGGTTGTCGTTTTTCTGGACGAAAGGGGAATTCCCAGTGTACTTGTCCCAAGAGATTAGCCTACGGCACGGTCGATTCTCTAATAGGGAAACTTCGTTCTATATTTTGTTTGCACGGAAGGGTTTCAGATAACTCTCCAATCCCTGGGTTTGGCAACCCAGCAGCCTCGAAAACTGTCAAAGATTATCTGACCATGATTCGAGAAGAACAGTTACGGGCTAGGATTACCCCTTCCCAGGCTCAGCCTTTTTTCATTGCGGACTTGTTGGCTTTTGCGTCATATATCGTTAAGCGGCTAATGGTAGGTGATCTCTTGCCTATAGATATATATGTTTTCGCGAGAAATCAGGCTTATTTTAAGACGTTGTTTCTTGCAGGCGATCGGGCGGGAGATCTTGGGAAGATGAAATCTGAGGAAATGTTGAACTTCCCGAATAAGGAGGGCCTGCTGTTTAACCATGTCCTGACTAAGTCACTGAAGGATGGGACCTCTAACCTGTTTTCATTAAAACGCTACTGTAAGAATGTGGCTCTCTGCCCGGTCACGGCAATTGAAACATATATTTAACAATTATCCTGCGAAATCGCGCGGAATATCACCTGATACTTAGCCGACGAGGCCGTAGGCCAAGTTGGATAAATCAGGGGATATTCCGCAAGATTGAGCAGGATAATTGTTTTATTATTCAACAAATTCCCATCGCCTACCATTTTGAGAACGAGAAAAACTAAGGCTCTATGATAAAAACGCTAAAAGCTAGCAACACATAAGCTTAACAAAAATCAAAACAGAACTTAGCTTCAAGAAATCGAAGTTACTACCGTTCACTTAAAAAGACGTATTTACAAACTCATGTTTGAAAATGACAAGACAAAGGAAAAAAAATATTGCTACCTTACCGAGAATAAGACAGTCCTCTTCCTGTGAATTAAAATCTTTTCAACTTTAGTCTTTACAACTTTCCGTGAGCAAGTGTGCTGCTTCGTTCGCAATAGCATTTTCTTGGTTGAGTTCTCACTATGAAAATTCCAAGTCAACCTCTGGATATCTTTGTGAGCTGAAGCAAATACTTGTTGACTTTTTGAGAGCATTTAATCGTGGAAAGTTTCTTCCAGAGAGTTAAAATTTACGGAGAGCGGTGCTGAAACTGTCTCGCTTTTCAAAATGGCCGCCAAACAAACAATGAAAGAAAATCTGTAATGCACTTCCAAATATGGTCATTTACGCATATCACAGGATATCTGTCATGTAGGATGACAGATATCGAGGGCTTCCTTACCATATGTGGGCATAGTGACAATTTGTTGAATAATAAATCGCTTTATGCGATATCGTGAAAATACCAATTCGCAAAGGCTACTTGTTTAGACCCCTTCCTCCCCAAGAGTAAGTTCAGCCGTTACCGTTTGACTCATCGGCGGCGCAAGGCCGGCTGCACTTTTATGTAGAGAGACGTCTGCATGTATTCGGAAACAGGAAGGTAACCTTGCATGGACTGCGCAATGGGTGCGCCATATCCTTGGCAATGGCGGGAGCAGACATCGAGACCGTTATGTATCATGTGGGTTGGAAGACTTCCTCTATGGCCCGCCATTACATTAAGTTGAACCAAGTATTCGGATCGGGCGGTGCGAGGGACTCTACGATGCCAGTGGACATAACAGACAACTACCGTAGACAAAACGAGCTGCTGGGTTTTCTCAAGCCTTCTAGGGGCTTTGGAAAATTATTTATTAACCTCCATGCATTTTGAATGACCAATAAACGTGAACCCATTCTGGCTTGTTTATGTGGGATTGTGGATTTTAAGGTTTTGGGAGTAAGATTTGGGGGGTAAGAATTGGGATAGAGATTTGGTATTTCTGTTGTTGTGCTAGGGTGGTCGATTTAGGAGGGCTTCCCCAACCGGGCGAGACAGGGAGGACTTTTCCATACCTTAATGCTAATGAGGCAGCAAGAGGGATAATGAACTATTCAAACCTCATTGAATATTCATGACCCCCCCGCGATGACGTTATTGGCATTATGTAAGCAACTTAATTAGATGCATGTGTGTCAGTTAAGCTAACAAGTCACGGGGAATTACAACTTGTCCCACCCTCCCTCCCTCACGTTGCCTCTCTAGCACTTCGTGCTTCTCTCCGTCGTTTACTCGACAGGGAGGACTTTCCCATACCTTAATGCTAATGAGGCAGCAAGAGGGATAATGAACTATTTACACATATTATTAACTATCTACTCTAACATTATTGCTTGTAACCACAATTTCAACCAGTTATGTTTCATGGAATCTCTGCTTAATAACATCCGGAACATAACGAGCACTTTACTGAGAACCTTGCACTCTGGCTAGTTCGGTTGCATAACCTAATTTCATTATTCCCGCGTTTATTAGAGAACTGTAAACATATTCAATGTAAGCAAATCCAAACCTTTTCAAACTGTGCTCAAGATCTCCAGATCCCACAAGAGCAAACTCACTTGCGTCGTTGAACATTGTACTAACGGGGAACACTGAAGTCATAGCCGAGAAAAGCATGTTACATGTTACTGAAAAGAGGAGAAGCACAGTTGCGAGCGTTTGAAATCTAATAGGAAGTTTATCCTTTGTTTTTTTCTGACACTCGGATTAAATCTGCTGTAAAAGTCATCTTCCATGATGTCTAACGCGCTGAATTAACGACATTACATGCGTCGTTATAGAATTGCATCTGATAACAAGGAGCACGGCCAAAACCATGAAAAAACAAAAAGACTAAAATTACACCCGGACATTTGGCGCAATTTGTACCCCCTGGCTTTTTAACCTTCATACCCTACGTGACATGCGCGACGCGCACTTATCCTCTTTTTTATCCCAGGTCTACCACAAGTGAACCAAAAATTGACGGTATGTATACACACACAAACCTAGTTACATGATGGTTATGTGGGCTTCATTTAGAACTAATTGCCAAAAAGCTAGCACGCACCATGGCATTAACGTATAAACCTAACATTTTAATGAGCCAGAAGGCACTTAATGTTGATGAAAACCTAAAAATAATGATCCAGTTCACCAATAGCCTGGATGGAAAAGGATAACCGAATTTGAAAGCCTTGGACCAACGTTTTCAAGTTCTGCGGTTGCGTCTTATAAAAATCGCTAAAAACCCACTTATACCTTCTTTTCGATGTACTAGGAGCATTTTGAGCTATGATACCTAATCATAGTCTTAGCACAGTTTCACGTGACAAAACGACAGCAAAATCCACGACACATAGCCATCATAAGAACGCTTCCAGGTTCAAATCAGACAAGGGTTCCAATCTCGCTCAATCCTGAAATTTTGGTCAAGTTTTCCTTACATCTGCTTAAGTAGCCTGTTCCAGGCGTTCAACTATTGCGTAAGTTGTTCACATGTTTGAGACTGGCCCTTTCACTCATGAAATGTTTGATCCGCAGTTTACACGGTGGCTTGTGATTCTCCACAGGGGCATCGTAAATAAAATAATTAATTTTCACCACAGCGCCATCCCTGTTCCCCCAGATTTAATGTGAAAATAATTTTAGATAAAAAGTTTTTTATGCCAATCTGAAGAGCAAAAAGTGTAAAATCTGTCAGGACTCGAAACGTTTTTTCGTTATTTCTCATAATAAGATCTTGTGGAGAAAATACGATTCGCTTAAGGCGTGGACACTAGCAAGGTACCAAGAGCCGACAACGCGTAATCTGACGCGCGAGGAGGCAAATTTTTTAACCTCAGTCCCACTCTACTCATTCACACTGGCGAATTAAGGTGTTTCGATACAGTTTTTTTGGGACCATACCTCACTTTTTGAATCGGCTCTTAGACAGTCCTTTCCTTGTCAGATCAAAGTGAAATTTGCAATACTTGTTGGTTTTGGATTGAACTTTAGCGTGGTTTACATTTTGTGAAAATCGATATTTCCATGACAACGATAAACAAAAAACCTCGAAAACACTAAAATTGAAATTTTCCGCAATCCAGATTTCACTTTGAAAAGCAAATACCAACATCTTAAACTGTGGTGTATGGCACACAAAATATACAAGAACAAAAAAATTCTGTGTTTGTTTTGAAGTAAATCGCAAAAACAGTTCCAACCTTAGTTTTTGCATAGTAATGCTAAATGCACCGAAAAATAATCAATGCTTTGATGAAATGGCTCGAAAATACTTTCAAAATGTGTCGTTTACTTACTATTTTACGCCTAGAAAGTTTTGTTGAAACTGGTGTTCGCGATTTCGAGAACGAATTGTTTTTCTAAGATCATTCGCGTAATAATTTTGTGGTAATTTTTGAATTTGAGCGTTTTTGCGAAAATCTTAAGAACGGCTCGATGGATTTTTTTTTAAACATTAAACACGCGTGCTTGACGATGTGTCCAATTTTAGTATCGAGTCTTATTAACATTGATTCACTGGAACACTTTTAGATTTAACGTTAAAGAGGACGTATGAGCCGACGAAAAAGCTTGCGTTACGTATTCACCTTTGGCAAATAAATGCTAATATATTCAAAGTAATGCGCAAAGCATTCCTCCGTGATTTTTATTTTTCGTTGTAATCTACAGTGCAACAAAGAACAAAGAAACCAGATAAAATTCACGAAGCAATATATTACGCATTACTTTGAATATATGAGCATTTACTTGCCAACTGTGAATTTGTAACGCAACCTTTTCCGTCGGTTCACACGTCCTTTTTAGCGTTAAATCTAAAAGTGTTCCAGTGAATCAATGTTAATAAGACTCGATACTAAAATTGGTCACATCGTCAAGCACGCGTGTTTAATGTTTTAAAAAAATCCATCGAGCCGTTCTTAAGATTTTCGCAAAAGCGCTCAAATTAAAAATTACCACAAAATTATTACACGAATGATCCTAGAAAAACAATTCGTTCTCGAGATCGCGAACACTAGTTCCAACAAAACTTTCTAGGCGTAAAATAGTAAGTAAACGACACATTTTGAAAGTATTTTCGAGCCATTTCATCAAAGCATTGATTATTTTTCGGTGCATTTACTATTACTATGCAAAAACTAAGGTTGAAAATGTTTTTGCGATTTACTTCAAAACAAACAGAGATTTTTTTTGTTCTTGTATATTTTGTTTGCCATACACCAAAGTTTGAGATGTTGGTGTTTGCTTTTCAAAGCGAAGTCTGGATCACGCAAAATTTCAATTTTAGTGTTTTCGAGGTTTTTTGTTTATCGTTGTCATGGAAATGTCGATTTTCACAAAATGTAAACCGCGCTAAAGTTCAATCCAAAACCAAAAAGTACTGCAAATTTCACGTTGATCCGACAAGATAAAGACTGTCTGAGAGCCCATTTTAAAAGTGAAGTATGGTCCCAAAAAAACTGTATCGAAACACCTTAATGTGCAAACCAGAGCCTTATTAGCTGCTGAGACCGAGCGTTCTTGTGTTTGGTTTTGTTTTGTTTTGTTTTGTTTTTTCTTTCCCTTGTTTTGTTTCAGTGTTTGCACACAGTGGACATCCTTATACCCCGAACCAACTCAGACAAAAAATAAGGATTGTATGTGTGACTGACTTTTAAATAGTGGGTATGAAAAAAACTAGAAACTTTTCCTGGTGTCTGTACCCCCAAATTTTACGCCTATTTCTGCGTGTAGTTCCGATTTGTTCTTTGTATTATCTCTGTCAAATAGCTTTCATGTTGATTAAGTTTTGGTTTTGGCTTTGGTTTTTCAGCCCAAAATTTTTTCTCCATAGTGTTTTTTTCTCTGAGCTTTGAATGTGTGGATGAAAACTTGTTGTCTCGTCGTTCAAAGTTCCTAAGTTGTTTTATTCGTGATGCTTGTCGATTTTTTTCTCGCTAACTTGAAATCTAAGAAAGTTTGGCAAATTCTTACTTTGACAATCTTTGTAGAGAAAGATTTAATAACGAAATACTGGATTTATAAACACTATAAGCAAAGAAACAAAAAATCATGATCATTGTTTTATTTTCAAGCCACTTTTACTTCTACAATCCAATTTTTAGCATTGTTTTTACTTGATTACAATTGAAACTGTCCTCACATCAAGCATCCCCTTTTTAGTTTATAATCTTAAATCAGAAATCCCATTCCACTGCTGTCGGCGTTGATCCTGAGTGAAACTGGTTTCTCAGCTAAGGCTGCCTCTTGCAGACAAGATCACAGGGAAGTTTTGGGTGACCTGCGCAAGGAAGGTCATTCCAGTAACCAGATGCCCAGTTAGGCATGTGTGTTGTCTGCCCAGTCCACATGTGAGCACATGGTTCGCGTCCTTTTCCATTCGGTTCACCTGGAGCCCAGTTCTTGTACACTGGGACGGAGTAATCGCTCCAGAGGAAGTCTTTGGTGCTCGAGTCCCACATGTGGCCGATCCAAACTTGCTTCAGTGATGGTGCGCACTGTTTCACCAGGCTCAGAACAAACTCGTTTTCTTCCACGCTATTAATTTTCACCAACTGTGCTTTCACAGCATGGCAATATGCTTGAGCCTGTTGCCAGGTTTTGATTGAACTGCTCACCAGGTAGAGTGGAACCCCGATATAACGATGTACCAACGGACTGGTAAAAATTACATCGTTATATCGGGGTATCGTTATAAACGAATCCCCGATATAATGATATTGGAGAAAAACAATTACAATTATCGTTATATCGGGGTATGGGTGATAAATATTTTTTTCATGCACAATTAATATATATACATACCGTATGACTTTTATCTTTATGCATATATCGTTTTAATTAAGGTGACTCGATCGAAATAAATAACGCCCTCTATGCCTCTCTAAAAACTCTAATAACATCGCCATTTCTTACTCGATTGCCTTGAAACTTTCGCATTTTACACACAATTTATCGAGGAATAATACGTATGTCAACACGTAGATGTACTGTTCGTTAATTTTGCGTGATTTTGCTTTTATTGAACACTACTTTTTTGATAAAATTGCTATTCTAACAAAACTGAGCGCTACGATTTGGTTTAAACTTCTAGAATCAGTTTATAATAACATCTTACCTTGACTTTTTCAAGTTTCCGCAAAATCGTAGGAACAGAAATCCCGGTACAATTTGAACGTCAAAATAACAACCCCAAACGGACTTCAAAGTTTGGACCGCTCCAGCGCTTTCCTAATTTGACTGAAGAGCCTAATAACTCCAGATAAAGTAAGTTCAATGTATCGTTATAGTTAGTTGCAAACCGCACTTGGCTATCCGCAACGATGAAAAAGTTTGGGCGGCTATTATAAACTCACTTTCTGCACCAAAATATAACGAAGTCGCCAAATTCACGTTTTTCTGAATTATATGAAAACTAACTGGACGAATTGAATAAAACTACCGGACCATGAAACTGAACCTTTTACACATACTTTGCGCTATTTTACTTTGCTGGGGCGGTCTTGCTTTGGACAATATATTTTTTGAAAGTGATGCACTATCCAAACTCTGTTCTGTATACGGCTTTGTTGTTATCTGAATTCCACAGTAAGCGCTATGCAAATTTCCTTTCATTTGATGAGAATTTGAGGAATTTACACATTGGCTAGGGGGGGGGGGTATTGACGATGTTTGGTCGCTACACGCTTGAGTGGTTTTGCGTGTCTATAATGTCATGCCAGTGAAGGTTATAAAATCGTCCTTTTGAGATATACAAAAAAGTGTGTCGCCTGATATCAACATAGGATTTCATAGGATAATTGTTCCTTTACTTTCAATTAGCATGATCATGAAATTATAGAACAAATACGTAAAACCACCAAAACGTGTAGCGACCACACACCGTCAATGCACCCCCCTAGTCAATGTGTAAATCCCTCCAATTCTCATCAAATGAAAGGAAATTTGCATAGCGCTTACTGTGGAATTCAGATAACAACAAAGCCGTATACAGAACAGAGTTTGGATAGTGCATCACTTTCAAAAAATATATTGTCCGAAGCAAGACCGCCCCAGCAAAGTAAAATAGCCCAAATTATGTGTAAAAGGTTCAGTTTCATGGTCCGGTAGTTTTATTCAATTCGTCCAGTTAGTTTTCATATAATTCAGAAAAACGTGAATTTGGCGACTTTGTTATATTTTGGTGCAGAAAGTGAGTTTATAATAGCCGCCCAAACTTTTTCATCGTTGCGGATAGCCAAATGCGGTTTGGAACTAACTATAACGATACATTGAACTTACTTTATCTGGAGTTATTACGCTCTTGTTTATTTATTTTATTTATTTATTATTATTTTTTATTTATTTATTTTCTTTATTTCTTCTTTTCGTCTTTTTTTAATTGACTAATTAATTGCTTTCACCAAGCTTTAGTGCCAACCTACCTCTGTACTTAAACATCACTTAGTTTTACTCAGCTCGATTAGCTTTATAGTTATCCTGAGTAAACATTACCTATTTTTGTATTAATATATTATATTGTAAAGTTTAACTTTTTTTCCTTTTTCTATTTGGTAATAAAAGCTTGTTGTTTCCTCAGTCAAATTTGGAAAGCGCTGGAGCGGTCCAAACTTTGAAGTCCGTTTGGGGTTGTTATTTTGACGTTCAAATTGTACCGGGATTTCTGTTCCTACGATTTTGCGGAAACTTGAAAAAGTCAAGGTAAGATGTTATTATAAGCTGATTCTAGAAGTTTAAATCAAATCGTAGCGCTCAGTTTTGTTAGAATAGCAATTTTATCAAAAAAGTAGTGTTCAATAAAAGCAAAATCACGCAAAATTAACGAACAGTACATCTACGTGTTGACATACGTATTGTTCCTCGATAAATTGTGTGTAAAATGCGAAAGTTTCAAGGCAATCGAGTAAGAAATGGCGATGTTATTAGAGTTTTTAGAGAGGCATAGAGCGCGTCATCTATTTCAATCGAGTCACCTTAGGCTGATTGTGATAGTGATAATTGAAATTGATCATATGTATATAAAAATTTTTATTCTTAGAATTTGAACAAAACTAGCTTAACAAGGCACCAGTATATAGAAAAATACGCGTATGAAAGAATTTGCAGTAAACGACTTCTGATGTACTGTACTTTCTGTTCATGAACACAACAAAACAGTAACAAAAAACTTGTAGTAGCAACTGGGACAGTGCATGGTTCATGTGTTTATATGTTCATTTGGCATTACACTGGAAAACGAAGGAACAAGGGCATCGGTTTAGAAATCCCAGGAACTTATACTTTTCAGCACAAGAAGCCGTCGAAAGTGAACAAGGTAATAACACTGTTAAAAGACAAAGAGAATAAAACGTCTTTATAGATTACAACTAGGGTTCAGTGTAATCCAAGCGTAATTGTTGACAGACACATTAAAGTCAAAGAAGGAAACGTCCTTGTTATCTGGGTTGGTTGAAGTGTCTGCCATTCCTTTCCGGTCGCGTGATGATTGATTTTATCGTGATATCGGGGTTAATTTTACGTTTGGGCTGTTAGATTGTGATCGTTTTATCAGGGATATCGTTATATCGTGGATCGTTAAATCAGAGTTTTGTTCCATACATTTTACTGTAATATTGGCCGGGCTGAAAAATGTTAAACGTTATATCGAAGATCGTTATATCGGGGTTCCACTGTAACAGTAGCTTTTCAACTGCCGCCAACCAAAGGGACAAGGTGGAGTGCCTGCCTTCACTAGAATGAGGAAAACAAAATAAACAAGAAATTCTGAAGAATTTACCGGCGGCCGATAGTCTCTCCTCCCCGCCTCCCCGCCTCCCCGCCTCCCCGCCTCCCCGCCTCCCCGCCACTTTTAACATTGGCCTTCGGTGACCTGCTTGGCAGAATTAGCCCTTCGTGTACTGTTACGATCTGTCACCCTATTCCCTTTAAAAACATGATTTAACACGTCTGCAGCAATTGTAATGTAGTTCGTCAATAAATTGCCTGAAATTTTCTGCGATCATAGATGGAAAATATATAACAGCAATACTATTCAATTCTCGTTCTGTAAGCCTTATGTGCAGTTGTCTCTGTTGGCCGCGCGACACCAAGAGGACTGAGTTCCAGTGACGGACGACGACGACAACGACGACGACGAACGACGAAAGGAATGCAAAAGGAATGCAACTTCCATTTTATGAGTCGGCCGCGACGTGCACATATGCACGACAGCCACCTAAAAAGGGCAATAAAAATTGTCTCAATAATGGAGGGAGTAGATTGCCCGAGTCGAAGTTACGTGAAGAAGTCACAGACTTTGAGAAAGTCTGGGGAGAGGGAAGGATTAGCGCGTGAGCGAAAAGGTGGAGAAAGTAATAAGTTTATGAGCTACATTAGCCTGAAAATTGAATTGAAACACAACAAAAAGCAAAATTATATTACTATTTGCTTCCTTTTTGCACCCTAGTCAAATATGAATTTAGTTTTTGTTCAGTTTGTATATGATATAATTAGCTAAATTAGGGCGAACCACAAAGCAAAACACAATTACAATTTGCTCAACAATTCTTTTAGGAAACTTAGTGAATTTTAAAACACTGTTTTCGATTAGGGTGAATGTAGAATCGAAACACGAATAAAATTCCTGCAGGTCAGAAAACGCAAAGCAAATAAGTTTCCTGCTCATATTCTAGTGCAAATATTAATTCTTGTTAGAATTCTACTTTCACTTATTTTTAGTGTCTTCTAATGTATCGAACAGCATGTAAATCGTATCACTGCTCCTCCAGTTTAAACAAACCAAACAAACGCAACAGATTATAATCGTAAATTGTATTGTGGAAATAAACCGTTCCATTTCGTGGGATTTGGTATCAAAATTGAAAACAGTTATTTTCCCGATGATTGTGATTCGGTAGGCAATCTTTCTGCTCTGTGATTCTTAGGTGCATTTTATTCTCAACATTGGAAACATCTCTTTGTTTAAGGAATAAGGCTAAAGAGTTAAGTGAAAGCCTACCTTGGAAAGAGACAGTAAGCTGAAGTGAAAACAGAACCAGGAAGGCTTGGAAACGCATCCTGTTAACCCGACGGAATGCCGTGTAAATCCAAAAAAACACTCCTCTAAGGTAATTAGACAAAATAAAATATGTCTTTTCCCAGGCCAGATGCCCACAATATCATGCTTAAAGGCTAACCAAGAAGGATCAAGTGGGGTTATCTCTAGTGTGTAATGAATAAGCCTATTTTTATCTTAACAGTGCTAACTTTCGATATTTTAAGGTTATTCGTGAACAGGAAATATGCTTTTAAGCGTTTTTTAAAACGCTTAAGAGGAAGTTTCCAGAAAAATCGAACAAAAATGATTTTTTGCGGCAAGGCTAAAAAACAGAGAGTTCGCTCATCTTCTGCATATAGGTAGCCCTTAGTAAAACTAAAAACGTTATGTTGTTTTTTTCTTCAAATATTTTTATTTTTCTGAGAAATACGAAATTTTCGATTTCACGTGTAGACTCGATTCAGAGGGTCTAAACTGGGTTGAAGATCGACCATTTTCATTCGATTCGCATGTCAAAACGATCAAGCGCAGAAAAAAATGAATACAACCGGTTGATTGCATGACTCTTCCTTGTCCAAAGAAGCATAGTTTCAAGAGTTTTGGTTTAATCTAATTATTTAACGGTAAACAAAACCAGACTATTCTCACGCGCCATGAAAGTCGGTCGGTCAAAAGAATCGTCATTTTCACGATGTGCCATATCTCGGAATTCCTTGAGATGAAGGTATTTCAACTGTAGAAGGATGATACTTCCAAAATATGCAAAGTTTGGTTTGGGCCAATGATTAAGCACTTGTCAAAAAATTATTCAAAATCGTACAAAAACGGCACAAAATCACGCCAGCCTTCGAATGCGTGACCTTAAGTATTACCACCGTATTTGTTATTGAAATCAATTTAATCGTAATACTAGCAATACTAAGGCATAAATCAACATAAATATGTTCACCTTTTCTCAGTTTTGATGTCCTGACCGTTGCAATACGTTTCTTTCCTGTCATTTCTTCAATGGCTTCCCGTTCAGTTAGCATGCTCTTGTCGACTCTTGAACGCGAATCCGTCTTACAACTGGTGAATTTGAAGCAACCACTGCTAGGTTTTCATCCAAATATGTATCGTCATGATTAACGTGCGCTAGTTGTGTTGCTTGATTAAGCCATATTTCAGGAAATAACCGGCAAAGCGTTTTCAATGAGCCACTTTGCAGTGCCCGTTGGAGATGAATTATCACAGATTGGCGAGCAAACCGGGCAAAAGGTGGATTCAGCAATGGTATCCAGAGGTATGAGGACAGCTAAAGACAAGAACGGCGAGCGCCTTTTTAATAGCAACGAGTTTCTTACAAGCCGACAGGTTGCTAGTTTCTTTTCACGCCTGGCCTCAAAGCGAAGTGTTGATGTTGGTACTGACACTGAGTCGCAAAGTGACGACGAAGACCAAAACGAAGCAGAGAAGGAAGCCAGGCAGAGGCAGACCCTAAGAAACGAAGTGATGACTGACATTTCAATTCAGCATGCGCATCTAATCGTGTATGATGCTCGTAACATCTGTGACCTCGTCAAAAATTCGAAGCTTTCAAAGTTTTCTATCAAAATGTTAGATGAAATTTGCTCTTCTTTTGGACTTGATGTTTCAAAGATCAACGTCAAGAAAAAGAAGCCATAGATAGATTTGTTGACAAACCTTGTCATGGGCTGCCACTGCCAGAAGAGCGCTCACTGACTAGTGATGGTCACTTGTACGCTTGAACAGTGCAATCCGAGTCCCAAAATTTATTTAAATCTCTCGATATCTCTGGCATAAACAGGCCGCTGCTAAGATTATTTTCGTGTCTATGTCGTTGTCAAGTATGCGAAATTTAGTGTCCGGTAGCGATGCTTTTAGTTATGTAAACCATGCTTGTTATAATATCATCGAGAAACAGAATTATCGGGTACAAGAACGGTGTATTTTTGACCATTTTTAGGAAGCTCAAAACAACCTTTATTTTATTTCGTTTTAAACGCCAGAGCTTTCTGTTTGTGTCGAAAGGAGGCAGAACCGGGACCGAATGTGTCATCTGTTGCCTTAGCTGAAAAAGGAAACAGAGCCTTGATCGTTTGTTAAAAAAACAATAACAACAAGAAAAATAATGGTGATTGTCTTTTTTTCTCTCTCTGATTTTGAACGTAAGCAGAACTTATAAGTTAAGCAAATCACGTAGTAAATACGAGTTAGTGATAATTCATCTCCAAACACTTTCGAACCATCGGTTCAGCTGAAATTCAAGGCCCTACCCCCACCCTGCCCCCTTAAGTACAATAGCTGTCACGCTTGTCTCGGAAGTATGCAAATTACTTCGCTTTTCTGATAATAATGGCTTCCAACGGGCACTGCAAAGTGGCTCATTGAAAACGCTTTGCCGGTTATTTCCTGAAATATGGCTTAATCAAGTAACACAACTAGCGCACGTTAATCATGACGATACATATTTGGATAAAAACCTAACAGTGGTTGCTTCAAATTCACCAGTCGCAAGACGGATTCGCGTTCAAGAGTCGACAAGAGCATGCGAACTGAACGGGAAGCCATTGAAGAAATGACAGGAAAGAAACGTATTGCAACGGTCAGGACATCATAATCGAGCAAAGGTGAACATGTTTATTTTTATTTATGCCTCAGTATTGCTAGTATTGCGATTAAATTGATTTCAATAATATTATACGGTGGTAATACTTTTGGTCACGCATTTGAAGGCTGGCGTGATTTTGTGCCGTTTTTGTACGATTTTGAATAATTTTTTGACAAGTGCTTAATCATTGGCCCAAACCAAACTTTGCATATTTTGGAAATATCATCCTTCTACATTTGAAATACCTTCATCTCAAGGAATTCCGAGATATGGCACATGGTGAAAATGACGATTCTTTTGACCGACCGACTTTCATGGCGCGTGCGAATAGTCTGGTTTTGTTTACCGTTAAATAATTAGATTAAACCAAAACTCTTGAAACTATGCTTCTTTGGACAAGGAAGAGTCATGCAATAAACCGGTTGTATTCAATTTTTTCTGCGCTTGATCGTTTTGACATGCGAATCGAATGAAATTGGTCGATTTTCAACCCAGTTTAGACCCTCTGAATCGAGTCTAGACGTGAAATCGAGAATTTCGTTTTTCTCAGAAAAATAAAAATATTTGAAGAAAAAAAACAACATAACGTTTTTAGTTTTACTAAGGGCTACCTATATGCAGAAGATGAGCGAAGTCTTTTTTTTTAGCCTTGCCGCACCTTGTTGAATTTTTGTGGAAACTTCCTCTTAAAAGCATATTTCCTGTGAAATATGCATACATATTTCCTGTGAAATATTTCCTGTGAAGAGAGTCTGGACAGCTAATGTATTTAACTCGCAGAAGCATTTTTAAGCAGGTTCTTAAAAGAAGACCCAGCAGTAATTATGCAGAGTCTACACGAAAATAGATTGAAAGCAGCAAATAAAAAGTTTCGCCTTTTTGTCCATTTAAATTTGTGACATTGAAAATTGAGGTGCCTTGTCTTCGAGCTTTTGTTGAGTTTACAATAACATCCTCGCAAAACAAACTGCTAGATATGAATAACGATGAAACTTAACAGTGTTGCGAAAAAAGACTCGATACAGAGATATTAATTCATTAATAACTTTAATCAAATTTGCATTATTTTATAGTAATGAATTCGAGAGGAATAAACTCCGTAGCTAATCATATTGCTCATGGGTAAATACGTTTGATGAATTTCGAAGCAGCTGTGGTTCAGTTTAAGGTAACCGGCATAACTCTGCGAACGTGATCACTGATTTTCTTTCTAGTTATATAGCGGTTCGATCCACTACTCATAATCACTTACAGACAAATGCGTGGTGGACGAGCATATTGGTTCCGCATGTGTTAAAATCACTGTCATTAATTGATACCGACTGTAATGTGCAACAGGAATGAAAAAAATTGGTAAAATATAATATTCGTTTTTTGTGTTGGATCGGACATAACCGAAAAGTTCGGAGTGAAATACCTGGCGATGAAGGTATTCGTTCTAATTTATACAACGTATAACAGAACTACGAAGTCTTAATGTCCCTTGATATCGGACTTTTTAAAGTCAGTGAGGATTTGTAAAAGGACTGGATTGCACGAAGGTGCATAGAGAAAAGTTAGCTACAAACAGCTCTATGGTTTCCTGGTGAAATGTGCACTGATTGCGGTTAAGATTTCTTGGCACAAATGATGGTATTTTGTTGGACTTTATTTCCCAGGCTTTTTGTGTTACGTGCTTGCATATCTTTTTTGATGTTGTGCTTTGATAACGTATCAAGTGTCAGTGACCTCAAGAAAGTGCGACAAGATGTGAATCATGACTGAAACCATGTAACATTGTAGAAATAGTAAATGACACAAACAACACTAAGCTCATGTGGAAGAAGCTAGAAGAACTCGAAAATGATTATGCTTGAACAAAGCTCTTTAAAAAAGGCACTCATTTCGCGTCCGAGCATAGATGGTGTAATGCTTTAAAACATAGACACGCAATGGGTGCTGAGCCAATGACGTTTTGTTCCGCAATATGGTGAAATTTATGAACACAACCTATGGGTTTCACACCACTGCAGTGCGGACTGTGCGGTCCCCTCCATCTTCCCCAACAACTTGCGGCTAATGTGACAAGTCTTCGCCACAGCAAGGAATATTCATTTATCACAAAACAGGGCAACGAAGCAGCGTGACTACGTGACAGTTAACTATAGCGTGACATTAGGCTTGTTTGCGAATTAAATAAAGCAAAGCTCTTCGTTTCCCTTTTCCTCAAAGACAACATATCCTAACACGTCAGTTTCTTGCATTTTTCATGTGTTCAAGTCCTGATAGGCGTGAAAAAAACGCAAAATTCAGTAGGTCTCTATAAGAATGCTTTATCACTTGCGTTCCGTTCGAGATGTTTTTAAGCGTTGCGTTACATTATCTGTCAACTATGCAAATTTGTTCAACATACGCTTTGAACTATAAATAACCCCGAAGTAAAGTTTGGTATCTTGTAAAGATTTTATTCTAATTAATTGAGCACCACTGTAACTTGGATTTTTAATACTAGTTTCATTCAAGTTTTTCAGTTTTAGGAATAGCTAGGAACAAGCCCCCGCAAATTCTGATTTTACTTTGTCTAATTTGCATAAGCGGATTGAAATTTGATATACGCAGAGTGTCACAGTTGATCTATCGAACCCGTTTTGGTTGTAGTGTTTGTAGCCGGATAAATATTCTGCTTTGCCTTCAAACAGCACAGCACCGAAATGTTTTTATCCAGCTTGCTTTTTCAAGAATAAATAAATTGTATTAACCTTACGCTAAAACCGCCTGCTTCTCAGCTGGGGATTCTCATTATTTATCTTTCTTTTGTAATTCCACTAGAAAGCGAAAAACAATCGACGCCGTCAAGCTGGTCGGAAGTCAAAATGTTCTTCTACGAAAACTAATAATTCCGCTTGGAAATTAATAAAGGAAAACAAACACAAACAACGTGTGCGTGAATTCACGCACTTAGATCTCAAATTGACGAGCGCGTCTTGTGTATAATTTCTGATGCGTTTGCTGCCGTGAAAATTTGTACCACGGCTAAGTATACGTAAACGCAGGACTACATCGCGAATAAAATCCTGCCAGACCTAAAGTATACAAAACAGTGCATTCGAAGTAACATTAAATAGTTCCTGTTGATCGCAAAAAAAAAAAAACGAAATAGTTCCTGTTGATCGAAACTCGCCAATGCAAAACACTTCAAAGCCCGGGGTTCTCCCATAGTATAAACTGTAAGGGTACGTGCCGCTGATAAGGTAAGGGTTTCATTGTCCCGGTGACCCATCGTCTCACAGAATATCCCCCCAGCCTCACAGACCGTAAGAAAGACGTATCGTTGATTTTTAGGCTCTGACAGTAGCCGTATGACGTCACTGACGTGACGTCATTGGCTAAAAAGCGTTTGTAAGTAATAAACTAGATGTCCCTGTATAAATGGTGGTTTAAAATATTAACATGAATAAACAAATATATTTTAAACGTGAACGGAAAGACGCGATAACAAGTCTCAAAGGGTTCCCGTTTATTTGAAACAAGAAGCTCTGCAGCTTTAAAAAGACGGTCCTGATAACACGACAGGATACCCATGCAGTGTCCTTAGAGAAGTAGTTAGCGATCATTAGGGAATGCTTTGTATGGGAATGTTTGTGGTTAGAAGAGTGAAAAAAGTTGCAGCAAGTGGAAACCACATCCTAGGAAAAACAACGTCAAAACATGAGCCCCTTCTGTCCGCTCTCATGTAGAACATCACGACCTTGAAAGCCCTTTCCTTCTAACTTGTTCAAACCTGTATTATCCTTAATCTATCTTAGGTACAAAGTACGAACTGAAACGAACGTTCTTTCTACGTGCAGTCAATTTTTTCTACAGTGAAACCTGTATTAAGCGCACCCCATATTAAGCAGACACGCTGTATTAAGAGGACAGGAGCACAGACAGTTCCAAACGTTTCTTCCCGTATAGGTAAAACGAACCTGTGTTTAGCGGACACCTCCATTAAGCGGACACTAGCGAGAGTCCCGTGGGTATTTAAACTGACACACTCTTAACACGTTTACTTCCTCGGTTACGTAGGAGGTTTCCCTGAAATTTTTAGCTTATTTTCGATTTCGTTAATTTTATTTTGCATGACTTAATTGGGACCAGCTTTTGGCGTCTCCGTTGAAAATGGTTCATCATCGACAACGTTATGGAATTTGTTTCGTAGAGATCTTACAACTTTTGTAAATCTCTTTCCGGCTATGTCAGATTGTTTGTTTAGTTCTTTAAGGCCTGCTTCAAACGTCAATCAAAATTAGTAGCTTTTGATAAGCTGCATTAGGTTCTATGCATGAGAAGTTCGACATTTGAACTAAGCCTCAGTCTTCTTGTCAATTTTCGTTCTTTCTGTTCTCCCTTATAGCACGTATTTTAAGTACCAATGTGATGACGTCCGTCAGAGAAAAATAGATTACTTTATTTAGTGGCTATTTTGGTAACAGACACAAGCACTGAAATGCACACTAAGTTAATTTCTTTTCCTTTCGTGGGTGAATAGACAAATAAAAAACAAAACGACATTTAAAACAAACCCACGGGCAAGTGTCACCCACAGCATACACCGTGTACAGCCTAGTGAAACTTCTCTACAGCAATGAACAAACTCAACTGCCTTCATTTTGATGTTCACAGTTTAGGACTTTGTCCAGAGACTCAAAAGTTAGAACCATCTCGTTTATCTCACTAAACAGCAATACCTAAAAGTACTCTTCAGCATCTTCCATTTTTTAAAATGGAAGACTACTTAAAAGTAGTCTTCTGCAGTGTCTAAAACACTGGAATAAACGGCCCCAAAGTAAGTAATGCTCAGTAACTAGAGTAGTTACACGTGAGCATTTCATCCACAGGCTAGAACCACTTTGCATACAGGGGCAGTAAACAGATCGTTTTGACGGAATGCCTGTTCAAAGGCATTACCCGTCTCAGGAAGAGGGAATGAATACCTCAAGTTTTCTTTGGCCAAATGACACCTCAAAATTTCCAAACATGGAAAATAAATTCCCCTCGTTTTCTGAGGGACAAATATGTTGTTTGGTGTACCAAACAAGGTCACCTAGTCAACAGCAGGGGGGCATGATTCCGTTCCCTAAAATTTGTTGTGACTTAACGGTTTCAGTTAAACAGTGCAAAAACATCAACCTGTTATTTTACACAAATACCCCTTTAAAATTTCTTGAAGCAAACCAGAAAACGACGCTCTAAAGTAATTCCCTTGAATGTTATCGTGATTGTCCCGTGTATAGCTCACTAAACAGCACTACAGGAAAGCTAGGAATCGATTAATATCTTCTACCCTAGTGGCCTTCTTCGAGGACTCGAAAGCAAATCGCAATTTTAAGAAAGAAAACGACGGTTTTTAATCTGTACAACATGTTTCCATGCGACGCCGACCAGTCATTAAAACAAAAACTGTTTGAATCTATAGCAGCATAGAAAAGCACGCATAATTAACTGAGATTATTATTTTTTAAAAACGAAAGAATGAAAGCACTCATGCCGAGCACTGCTGGTTTCTGTTAGCTCTTCCCAGTCAGTTATGAGCACAGCCTCCTCAAGAGAAAGTCAAGCAGTTTTACAGATTAAAAACTGTCGTTATCTTTCTCGAGATTTATTTACTACTATCTTGACCATTTCGACAGGAAGGTGCTGCTCATTGCCCTTCCGTCGTCTGAGTGGTCACAGTTTATGATTTCGTTCAGGTGTATGATTTGAGAAGACAAAGTTTATATGCAAAACAGAAATGCACGCGAGTTTTCTTTTCTTTCTTGTTTGACAACACTCCTGTATCACGTGTATCAACTATGAAAAGGTTTCCGGATCTTACGTAACACGCAAACGTGTCTGGAAATGCTTAATTAAAAACGTGAGAGAATATAGTGTTTTGACTCATCTTCTGTGACCTTCTGTTGATTCAGTTTACTGAGCGCAGCGGTCTCACCTCGCCGTCAGCTCGCTGTGATTTCCTCTTTGAAACAAATAATCAAGCGCAAGTCAAGCACAAGACAAAATGGCCAACATTACTGCAGACCAGTTTAGCAGACTTAACGAAAGCGTCAAAGTTATTAGTGGCAACCTAGATCAGTTGTTTATTATCTTCATGGGATGCCTAGTTTTTTGTAAGTACTATAATATCCTTTTATTTTGATGACCTCTGCCAGTTATTATTATCGAGGTGATACAAACAACGTCGTCAGTAAGAATTTATATACATATATATAGAGAGAGAGAGAGAGCTTCAACTTGAATTAGTGCATTTATGCATTTTCATAAGCACCGCTCGGATTCAAGTGGAACGAAGAAATTCCCTTCGCAAACTGTCCCTAAAGTTTAATGATACTTTTAAAGGCTTTATGTTTGGTTTGTTTTTGTTTTTCTTCTGTCTTTTTTTTTTTTGGCCTGACTTCCACAGAATTCATTGCTACGCGAAGTTTTGAATCAAACCTCCAATTACAGTTTTCAATAGACTTCCATCAATAACACCTCATATGGCTGGAGTTTGAAAAACTGTCTTGAACAAACTTCGATTCGCGCTTGTTGTTGTTCTTCACCCCAAGGAAGAATGTAAATGTTACTGAGCAGTTCGTTTCCCAATGAGGTTGTACCTTCGAAGATAATAACAGAGGTACAACAAGACAACGCTGAATTACTATTTCTTCTTATTAAATTTTCATATCGGAAATCGAGTGCTTTCTCGCTGCTACTTCTACGGTTCAAAGATTCGAAGCTAACTTCCTTTGGGATATCTTGCCTCAAAAGAACTTGTAAATGGTGTTGTTCATAGCGAATTTGAGATAAGAGCATGGTAGGGTATTACCTTTCACGAAACAACGGTGGCAAGTGCAAAGTACTCAGAAACGAACTTTGCACGTAATCGCAGCCGATTGGAGAGGTATTTATTCGAAATACAATTTTGCCTTTTAATCACGTCACATTCTTTAGTTATGTAAACAATAGCTTTCCCTAAATGTTCCGCTTAATTTCCCTTTTATCTTTATTTTGCGTAGCGCTACCTTTTTTTGTGCTTCGCTGAAAATGGATCGTCATCGATAAGTGCCCTTAGAGATCATGCAACTTATTATAATCTCTTTACCCTCAGTTTTGGCTCACGACTTTGCCGATAAAACGGGGGCGACGTAACCAACGGATGTTATTTCTTGGGCTCCGACTCTTTTATTGGTCTTTTAATTTATCTGCATTCTTGTTAAAAGGAAATTACAACTCCTTTTCTAGCCAATCAGCAAGAAGAAATTCTAAGGTCAGTTAAATTTATGTGGGTGTTCTTACGCAGTTTTCAATTTTCCAAACATTGGAAAACACTATGCAAATACTATATTTACTTTTTCAGGCGTTACAATCTCGTACCGAGAGTCCTCAGGCTTTTTGGTCAGCGGGCGGTTTATACTGGGAGAGACTCTGGGGTACTGGAATTTTTACTGCAGTAATCCTACGGTTAACAGTGCTTAGTTTTGTTACAGTGAACAGCCAATCAAAACAATCGTATTTTTTTTAATACGCCAAAGGCTCTTCCGGCGACCATCCGCTTACCAAGAAGCCTGAGGACTCTGGGTACGAGATTGAGAGCGTTAAATTTCCAGGGTGTCACAATTTTGGGAAAACAAGGCCAAAACTCCCTAAAACTCCCTTTCTTTTCTGAAATGACCGTATCTAGGCATAGTAAAAATTGGTTGAATTAAAGTATCATATAGGAAGGCGCCAAATGGCACCTTGTACTTGATAGTTCAAAACCTAAAGAATGATGGCAAATTTAAAGCTTTTTATAAGATTTTTGGTTAACTTGGTTTTCTGGTCTAAGCTGTTTTCTGTATCTTGCTGTAGTTTGAGTACAAATGCAGATAAAAAGACCAAGTTAAGTACACGTTTGAAGCAAGGATAACCGGGTCCGTGGACCTTCCCTCGACATCCGCCACTTTATGTTAATATTGGAGAGGTTGTTAACGCTTAGTTTCTCAGCAAATGTCAAATTGTACGTCAGAATCATTTACAAGATTCAATATTTTTAAGGTATATGAAATAAATTCATAATCATAGGTTAGCTTAATCCTCCTAGATTTTAACGTGCATGCATGTTTGCCTCTGGGAGTGAAAATGTGAACGAAGCTATCTGGTTTTCTCTTGCAGTTTTGCAAGCGGGCTTTGCTTTGTATGAGGCCGGTTCAGTGAGATCCAAAAACACCACTAACATCCTCATCAAAAACGTGTTGGACGGCTGTAAGTACATTCACCTTCATTAAACGGTTTTCTGTTTTGTCGTATCAACAACATGTTCTTGAAACTGAGGACGAAAATTGTCCAAAACTCGTTTAAAACTTTCACACACAAGCTTTTTTTTTTTTTTTTTGCTATTAGGACTAAGGCTCCAAACCCCACTTTATTATAGCTCACGCTTCTGTCAGTACCTTGCAATCATCACTTTTATCGCGTTTTTAACCCTCTCTTTTCCATGCAGTTTCAACAGACTACTAGCAGTAGCTCCTTCATCTCGGTGACAGTCGAGTAAAGAAATCGCGCGCAAAAGTCGTCTTCCGCCTTAACTGACGTTACGCACGCGCGACGTGACCTTGATTTGCGATTTTTGCGCACGCTTGCGTGCTCTTCTTCATCGAGTATTCTTGAGCAAAAGGAGGGACTGATCGTATTTTTTTAAAAATCTCTTTCAAAACTATTTTAATTTGCAAGCTGTTTTCTTCCATTTTCCCTTATTCATATCCTCCTTACTGCTCCTCCTAATTTAAAAAAAAAAACAATTGCCTAATCTCAGTTCCAGAGATTCCACGATCAAGTGGTCAAGAGCCTGCAAATGACATGCATTTGTTTTTATTTTCCACAGTTCTCGGTGCCATTGCGTACTGGTTGTTTGGTTACGCTTTTGCCTTTGGAGCAGATGGTAATAGCTTTATCGGATACAAGTATTTCGCGCTGGCTGATTTGCCTGCTGACAAATACTCCCACTGGTTTTTCCACTACGTGTTTGCCGCTACGGCAGCCACAATTGTCAGCGGCGCTATGGCGGAAAGGACCGAATTCAAGGCTTATCTTACGTACTCTGTGTTTTTAACGGGTGAGTGACAGTTGTCTTTAAGTTTTTCGGATAATCAAATGTATTCAAATTAAAAGATTGATAACAAAAAAATAAAAAGACCACAGACTTTACCAGAAATTCTTATCGATCGATTTAAATTCGTTATCGTTCCTTTGGCTTTTGAGGTATCGAGTACATGAATCACTACTAACCTTTTAAACCCGCTTTACGC
Organism: Siderastrea siderea; assembly: GCA_964030785.1. NCBI lineage: Eukaryota > Metazoa > Cnidaria > Anthozoa > Scleractinia > Rhizangiidae > Siderastrea > Siderastrea siderea. Next base: position 52,453,621 of record OZ034968.1, read on the forward strand.
AATGTTAAAGGTTTCGCAAAATTTTTTCGGCAGAAGATAGTGAGCCTGCATCACTCATTCACATTTGCTTACTAAAAAACAAATGAAGGGTGGTGTATGGTAATCTCTCGTGACCGCACTCTATTTTCGATCACATTTGGTTTTGTCACCGCACGTCTAGAGCGGTTTTCGATGAGTGCTTTCGTTTGCCTCTGTGGTGCTGTTACTCGAGTCAATTTTTCTGCAACGTATAACACAGTGATAACTACCGAATTATGAGACAGGCTGCCAAATGTGTTACACGATGCAACTTATCTTACAAAGTTGTGAAAATTAGAAGACTAGTCTACTTTTCCTGCAACTCGCGAAGCAATTTTTTGTTGCGATGCAAGTTGCGAAGAGGGGTGTTAAACATGCAATTTATTTTGTCCGCGAAGGTTTTGCAAGTTGCAGAAAAAAAATTGCCAAGTGTAACAGTACCTTATTGCGCTCGTTTATTAGTTAGAAAATCGTGTTACTTTCTTAACCAATTCGAAGCCAAGCGACACAAATTCGCAATTTGCTTGCGCGCGGTTTTTCGTGCTTCATGCCATTTAAGGTGGCTCGCGGCTATTTATTAGCGCGGAGGCTCCATTGTATAAATTGAATTTTCGGCTGGTAAGGGTCAACCGATTTCAGTGACTTTTGGTATTCTAAACAAAGAATGTTCCAATGTTACAAAACTTTTATTTTTAGGGCAAACGAGTTCAACGATTATGAGATACAAGTGCTATTTGAAGACCACTCTTTTCAGGAAAACGCAAACATTTTCATTAAACAAACGTGAGATAGATCTTTTTCTAACTAAGGTCAATACGTTCTACGATTTCAAGGTATGCTGTGAGCAAGTTTCAACAAAATCGGCTAGGTAGAAATTTCTACACAGTTGATTATTAAATTTTGGCTTCAAAACATTATGTTTGTTTAATTGCCTTAGCTGATGGAAGAACACTGACGTAATGCTGGGATAGCAAATATTTTTTGACAGCCTGATACAACCTAAACCAGCTGAAAAATCGGAAAAGATCGGAAACTACCAGTAAAATCGACAAGCAAATGAAGAAGAGCATGTTATTAGTGCGTCACTTGTGAATCTGAAGATATTCAAGTTTGTTCCACTTGTGAAAAAACTATCCATTTGTTTTCTTATATTTGTAAGTATGATAAAATCCAGCATATATGCAAACGACCTCACCTAGTTTCAAGCGTGTAACCTCGACAAAATCCACTGAATTTAGCCCGTAGAAACTTGCTCACAGCAAACCTGGACGTCTTAGAACTTTTTGACCTTAATTCGAAAAAAGCTATCTTTGTTTAATAGAAATGTTCGCGTTTCCCTGAAACGGCTGGTCTTCGAATAGCACTGTTTGCGGTTGTTGTTATGTTATAATTCCTTCTCAGAATAGAAAAATTTTCGTTTTCTGAGTTTCTTCGTGGAGACTCTTTTCTATTACTCTTAAAATACTGAATGACGTTTTAGCATTTTTAATTACGGGTTGCATAGATGTTAACGCCCATGATGGCATTACACTGGGGTCGAAAAATAACGAGAAACAAGCTCAGGAGACGAATATTTCTTTTATTATGAGAAGGAATTATAAATGCACGAGAGGACACAAGCGCAGCGTGTATAAATATTCACTGCACGTGAATAACCTTGAAATGGACCAGGAAAAACAAAATAAAACTGTTGCTTGTTAAAAATTAATAACTACTGAAACTTGACCGAGATTCAGCCTTCTTATCTAATAACAGAAATATATATTCAGCCTAAAACTCAATGGAGCATCAAAAAGAATTGTTATTCTAACGGCAATCAATTTAAAAGAAATATCTGTAGTGGCAGCTTAAAAATATCTCTATTTATGCAAATTACGAACTTTGTGACTGATTTGTGCTGCATTTTAGCAGTTTTTAGATATATATATCTTAAAATCGCAGCCACCTAGGAAGCTCAATGTACATTAAGAATGTTTTGCTATCATAAAAGATCTTTCAGCTAAAAAGAGAAAGTGTTAAGTTTTATCTTTCTTGAAATATTGAAGAAAACTGCAGGAATGACTAAAATCAGCCCGTAAAAAATGAATCATGATTTACTTGAAACGCTCTTACAGATTTGTCTCTAAGTTTGCAAACAAGTTGTGCTGGTTGAGTAGTTCAAATGATTCAAGTTTCGTCATAAAGTGTCCGACTAGTTTTCGAGATATTCAACATCATTTAAAATGAGGGGTTGTCCATTACCGTTGCTATGGTGACAGCTGTTGCCAGGAAACCATAAGAAAATAAGCTTTGGTCATATGTTGAAAAGGTGGTGTAGTATCAAGGAAATCGAAGTTTATCTTCTATGCGAAATTTTGATTTCAAAAGATACACTCCAAGGCCAAAAAAACTGTTGCGAGCCTCCTTAATAACGGGATTGTTTTGTTATTCTTTTTTTGTTTTATTTTGTTGTTGTTGTTGTTGTTTACTTCCAGGTCTGGGAAGCATCGCATCTTAGTAGTTTACGCTTTCGTTCTTAATAGTGGAAAAAGGTTAAAACTGGTGTTCAGAGTAGATATGGACTTTTAGTGGAAGTTAATATTGACTTAAAACTGGTATTTTCTTTTGAAGGTTTTGTGTACCCGGTTGTCTCCCACTGGGCGTGGGACGAACGTGGCTGGCTGTATAAGGGTCTGGAGTACACTGATGACAATGTTACTGTAATTGTAACGTACCAGGTAAGCCTTAGTTGCACAATTCAGGCTTAAGAAACAAAAACAAAGGAAACTAAGCTTCAAATTAAGGTTACTCCGGACCTTCGTGGGTGTCCTCAGGGAAAAAATTCGTATGCGCGCCATTTTAAATGAAAACACGGCATACTATATATCGTTGGAAAGCTTAATAAATGTAGATTTTGGAAAAAATAAATTGCCGGTTTCTTCAATTCCCCAAAAGAAAATCGAAGACAACCACGAAAATGACCAAGTGTCATCCAATTGAATTAATAGGGTATCAAATCCAAGCGCACTGGCAAAATAACTGCACAGAGTTAATCACAAAGGATCAATCATCAAAAGTGTGTCAGCCTTTTTCGATATGCTGACTGGTTATTTTTTAATTAATTTGTCAAGTTCGAGCAGGAAAGAATGCGCGATGACCATTGCATTGAAGATCGCCACGGGTGAAATATTACAAATTTCAAAAATCCCCGACACACTTTTGTTTCACAACATCTAAGGAATGTTAAGGCCAAATTTCACAGAAATCTGCCGAATTTTGGTACCCTATTAATTCATTTGTTTGATTGAATGACGCATGGTCATTTTCGCGGTCGTTTTTGCAATTTTCTTTTGTGAAATTTAAAAAACTGGCAATTCATATTTTTACCGAAATCTACATTTATTAAGCTTTCCAACGATATGTAGGTTGCCGTGCTTTCCTTTAAAATGGCGCGCGTACGAATTTCTTCCCCGGAGGACACGGGAGAACACCCGCGAAGGTCCGGAGTAACCGTAAGTGAATGAGCCATGAGCCTTGATTCAATTGCCGTTATGAACATATGATTGATCGCCATCAAACAACCTTTACGGGTCTATTTCTGTTAATTTAGTTAAAACGCCATGTTTGTCGAACCTTCTAGTAGTTTTTCTTCATTACTTTTCGGGACTCGTGTAATCCAAAAAAGCAGTTATAAGTTTGTAGTCCGAGGTCCTTTTTTTTAAGTGTGGTAAGATTGTCACAATTTTCTTTCGCTAGATTTTCTGTTGGATTTTGTTAAGTGTCCTTTAGTTATTATCACTTTGTTTTGATCACGTCTTTGCTTTTCATTTCGCGCGTTTCATGGCTGAGTAATTTCAATATTATCATTTAGCCAATCACAGGTCGCGCTGCCAGTGGTTAGCCAATCACAAACAAGGCTTTCGTGTACATTGTCGTGTGCCTTTCGTAAACAAAGCCGCGTACTTTCAGTTGTAGTTGGATTTATTTCTGCGAGGATCTTCGCCCACTTTCACCGCCCTTCGTACGCTATACCACCTTTGTTAACATTAAATAAAGACAACAATCGAGACTGGAAACGCTGGACTTCATTAGACTCGGTTACATTTGGCATAATCGGCAGGATCAGAGTTTGAGTAATTAAATTGTACGAAAAAATGGAGGGAGGCGATAGCGTGGTAATTTTGGAGGCCACGGAGAAAACTCCCGCACCATGTACTTTCGAAACAGGAATGTCTGCAACCATCGCTAACCTGCAAGAGGAAATAAATCAGTTGAGGCGACCAAACCAAACTGGAGCCTCGGAACAGTCCGTTGTTTATGTCTCGCGCGACCGAAAGATAAATAAATTCACCGGGTCCGGAGTTAACAGAGGAGAAGAGTTAGACGACTTTATTGACGAGGTGAGAAAAATATTGGAAGTCTGGCGGTTGAGCGGGAAGCAGGGAGTTGATTTCATCCTAGCTAACTTAGAAGGACCAGCGAAAGAAGAAGTGAAGCTCAGGCCCGGATCGGAAGGGGACAACCCAGAAAAGATTTTTGCTATCTTGGTAGAGGCATTCGGCGAAAGGAGGTCGTTACCTCGACTGCTTCGTCTGTTTTATAAGAGAAAGCAGAGAGAGGGAGAGTCGCTTCGTGGGTTCTCTCAAGCCTTGAGTAAGCTTTGCAAGAGAATCACGTCAAGAGATCCAAATGCGGTATTAAATAGAGACCAGGCCCTGCACGACCAGTTCTGTGCTAGTGTGAGGGACTTGGGCCTTCGGCGAGACCTGAAGAAAATGGTGAGGACTCAGCCATCAAGCACATTCTTAGAAGTCAGAGAGGAAGCCATTAAGTGGGCGGAGGAAGAAGAGAGACCGGCAGCCTCTAGGCGAGTTGCACAGGGATATGAGCAGGTGACATCAGAAAATGAGATCATGAAAGCCCTGGAAGAACAAAGAAAGTCGATTGATAGCCTGGTGTCAGCATTGGCGGGAATGTCACAGTCGCGATGCCAGAACAGGAATACTCAGCGCAGAAGATGCAGAATGGTGTCGATGCAAGCGGAGGAAGAGTATGCTTCAACTGTGGAAGCCCTGAGCATATGGCAAGAGAATGCCCTGCTGGACAGATCCGGACACCAGCGTCAAACTCCAGCCCCCTACGCAGTGAGCCAGGCGAGAGGAGGGGACCCTGAAGGTTCAGCAAACATCTGCGAGAAAGCGATTGGTAGATGTCCTGTTGTCTCAGCTAATCTGGGGGGCGTTCGGGTGTCTTGTCTTATTGATTCTGGTTCTGGAGTCAGCACTATTACCGAGGAGTTCTTTAATGCTCATTTCAAGGGGCAGTCACTTTTGTCAGCCAGTGGGTGGTTATCGCTTACGGCAACAAATGGTTTGGAGATTCCAAAGGTGGGCTGTTTTGAGGTAAATGTTGAGGCTTTCGGTAAGGTCTAGGATCTAGGATAGGTATTTTGGTTGTAAAGGATCCAGTTGGTGTTGAGAGTAAGTTGCGTAAAAGACAGGTCGCAGGTCTCATCAGTATAAATGTGTTGGGTCAAATAAGTGAGGTATTGGAGGGTGTCGGTATGCATGGAAGTACAGGTGAGGTTGGATACGTATGGTCGAAAGAGTTGCGCTCAGCAAAACGGTGTATGAATTCGTCTAGTCGGGGTTTGGTCGGAGTCGCAGGGAGGAAGGATGTGCGGATACCTGCAAGTTCAGTGACAACTGTGTTGGCCACCAGATATCAGGGCAAGATTGATGAGAGTACCATGGCAGTAGTTGAGCCGATAGCGGCACAACATTTACCCGGCATCACATTAGTCAACACTTAGTCAGGCCGATAGCACCATTTCCAGTAATGGTCGTCAACCTCACTGCTTACGGACATCTGGCTGAGACCGCGAACGCCAATAGGGGTCTTGTACGCAGTGAGCGCAATGGAGTCAGATGTGCAGTTTAGAAGGATAACCGTTAATGAAGAGATGGTGGTTCTTGGAGAGCCAGCAGCACCACTAGTACAAGAAAATGTGAGTAAGTCGTTCCCCGTAAAATTGTCGGAGCTCAACCCACCAGAAGACCAGAAGTCAAAACTTGAGCAGCTGCTGACAAAACATGCTGAGGTGTTTGCAAAATCTGATGACGACTTAGGGTATACTGAGACAGTCAAACACACCATCAGGACTGCTGACGAGATACCCATCACTCAGCCTTAGAGGGGACTTCCACCCGGCCAGCACGAAGAGGTGAAAGAACATACCCAGAAACTGCTTGACACCCAGGTCATAAGGGAGAGCCAGAGCCCCTACTCTTCGCCTATCGTCGTGGTGAGAAAGAAGAATGGTTCGTTGCGTCTATGCTTGGACTACCGGAAATTGAATGCGAAGACTATCCGAGACTCTTTCCCACTGCCGAGGATTGATGAGAGTTTGGACGCACTGAATGGTACCAGGCTGTTTACCACACTCGACCTAGCCAGCGGTTTCAATCAAGTAACAGTCAATGAAGAAGATAAGGCCAAGACAGCATTCATTACACCCTTCGGCTTGTTTGAATACAACCGGATGACATTCGGTTTGAAGATCGCTCCAGCTAGTTTTTCCCGTCTGATGCAGAGCTGTTTGAATGATGAAGTGTTCCAGATACTTCTCGTTTATTTTGATGACATCATCACCTTCTCTAGGACGTTTGAAGAGCACCTGGGGAGGCTTGACAGGGTACTTACCAGACTGGCACAGCATGGCCTGAAGATTAAGCCACAGAAGTGTGCATTTCTCAGTGACAGGGTCTCATACCTTGGACATGTTGTGTCGGCGGAGGGTGTTGAAACTGATCCGGAGAAGGTTTCTGCAGTGAAGGAATGGGCGAGGCCACAAAGCGTGAAAGAACTCCGTTCGTTCTTGGGCTTTTTGTTCGTATTACTGCCGCTTTGTGAAGGACTTCGCAAAGATTGCTGACCCGCCGCACGAGCTACAGAACCGATAGCTACAAGAGCTCAAGACTCGGAAGAAGCTGCTTCCCCCCTTCCCAAAGCGGTGGACATCGGAACATCAGAGTGTCTTTGATAAGCCGAAGAGGCCCCTTACCTCTACACAAGTACTAGGCTTTGCTGACTTCACCAAGCCATCTGTCCTAGAAACTGACGCAAGCAATCAAGGCCAAGGAGCAGTTCTTTCACAGGAGGATGAAGATGGTAAGCGCCGGGTGATTGCCTATGCAAGTCGACGCCTGAGACCAGCGGAGAAGAACATGGACAACTACAGTTCGATGAAGTTGGAGCTGATGGCACTAAAGTGGGCCGTTACCGAAAAGTTCCGAAGCTATCTCATCGGCTCTTAGTTCGAAGTGTTCACTGACAACAATCCTCTGAAGCATCTGGACACAACAAAACTGGGCTCATTGGAACAACGGTGCCCTTCGCAGTTAGCCTCTTTTAACTTCACCATCAAGTACCAATCGGGAAAGTCTAATACAAATGCCGATGCTTTGTCAAGACAAGTAGAGGAGATCAGCAAGTGCCACAGGCTGAGGTGAACAGTCTCCTCTCGAGCACCTCCCAGACCACTTTTCTTCCCAATCTAGCCAGTATTGTCTCTTCCGAAGTGAGAGGCATAGAAACCGGTCACCAAGCTACTCCACAAGCTGGCAAGAATGATCAAATCCAAAACACTGACAAAGCGATCAGAGCAACAGCCACTATGTCACTTCCCTCGTACACAAATGCAGGGCTGATTGCGTTGCAGAAGAGCGATCCAGCAATTAATTCTCTTCTTGAATTACTGGCAAAGAAACCAGAGACCCAGTGCAGCAGAAAGAAAGAGGTTTCCTGATACAAGAGCGTTGTTAAAGCAGTGGAACAAGATGACTGTTCAAGTTGGTTTGTTGTACCGGCTGTCACGCAATACGCAGCAGGAAGAAGTTAAGAAGCTTGTGTCGCCTGTACTCCTCAGAAAGGAAGTCCTAGAAAGTTTACACAAATAAATAAATAAATAAATAAAATGACATGGGGCACCAAGGCTTAGAGCGTACTCTGTTGTTGGCAAAAAACCGATTTTATTGGCCTGGCATGTACTCTGACACCGAGAAGTGGATCAAATCATGTGAGCGATACATTCTTTCGAAGGTGCCACAACCAAGGATCAGAACGCCGATGGGAAACCTGATAGCCACTCAACCTTGAGAGGTATTAGCAATTGATTTCACGTTGTTTGAACTATTCAGTGATGGGCGCGAAAATGTCCTGGTTATGACTGATGTCTCCATCATATACACTTGTGCAGTACCAACCAAGGACCAAAAGGCAGCAACCACGGCAAAGGTTCTCGTTGAAGAATGGTTTCAGCGTTATAGAGTTCCAAAGCGCATCCACTCAGATCAAGGCCGAAACTTTGAGAGCGAATTGGTGCAGGAGCTCTGCAAGCTTTATGTAAGCGGTTAACCGTACTCTACACGAACTCCTCCGGTCCCTACCTCCCAAGAAGAAAAGAAGATGGGCAGAGTATCTCCCAGAGTTGGCGTATGCTTACAACTGCATGCCGCATTCCTCAACAGGCTCCTGCCCTTTCCTGTTGCTCTTTGAAAGTAGAACCGAACCTTCCAGTTGAAATTCTGCTGGGGGGTGGATGTGAACGTCATATCCACCCTGGTCATGACTGGTTAGCAGCTCATCAAGATCGCCTACGGTACGCTCGGGAGAAAGCAGGGAAGCATCTCCAACATGTAGCGCAACAGCGGAAAACCAACCATGACCAGAAGCTAAATGCCCCACCACTCAGTGTTAGCGACTTGGTTTATTTGCGGAAACTAGTCCAGGGGAGGAACAAGATACAGGATGCATGGGAACCTACTATGTTTGTTGTTGTTGCTACACCAACAGAGGATGGAGGGCCATTCACTGTGCATCGAGCGGATGGTACGGAGCCTCCAAGGAGGGCTCACAGAAGGGAGCTGCAGTTGTGTCCAGTTGGACTATCTCCTCCACAAGACGACCCAGAGTCTCCGGCTGAACAGTGTGCTCATCAAGATTCGTCAAGCATGGACACAGACTGTGAGCCGCTGCAGATCAGGCTCCTGGCAGTGATGCTGATGCTGATGTGGCAGTGATGCCGCATGTTCCAGTAGCACCTCGGAGGACAAGACGTGTTACAGCAGGCAAGCACAGGAATCCGTACACACAATTGCGGTCAGTCTGTAACAACCAAGTGACTGTGTCTTTTGAGGAAACCGCTTTGCTCTTTATAGTGGTGTGCTGGCTTATTGCTTGCACATTGATGTAAATGGACAGTGACATTTATTTTTCATTAGTAAGAGAACATTGGTTGTCGAGGACGACACCCTTTAGAAGGGGAGATTTCTGTTAGAAGTTTTATCACTTTGTTTTGATCACGTCTTCGCTTTTCATTTCGCGCGAATCTCGCGTTTCACGGCTGAGTAATTTCAATATTATCATTAAGCCAATCACAGGTTGCGCTGCCAGTTGTTAGCCAATCACAAGTAAGGCTTGCGTGTACATTGTCGTGTGCCTTTTGTAAACAAAGCCGCGTACTTTCAGTTGTAGTTGGGTTTATTTCTTTGCCTGCTTTCGCCGCCGTTCGTACGCTATACCACCTTTGTTAACATTAAATAAAGTCAACAATCGAGACTGGAAACGCTGGACTTCATTAGACTCAGTTACACAAGTATGAACAAGAACAATGAAATGGGTATAAATGAACTAAACGGAAGGCTTTGGCTTGGATTGCAGTCTTGTTCTTGCTTATCTTTTTCTGAAAATTTCATTTCCTCCTTTTCCATCTGCGAAACAAATTGTTTTCAGCCTACTCTGTGAAGATTTATTCTTTGTTAGCTTTCTGTCCTTTCCATTGCATTTTTTATGTTGTTTACGTTTCTTGACTTAGGCTTTTTAAAATATTGTAATGATTTATGGTCATGCAAACAGAGCTATTGTTGTTGATAGCAATCCTTCTTAACCAAATACAGAGATGTCTCTTTTTATAAGCCCTGTTGCAACTTTCCGCACTCAACATAGTTTTTGCGTATTTCACATTACTATAGGACTTTGCCGGTAGTGGCGCTGTTCACGTACTTAGTGGTGCAGTTGCCCTAGTCGGAGCAATCATTGTTGGCCCAAGGATCGGCAGATTTGTCAACGGAACTCCCCAGTTGATGCCCGGACATACTGTGCCGGTAGGTTATTGAAATGTTGTAGAAAGAAAAAGCAATTGAGGACTTACCCTTTGCTAAGGAAGATCACCTGTAGAGCCAGAAAACAAGGCTGTAGATTGCACTTTGCAACGCATAGATGTCCCCTCCCTCGCTGCCCGATGGCCAATCCGCGAGGACGGTAAGAGTGCCGTCACGCGTGCGTCAGTCTTCTACGAGGGACGACTAGTTTCGCTCTTGCTCGTGTGTTCTTTTCGTTCGACTTTCCCTAAACGGAGAGACTGCTCCTAGTTTAGGCAAACCATGATTTATGTTACTGCATCTAAATTTCCATCTGTGAATGAAATCCTTAAATGTCTCCATTTAATAAAACGGTTAAGAAACCCTTTCCTATAGTGTTATTTGTAATGCTGTGCAACTGGCTCTAAATTGGCAGTTCTATAAAAGCGAAGGGCTTTGAAAAATTTCAGGTTATTTATTTTTACCAATCAAGGGGTTCATTTAAAAATGGATGCTTGTTGCTGTGGGGTGGTTGTATCTGTTGACAAAAAAGCAAGAGAAATGCCTTCAATATTACGTAACGGTGTACCGGCCAAAGCGGTAGGAGCCAAAAACTGGAGAATGATGCGGGAAGCCCGGTGTAAAACGTGCAGGAAGCCTGAAACTCAGAGCGCTACCGCGCTAACACGTTTATAAAGTGTGAAAGGCGACGGATGGAACCACAGTAGACTGTAACAAAAACAAGTTAGCCTTATTAATTTTATAAATAACTTAATTCTTCTGCTTTTCTTAGCAAGCTGCTTTGGGCGGATTCATCCTCTTTTTCGGGTTTTTGGCATTCAATGGTGGGACTCAGGCAGCCATCTCCAATCCAGGGGACGCCGATACAGTAGCACTTGTTATCGTTAACACAATCATAGGAGGTGAGTCATATTGATACAAAGTTCAAAGTTGTTTGAGCACCCGGAGGGTCTCCCTTTAAAGTGACGGTGGTGTTCGTGATAATGATACGAGGCTCAACATTGTTCCTGAGCTGAGAATCTTCCATTTACAAGACGGAGATGCTCGTCATAATGATACAATGCTCAAAGTTGTTCAACACCCGGGAGATCTCCTGTCAAGAAGCAGGTCTGCTGACAGTGATTCAAGTCTCAACCCAGTTTATCACCCTGGAGATCTCACATTGAAGTGACGGAGGTGCTCGTCACAATAATACAAGGTTCAACACTCGGGGGAACTCTCGTTAGAATGATGGGGTTCTGTTAAGGGTGGGGCTCGAATATATGGCCGCTTACTTCCATGCCAGTTGACTTATCGGGACTGCTTTTGGAATTCTTTCTCGGGCCCGAAATATGTTTCTTTTTTGAAGCACACGTAAATCTTCCTGGTATTCACCAGACCAGATAAATATAGCGGCGATGTTGGAGGTGCTAGGGAAAGTAAAGAGAGATGTGGGATTAATCTTGTCTAAATACGCTAACCATGTTCATCGATTCAAGTGCCTGGATTGCAGTTCGAGGCAACAGGACGACTTATCAAACCGCACTAGATTTACACGTTGCGTTAGATAACGTTGCACTTTACTGTTAGCGAGTATCGTGATTGCATTTTTTAGTGGCAGGCCAGTTTACGGTCAGTTTCCAGTTTTGTCTGTGTGATGGCCTTACTTTTGCCACCCGGTGGACTATATAGCTTACTAGGCTCGTATTGAAAGATATTGCTCTCCTGCAAATAAAAAATTATCAACTCACATGTCTGCAAAACGGCCCTCACAGCAGTCTAATAATATCAATTTATTGCATCTCAGGAGCCGCTGGAGCCGTAGCGGCAATGGCTGTCAAACGCATGGGCTACGCAGAAAAGTACTGGAGTTTACTCTTTACCATGAACGGGGCGCTGACAGGAATGGTAAGAGGCGAAGTAGAACTTTTCTTATGCACATGCCTGTTCAGTTAAATATTATAGGTGCATGTCAGATGTAAAACTAATTATACGTGTCTTGTGGTGGATGTTGGGTCCCTTGTTTCAGATTGGTTTGAAACCTGGTATCACCCCAATATTGCTCCGTTAAGTCTAATTATCTTATTGTTTCGTTTCCCTTCGGCCTCTCTCGTAAAAGAGGGTCAGTGGGTCTGGTTAAAAAAGAAAAGAACTAACACTGGGAAAGAAATTTGTAATTTGTAGAGTTTCGATTTCACCAAGACCGCTAAAATAAAAATACGAGAGATACATTTTTACAAGTTAGGTTCCAATCCTAAGTAAAATGTACACAAATTCTAGCAGAAAATGTTGAACTCTTGTCGTGCACTGGTGTTTGTGAATATTTTCAGATCGAGACTAACTGTGTATAAATGCGTCTTTTTTTTTTCCTTTTTATCAGCGGGACTCTGTGGATTTGAAACTGAACTATAATTCTAAAGTTTGCGAACCTTTCAAACTTTTGTAATTTTTCTTAAGCCGCAAACCGCTCTCACCTTAAGGGTGAGAATAACAATTTTACATAGAGTTGTTTGAAGAATGAAAGCAAAACTATTCTCTCTAATAGTTTCTCTGATAATTTGTTTCAGAGAACTATTTTATGACACCTTTTTTGAAAAAGTAGAACTGTGGACAATCTGAAATTTACATAGAGTTGCTTAAAGAATGAAAGCAGAATTATTCTCTCTAACAGTTTCTCTAATAATTTGTTTCAGAGAACGATTATATGACACCTTTTTTGAAAAAGTAGAACTGTGGACAATCTGAAATAAAAAAATTCCTTTTAATACAACTCTGTAAAGCTAATTTTAGGAGGCACATTAAGAAAAGTATATATAACTAAAGTCAGATGACTGCATTGGATTATTTAAAAATCGTTTCAAGATATGTGATATACAGATTTAGGTTCTCATTATTATTACTGGGCACGTGATCCACCTTGATAGCCCTACGACTAAGGGGTCAATTACATGGCAAAATTCAGCCCGTTTAGCAGGACTGTTAGTTTAGCTCGGCCTCCTGAACAAATCTTTTTAAAAAGACGTTTGTGATTACATGAAGAGAGTTTCAGCCCGGTTTGTGAAACCGGGCAGGAAATTTCAGCCCCAAGTTCATATTTCAGCCCGTGCTGAAATATGGACTCGGGCATGCGCACCACTAAAGTTGTGCACAAAAAAAGCATATAAAACGCTTTCCTGTAAATTTTGCCGCCCAATTTTAAACATTGCATCCGGGCTGAAATTCGCCACGTAATCGGCCCTGAATCAGTACGAGACATTTCCTTCCACACTGTACTTCTTGTACAATGTATCTGTCCCCGAGGTACATAAATGTAACCCTAGGAGTTGGAGTAATACAAATACTGTGACCAGGAGTAAATAGTAATACACCCAGTTACTTTATGGCTTGGGAAAAAAAGAATAATTACACGCTTGTTGGGCCACAAGGCTTCATGAAAATAGATTATATTGGTTTGAGTAGTAGTTATGTGCATGAATTTTATATAGCTATTTAGATTTGATTGTAATATATCACTATATTTGAATTAGTTGTTGTACGTATTAACAGTTCATTTTTTTATCAATATTAGTTTTTACTATTTTAATTTGTAAAGCCCTATTGATCTATTATTGTAAATAGGGCTCTAGAAATAATAAATTATTATTATTATTATTATTATTATTATTATTGTTATTATTATTGTTCCTCTTATTGCGTTTTCAGGTGTCGCTGTGTGGAGGTTGTAACGTTGTCCATCCTTACGCTGCGTTCATTATTGGTGGTGTCGGGGGAATCACATATATTGTCTGGAGTGCTGGTGCACTGTACTTCAAAGTTGATGATCCACTTGATGCTGTGGCAAGTAAGAAAATCAAACAATATTTCCACCAGGGCGAGTTTTTTGTGTGAGCAAATAGTTAACGAAGCGAGGCCGATGGGGTATCACTCATAGAAAACGTGGACAAGTAGTTTAATTTCTTTGGTAATAAACTGATGTTGTTTTTAGGGCCGCGTTTGCATAAACACCACAACATTTACAGGCGACTCTCGGGATACGATCTTGTTTAACAATAGAGATATCTTAATAGGGGTTGAACCCTTCTTAAACAGAAAGTGGTTTTTAGAGGAATACGTGAGTTCAATGACCCATTGAGAAGCGATGGTAGTTTGCTGTCGCTCAATAGCTTTCGAAGTAAATACGGCTTAACTAAGACCAACTTTCTCCAGTTTCATCAAGTTATTAACGCTATACCAAAACACCTGATCTTAAAATCAAGAACAAGGCAATCATCAGCCTTGGGAAATGCCAATGATCTAACTGCTTTTCACTTAAGCTGTGAAGTACAAATTAACCTTCTGAATGCAAAGGCGAAAGACTTTTATTAGCTCATGGGTAATAAAATTTATAATGACAAGCATTCTGGCCCCAAACGTCGGTGTACTATTGTTAACTTAGAAGGTGAAAGGTGGAGCGGAGTAGTTTTCAAATCGGTTCGGGGTATCTAAAAGGAAATAGAATGAAAGAATTTCACTTAAGTTTATACATAAAATCATCGTTACGAAGAGAGAACTTCATAAATTAGGAATAAAGAATGATAATAACAGTACCTACACTCTTTTTTTATAAGAACGTCAAACGTTTTAGCTGAGGCTGAACCAGAACTGAGTGTTCTTATTTTGTTTCGGCGATTTGAACCTGAAACGTTCTTAACAATGTTCTTAAGATTAATTGAATACCATTCAGTAAATCATAGTTGTGAATGAAAGAAACAACAAATAGGTCAAGTTCTACCAATGTCGTGAACGTTAGACGTGTTTTCTTGTTTTAGAAATGGAAGATGACTTGCGACATCACAAAAACTCTAGCATTTGGGGCTCATGAATAGGCTGTAAATTACTCTGACCAAATTACTACACTTTATTAAATTATTTTTGTCCTTTTTATCCTTTTGTGTTCAGTTGTTTTGTAACATCGTAATTTTTCGTGCATTGTTCAATAAAGTTTGGTTAAAAAAAATCAAACTACTTTGCAAAGACGTGGAGCGCCCGATCATTGTCTATCTATGATATGTGGATGACTATGATGATTGCACCAATCAGATTTGTGTATTTGCAATACAGAATAGGAAGTGACGATGGGAAATGAGGCGACAGATTCGTTTGTTTACTGATTTAAGAACTGATAGCACTCGCGCTTACCACCCTCGTGGATGTGTAACTAGCCGAAGGAAAACTGAGTAAAGTGTGTCTTGAAGAAGCCAAAAAGTTTTGTGTGAAATTAAGCTGCAGTGTCTTTATCAGTCTTTGTAAAATTTTAAACGTCCACTTTATCTGTTGGGTGTAACAGAGAGAGGGAACTCAGAAAGTTCCGGGAATGTGCGGGACGGGGAAAGGAGACCAGAGGGGAAATGTGGTGGAAATTGAGATATATTTGAGAGAAGGTGCAAAAGCTAGAAGAGTAAATGCGTAATATTACAGATATTACAGGATGACAAAGCTGGTAGAAACACGCGAGGCAAGGATCTTCTCATGTCAGTGTACATGTGGGTAAGCTAAGTACAAGCAAACTCTTTTGTTTGCCTTTGAAAAAATCCTGCCAGTTAAGATGTTAACGAGAAGGAGAATCTCAACTACCCCACGAAGGTGAACTGAAGAAAGATGGTAATTAAAAGGGCCTATTTCTTAAAAACTATTTAAGAAGCTTATCATTTAAAACGATATTCATGGTATTTTCTTCTCGCAGTTCATATGGGTGGTGGACTGTGGGGAGTGCTGTCTGTGCCCCTTTTCCACAAGGAGACTGGAATTCTGTACACCGGAAGCCTTTACTCATTTCGTTCACTCGGTTGGAACATTCTAGGAGTGGTTGTTATCACGGTCTGGTCGGTAGCCATGGCGTTTCTCTTGTTTATTGCTTTGCATCTCTTGAAGCAGCTTCGCGTCAGTGAAGAAGTCGAGTTAAAAGGTGAAAACTCTGATCACCATCACGAGTTAGTAAGGGGTGGCTGGTTGGCTGACTGGTTGGCTTGTCGGTCAGTCGGTCCACGGGTCTTTTGGTTGGTTGGTTAGTTAGTTAATTAGTTACTTGTTTGCTTCTTTACTGTAACATAACCCGTTGATGACTATTCATCATCACGTGGACTGTAACTCCAAAAACGTTATTTACATGATACAATGCAATCGCTGTCATAAACAATACATGGGCGAAACCAAACGACGACTTAAAGACCGGTTCAACGAACATCGTAGACCTATTAACAAACAAGCACACCCCTTATTTTAAATTGTAACGTCTTTTGCCCTTGGAGACATTCTTTGTAAGACCCTGAATAGAAAAGGCCGTGCCTTTCGAAACATTGGATTTTAAAATATGTATCAGTTTCGCTACCGTGGAATCAGCCTTGCTTCTTTATCGTAGTGTATGGGTACACGATACAATGTATTTAGGAATGTACTTTGGGACGAAAGCTATCAAATATGATGCAAAACACAGTACTAGTAGAGCATTATGTAATCAACGCACCTCATAACAAGTTAAAAACCACGTTTCTAAACTCAGTTTTTGTGCCACAGGCCTCGACATTCCCAAGCATGGTGAACCGGCATATCCGCTAGAGAGTTATGGAGATGGCTGGGGCTCAAATTCCCCATCAGCACCCAAAAAACTTCCGTACGTCCACAAATCCACCTCTCAGCTCAATCTGGCCCACATCGAGAATGGCCATGTTCAGACAGAACCAAAAGAAAATGGAATCGGCGCAACAAATCTGCCTGCATCCGTAGATACGGCGTTATGAATGCACTCGCCACAAATAAGAAGAAAGAGTTGACGCTGTGTGCGTAGTTTTCTTTTTATGTCATAAAGTGAATTGAAGTGGAAAAAAGCCACATCAAATCTCTTTCTGTGAGATACAAAGATTTCTTTGCTCATTTTTTCCTTCTTACGCTGGTTGCGGGAATCGCCGAGCTTGTCTGAATTATCATAACGTAGATTCTCGCCAGAGAAAAATTTTAGTAGTTAAGATTCCGAATAGCAGGGTATGAAGGTGTGAACTTTGATTAAAGGGACACTGTCACGCGGATTTTTACGTTTTGGGGTGAAAACGTGCTGAAATTTCAATTAAATGCTTTTTTCACGTACACAGAATACTCCTAGAACGTCAAGAAAAGGAGATCAAATGATTTTCTCAAAGGAAGAACAAACCATAGTCAGTTACTGGCTATTTTTCCACGAAACAAAGGGAAAACTGGAAAACATCAGCCAAATGTTTTCAAGTTGCAACCATATCTATCCTAGCGATTCGCAGCAAAAAACACTCAATTATTGTCTTAGAGAAATGGTAGAGTAATTTTAAACGAAATTCAACCAATATTTTTGGATTTCCGCTAACTAGAATATGTCCTTTTACTTTTCAAAGTTATCTAGATATTGGTGACGGTGTCCCATCAAGGTTGGGAAAGTTGGCCACAACTTCCCAAACACCGCTATAGTGATTCATTATTGAAGTCAATTTAGCTAAAGGGTGTTATTTTAAAGTTAGGGTCATTAAAGGCTCCACGGCTGTTAGCCTTCTTTTGCGAGCAAAGCGCTATTTCTTTTCAATACTATGTATATCACTATGGGTGCGTTCCTTTGGAACTATTCCGGAATAGGAATAGTCGGAATAGACGGTATTTGTGTTCTTTTAGGAGCAGCTGTTCCGTTTTCGGAATGAACGGAATATTATTCCGTTTATTCTGCTCCCGATAGCAGAATGAACAGAATGAAAGGAATACTGTTTACTCGGAATAGACAGAATACGCATTCTTTTGGGAAATTTTTGGGTGGAAATTCTACGCGACCGCAGACATAGAAGTTAAGTTCTCAGGTCACCTCCACCAAGGATATTCCGTTTTCAGAAGGAGCGTTCTTTTCGAAATTTAAATTCCGTGTATTCTGGTATTCCTGAACCGGAATAAGAATAGCCAGAAAGGTCCAAAAAGAATGTATCCTATGTGTGTGTTAAGGTATTAGACTTTTTAAACTTTAATGCCCAGTTAAGGATTTATACAGATGCCCTGAATGTTTGAATACTTGTTTTTGTATAACCAATAATTTGTTTAGGTAGATTTTCGACGATAACTGCAGGCACTATATCATACTCCAATGAGTTATTGCATGTCACGTTTTACCCGTAATTTTCGATAAGAAATGTACAGAAGCTATCAGTGTATCTCGAAATAAAGGTTTTCCTTGGGGAAACTTCCAGGAATCACAATTTTCAATTATTTTCAAGAGTTAACCAAGTCCTGAATTAAACATTAGTTAAATTCGCACGGTGGAGTAACGTTTCATACTGAGATTTACTCACTAAAAAGCTGCCCATACTTTTTCTATTCTCCAAGCGGCAAAGCGCGCGGTAGACAACTAATGTCCGTTTGCACCGTCCTGAGCTCATGAAGTGTCTCGATGCGTGACCTGGTTCCGTTGCACCTGTACGGAGTTTTCGCACCCAGCAGAACTGAGAGATTCCGCTAAGGTGAAAAAAAAATGAACTTTTTTTGTGGCTGGACTAAAAAGTCAAATACGACTAAACTCAGTGATACGTCTGTAATGTGCCAATAGTTAAATGAAAGAAATCATCAGAGACCGAAAAGGGGTTAAGCACCAGCTTTTCTTACAGAATGTGAAGTTACCTGTGCGGTCGTTATTTCGGAGGTTCATTACTATCAGGGTGTTGATACGTTTGGGATTTGCTAACAACTGAAAGCCTCTACCCCTACTTTGGTCACTACTTTGAAGGGGAAGTAGAAGGGGTGTCACTCTCGAAACTTAACAGTTTCTTGTTCAATATTCACGTTACTGGCAGGAATGGTCTTTTTACGTTGCTCATTTCAATTGATTTTTTGCCAGTTTAGTTCTAAGGGGCCGGTTACATGGCAAATTTCAGCCCGAGATCAATGTTAAAAATTGCGCGGGAAAAGTGTGGAGGAAAGCGCTTTACATTCACAACTCAAGCGGTGCACACGCCCAAGTTCATATTTCAGCCCGGGTTGAAACTTTCTTCATGTAATCGTAAACGTCTTTTAAAAAGATTTGTTTTGGAAGCCGAGCTGAAATCTCAGCCTGGCTAACCGGGCTGAAATTAGTCATGTAATCGGCCCCAAATTGCCATAAATGACGTCCTAACTTGATGGGATCCACAACAGTAAAGATTTCCTGTGACAGGGAAACACTGTTCTGGAAAAGATTCGACATTCATTATTTCCAAAAATCCATGTGCTCAAACGCAACAACCGTTGAGCAAGCAACCTATGTTTCGGATAAGTAATCAATGTTCATTAATGTGTGTTTTCTGTTTACAGAGGCTTTACGGGTCCAAAATTGTCTTTTTATGAGTCAGAATACCACTTGATGTTATTTTCACCTTTATTTCCCTTTATTATTGCAGGATATTTTTATCCACCGGTTACAAACACATGTCATCGTGAAGACTTTACCCTGTTTTCCAGTTTCCATCTAACTCCAGCCCCTCCCCTTAAAATCCAAATAAAGCAAATCCCGTAACTCTTCAGTCTCCCCTTCTTTTGCCATGTTCAGGTCCTTGTTGCCTAGAACATCTCTGCTGTCTTGGTCACCAGGAAGCTTCAAAAAAGCCAAAAAATGGAGTGTGAAACTAAAAAAGTGAAAAATACTTCACGGGTGTTTTGCGGATGACATCTAAAAATGAACCAGAATTTCTACATTATTTTACACAGACAATTCGCACAGAAAGGACAGTAATCAAACCCATGAACTGATGGTATCAGTGCAACACTCTCCTTTTTTGTTGTTGTTGCGGCTAAGTTGGTTTGATGGACACACTGTAGATTGTTAGCGTGTTCCATCGGTACTCTAACGTTATGGTTTCCAGTTCCACTCTGTACTCTTTATTAAACTTCTGAACGAGCTACAGCAATTGCGAGGATCTCTTTCACTCTTAATCACAAAAACTGAAATTGTTTTTTCCGGCTATCTCAAGTTCTTTCAACAGTCTGCTGGTATTGTAAGGATTGGATATAAATAAGTGGAGTTGGGGAAGGAGTGGACGCGATTGAGGCAGAACCCCGAAAAGAAGGGTGGTCCGTCAATAGTTTGACGGCCGGTTTACGTACGCAGTTTTCAGTGATAAGTTTTTAACCCTTTCCCGTCCGATTTTTTCCTTAAAAGCGTTTTTTTTTTTAGTGCTTTGTTGCCAAATGCCACTAATCTTTACTACAAAAGGGTTTTCTTACAATTAAGCTAGATTTTGAACTAGCTTCTGTTGTAAATTGTACAGTATTTTGTTTTAACGCGTGCGCATAAGCCAAAAGTTGTTGTTGTTTGTTTGTTTTTTTTTTTGCGGATTCATTTCTAATTTTTTCTCGCTTCTTTTGCTTTTCTTTTTCTCTCCCTTTCTTTTCTGTTCATCTTCTACCCTTTATCCCCTTTCTATCCACTGGAAAAGTTTTGACCTCAGTCCTTCAAAAAACCTGGAAATGGAACATTGATCAACTAGGTGACTTGGCCTATTTTTCACCAACTTTGCACCCAAAATTGGAGACTTTTTCTCTGGTATAGCTCTGCCAGAATTTGGTCGATGTTCAAAATGGACACACGTATTGATGGATCTGTCCTTGCTGTATTAGCTGCTAATCAAGACAATTTGGTGACGTCAAAAATGATGACGTCACAAATGGTTCCCGACTTTAACGTCGGGAAAATACTAGTCTTGACAGGAAAGAGTTAAAGGCAAACAAAACGGAAAAGCAGCTTTAAAATAAAATAAAAAAACACCTTTTTGTAATAAAATGCATCTTTATGATTAGCTCGCTCTTTTGAGAATCTATGCGCAAATATTGTTCAGTTTTTAGTAAGAGAGAGGAGTGAGGAAGTTGACTTGTTTACTTTATATTCACCAGCCATGCAGCCACGCTACGACAGAATAAACATTGAGCATGTTGCTACGTACGTTTTGTTTTGCTTCTCTTCTCAAAATGTCGATGCTAGGTGATAGTAAAGTGATAACACTAACTCCTTACCTACCTCTAGAAATTGCCCTTAAAGCACCACGGGACCCCTGAGACGGATTCGTCATAACAGCATCCTTTGTCTTCGCACGCGTTTCTGGTTACCCCAGGAAAACCGCAATCTATCCTCGTGTCAGGAGTTATTCCAGCGCACTTTGCATCTGTTTTTGGTTTTAAAAAATGAGGAAATAATTATGAATACAGAGGGACTGCAACTGAAACAGCTGATTCTGTTTTCTTTTGTTGTTACTACTTAATGGCTTCCGGAGTGAGGGGTGCAGGAGGTTCCGTTCATCATTCTTTTAATAATTGCTGATGCTTCCTTTGAAGTGCCTCACACACGCCGACACCGGCGCGTTTCTTTACTCTTGAATAGGTTATGTTAGTTTATAACTCATCCAAAGATAGATTCAATGGCTTTATGTTACGTGAAAAATAACTACAATTTAAAATACCTGCTGGGTGAAAGCACCAGGGAACATTGTTGACACTAGTGTCATAGCAGCATCCTTTGTCCTGACAAGCTTTTTGTGTCACACCAGGCCAGCCACAGTCAATCCTGCTGTTGGCGTCAACAAGCTTGCACTGATCTGGTGGTGCTTCAAATGCAATAAATTCAATTAACCAAAACGACTAAACAAGCCATAAAAGTAAAAGTTATTTGAGCCTTATCCTAATGATTCCTACTGGAAGCTAGTTCAGTTCTTTTAATTGAAATGATGGTACGAAAATAATGTTTTAACTCGGTGGAGAAGAAGGTTTAGAGGAAAAGATGTTTCTGCGTAGAAAATGCCTTAGCATTATGACTGAAGATTTTGACGCCAGTACACTAAAAAATCCCAAATCAGTTCCTTTGGTTAACGTTTATTTGAATACAGTCGTCTTGAATCTTTACTACTGACTACTGAGGCAACTCTAACTTTTGTTAATTCTAGCCGCTACATCATTTCGAAGATTATTTGTCACCTGCTTGGGATTCACCGAGGATGTTTTAAGAGCAAGGTTTTAGACAGGGAGATCCACTTTCTCCCTATCTTTTTGTTGTACTTGTAGAAACTTTGCTATTGCCATTTGTCAGAATGTAGGTATAAAAAAATCTCTATTCGCAAAGAACTAGAAACAAGCAAAATGATTACAATAATGTGCGGATGGCACAATTGCAGTAGCGGACCACACTTACTTCGCTAAAATGTTATTTTAGCTGTTTTATCTTTCTAAAAAACTATGAGGTGTGGAAATTAGAAGCCCTAAAACTGAGTGTAATTTGTTTGGGTTAGCGAACGAAAATAAAGCAAAACCAGAATGGCATTAAATGACCTAGCGAGCTGAGAAAAGCTTTAGCGGTTTATTTCTCCTCCTATCAAAACAGCTAAACGAAAAAATTTCATCGATAAGAAAGATGACAAAGAAAGTACCAAAGCACTTATTAACGTCTTGTCAACAAGGGGCTTGTCTGTCTATGGCTAGGTAACAATAATCAAACAAGACTCTTACAGCCACTTATGGAACGCGATTACTAAAACTGTTTTTCCATTTTAGGCCTTTGCCACTTCTTCTGTCCCTCAACAGTTCCTCCGTTGTTTTTGATTGACGACAATGCCTCTGACATCAAAAAAGTTAAAAGATTACTACTCATTACTTGTACGGAAAAAGTACAACTACGTAGTATCGTTCACAAATTGTCAAGTGATTGCAATATTTTTCTGTTGATCAGTTGAGACAAATCTACAAATTCAGAGGACACAGATACGATCTTTTTTCTTGTTGTTCCTTTCTTACTAGCGATTCTAAATAGAGCAGAATTTTTTCTTAAATAGGTACCCTGTAGCGCTGCACGTTATGCTGAATTATTTTACCTTTCTGTGACATGGGTTAAGTACAATTTCACCTTATTTATTCAGCTCTAGTAAAGTGGATCTCCATCAACAATTTTTGTCAGGGCTGAACATGTATAGGACTCACCCGGTTTGTTCCCGCAATAACGCATGTCACAGTACTGGAGTGGCTTCAACTTGTACACGTAAAAGTCACCACAATTTTTGACTTCAATCCATTCTTGCTGTGCACAGCAATTATCTTCATAGGTGAAACAAACCCTCTGAAACCGCTTTGTGCCTTCTTCAACCGTTGGATGTTTCTCTGCAAGCCAGCCTGGCATGTAAGTACCGCAACGTTTGTAGCCAACGCATTTGTCTGGCATCTGGTTGCCACTCTCCCCAGTAAAGCGATACCAGGTTTCTTCAATGTACTGATCGCATACTCTTTCTGCAACACGGTTCCCCATCGCGCGGCTGGAATCATCGAGAGTTTTGTAGTCTATACATGGGTCACCATAGAAGTGGGCTGTGATTCACAATTTGAATAACTGAGTTAAAATTGAATTAATTTCTTCGAAGTCAGCATTAATTTTTTTGAAAGAAGTCACTAACCCAGTAAATGTGAGAATTTTGAGCTTGTTAAATAGATCCAAAGTTTCTCTTTCCATTACAATAGGGTAATCGAAACCATTACGAAAAGTGATAAGGGAACCTGAAAGGAATGCCCTAGCACAAAAAAAGAAAAAAAATTTCTCGCATACTTGCTCACGGCAAAAAGATGGAATGGCTTCTGAGAAAGTCAGCATGTGTGGTAAATTTTTAGACATTTTCGCTCCATTCCCCTTGTGTGTCTAACTGTGGACATGAAACTTATTTACAGTCCCAAATTCCTTTGCTAACCAAGTGAGTTTGTCATGAGGGATGTGCTTTCAACATCTCAAACAAATTTGTTTTTTTGTTTGTTTGTTTGTGTGGTGTATCAACCGGAAGTCGATTGTACCATTTGATTTGTAATGTGACATGTTAGTTAATGGTAGACGGGAACATGTGGCTTACATTGAGTAATAAAACAGTTGTTGTGACCGAAACTACCACAGTTTGTTTGTTTAAAGAAATTACTGAACAGTTTCCAGTTTCCACTGAACAACAATGGCTGGCAAAACTAACTATACGCTATTCAACAAAACCACTTGGTTGTGGAACGAACATTTTCCCACGAATTTTGAAATCTCGATGCACCAGCTAATTCATTCAAAACTGCCGACAATATCGCACGATGAATAAGAGAACCAACTGAAAATGGAACAAACGAAGGTTTCTTCATCTTTCACATGTTAAGCGTTAGTAAAAGGGTCCATGTTGCTTAAAATGAACTGACGCTGGCAAGTGGAGTTTTAATCGCAATAAATGGCCCGACAAAGAAATGCCGCAGGGTCGTAAGGCTCTTACTAATAGTTTTCGATCCCACGACAAAACACATCGCACAGAATGATCCAGCATGACCATAAAAATTAAACTCACCACCTTCGGTCATACTCCATAAGTTGCACCCAGAAATAAACAAAAGGAAAAAAGGTAATTTCGTCATCATGCCTGTTTAAAAAAAAAAAGAAAAAAGTAAAAAAAAGTCGCCTATGCAAATAAAGCTATTAAAGGTATCAATTACAGTACGCAAAGCCTCGTTCAACAATGCTGAATACAACTTTGTACAAATGTTTCACGGCAATCAGACTTTGTTCAATACCACTGAACATCGTTCAACATCCTCCAGAATAATTAAACATCATTCAACAGGGTTCTCAAACGCGTTTAACTTGCCGAAGTCAACAATGGAAATGTTGAATTTGTTTGACCGGGACCGAAGACGTTGCTGCTCGCATATTACAGTAAACAGATGTTTATTGTTATATCATCAGGTTTTACTAACAAGTTTCAGATCTACTAATAATCATTTGCCGGCGGTCCTTTATGGTCACGAAAAGTGTGCACGTGCAAAATTGAACGGTTAGGAGGAGACAGGGGCAAATATTCTGATTGTTTCCTTGATTTTGCTAATTCGCAGCTTGAGAGAACTTTCCAAAAAATTGTATTCTAAGAACTTTCCAGAACATTGAAGAACATTCAAGAATGCTGTTTCATTGTTTTAAAGTGATACGTTATTTCTTACAAAAACAATATAAATGATGTCGTGTAACTGAAAGCGGGTTTAACAGAAGGTATTTAAAACATTTTTCATAGGTAAAAAATGCGGTTTAATGAGGCCTTAAAGGTTTTCAATTGGGCAAGCCCCAAATTCAACATAAAATACCTAAAATGCACTCATCAACTGAATGAACCTAAATTTATATTAAAAATGGCGCGCTCAACATTCGTGGATGCAGTAAAATCGTGTGAACGAGAATCAAAAATGTGTCTGACTTGTGGGGTAATAAATGACATTTTTTAGTTTCCTTTGTCCTTGTTTTATAAAATTATTATGTGTTAAAAAACGTTAATTTCTTGATTCATATCGTTGACAGGGTTTGGATTACCCCACATAAAGACAGTGTCAGGGTCATTCACGAATCTATTGAACTCCAGAAATGAAAGACTATTGTATTGAGTCTCCTATTTCTTTTTTTATTTAAATGCTGAGAACCCTTGATTGGCCTGCTAGAGCCAACCTCTCACTCCAGTGAATTGATATTTACTATTGTACAAATAGTAAAAAAAAAGTCAGTGAACAATTTGGATCTTGGTCGTATTTTATTAAAACACGAAAAACCCGAGTCATACATATTTTTGAATATTTTTCTGAGATGCAGCATTACTCAACATAAATACAAACATAAGCAAAAGAATAATTCAGTTTCCCTAAGAAAAATAAATTTAAAATAGGTTTTCTGTTTACAGGACACGTAGAAGAGACATATTCTTCTGAGATGGGAAAGGCCTCAACTTCGTCTTGACCATGTTCGCGAATTTTAATGCATAAAAAAATTTCTGGGTTTCACACGGTTTCCTTGGAGCAGAAATCTTGCTCAAAGCCTCAATAATACTGTCCATTTTGTGACGTTGAAAATCTTTCAAAGACTTTGGCCCAAATTCTATGCGCGATGATGGAAATTTGTGCTCGCACCTCCTCTCGATACTTTTACTGTCTAATGCCTATTTTATCCGTCTCCGAATTTACTTGGAGCCGGCGAATAACTTGTTCCCTCATATTTCGCAGTCAGCTATGATTAGTCTTTTTTTTCGTACCAAGTTGCTTTCTGTTATGGTAATACCCATGAATGATCACTATTGTTGTATTATTGTAGACCTGTTGTGCAGCGGACACTTTGTGGAACGTATATAACCCATGTTCCCTACCAGGAACATTCCGTTGCGAACCTCATGCCCGCCGCGTCAGTCGTTTAGATTTTGTCTTCACTGTTCAGATTCTTCTTATTAACGGTGATTCCAAGCCTTTGTTGACTGATTTGCTTCAGTTAACGCGACATATAAACTACAACAACTATGTCTCCAACTTTATACATTTTAAATTCCCAAGAGGCTTTAATGTCAACTTCAAATGCGGTAGATTGAAACTATTGTTTATTGATTTTCACTTTTTAGGCCCTGAGATTCCTGAATGGAAATTCACGAGCGACAGCCAGAGAGTAATTTGGAAAGAGCCGCCATTGATCAATCTCTTGCTTTAAATTAGGTTTTGAAATTCTCTGCTATTTCTTATTCCCAGCTGAAAAAGGTATATCATTACTCATTGATACGCTATTTTATTCTACACAACAGGTGTTGTTCTAAGGATTCGTGCCTCTCGAACATGACTTCATATTTTTAAATGGTGTCGCTCTTTTTCTCAGAACATTTTCTTGCTGCTTTAAAGAACTGTAAGTAGCAATAATATTGATATTCTGCCCGACAGACACCAACAGCTCAGACAACAAGAAGCTAATTACTTAAAAGATGCATTGGTACAAGGATAAAACGTCACATAGATCTCAAAGGTTTTGGAACAGCTTCTATTAACGTAGCTGAGTATCCTTTTTCTGGCTGAATTGGGTTTTTCTTCAGGTAGTAATCACATCGTTTCAAAAGAACCCCTTGCCAATTCCTGCTTAAGCTCCTCCCGAATCGCACCCGAGTTTAATTTTTTTCATGAAACATATATTACATAGCATATATTTTTGATAATCAGATATACTGCAATACCATTGTACCTACTAGACTGAAAAACAGTCATACTCTCTGCGTTGGTCTGTGGAAACGCACGGTCTTCAAATGGGCGTGAAATAGACGAGTGAGAATGGGGAGAGATGCTCGTGTGCGCTCTGCGCCTCGCATGTTAGCGCTTTCCTCTCGCGCACGCTTGTCTCGAGAGTCTCAAGAGAAGAAACATGTAAAAATGCAAGATTAAGGGCGGATTTATTTAATGAGTCCGCGCGAAATACAATTTTAAGATAGCCGTTAGCTGGAAACTCAAATAATAATCTTGTTTATGTTGAGATTAAACGTTGCCTAAAACAAACCTTTCTACTGGGCAGTTTAGCAAAAACGATTCAACGAGTCTTCCTACTCCATCCCCTTTAAATCTCTATATCTTTCTGCGTTAGGACGCCAAGCCAAAAATATGGTGAAAAAGTAAATTTATCAGAAGTTTCATGAACGGACCGGAATGCTGCTAAGGAAACAAATAAATTGTTTAATTTTTAGGGCCAAGTACAGTCCATTTTACATTGCAGTGCATAAAAATGTCAATAAACTGACGTTAGCGTTCCTCCGTAATGAACCTTTTTTTTTTCTTTTTAAAACACGAACAACTCACCTCAAATACATTATTGAATCGTTTCTCAGCTAATCGACATAAATAAGGAAAAAGTGTGGGATAACTTATTCGTCCCAGACGAATAAATTAAAATAATGTGTTTTTTGGCTCAACGTAAAGGTTTTCTTGATCATTTTCGTAATTGCCAAAACATGCAAAACTCTTTCCTTGAAGTAGAGCTGATCACATTAAAAGCCCCAATGACGCCTTCCCTTTTTGAGGTTAAAAATCCTTCTGCTCCTCCAAAGTTTTTTGTGCCATTCCTTCGAATTATGGTTAAGGTTCGTCTCTCTAATGATAACTTTATAGCCTAGGGCTTCTTTCACATTTAATTTCAGCAGACGAATCTTTTGCCTCTTACGAAAGCTACAAGCAATTTCTCAGTCAGCTATTAACGAATTTAATCGCAATTATTTGTTATAGTTCTGTTACCGCCGCTTAAAGGTTCGGTACTGGCTATTTTGTGTCTGAAGATGAGAGGGACTGGGAAGAGGTATGCAAAATCTGGCGAGGACAATAAGCGACTGCGCCCAGTGAAGCTGCATAGCTTTCCATGCTATAAGTTTTCATTCGAAAAAACGTTCGACGACGAGACGAATTCGGTCATTGCACACAGTTTCGCTCTTTTTAAATCGGAAACGTTTATTTCATTTGCACGGTGCATATGAATATTAACGTGATGCAGACATTCCAATATTAGTAAGCGTCTGTCAATCATGGTACTTGGCTTACCAGTGAAATTAACATTCTTGCAAAATTGGGATATGATTTCATGAGATAATTTTTTTATCCTAGTGCAAACACTGGATATAAATATTCGCCAAAGAAATTTTTGTTATAATTAAGTTTTATGAAGCAATAATTCTTAGAACGATTCCGTTTTGGTAAACGTTTCATAGACCTGGTCTCATTTATATTTTCATGATTATCGCTTGTTTGCTGCACTACCCTGATTCGTTATACACCCTTTCCAACAAATTCATACATGTTAAGTCTCTGCTTGTGTGATATATTCTCCCTATTTTCGGTGTTGTATTCAAATTAAATTTTACACGAAGGTTATATTGTTCCATTTTCATACTTTGTCTGTTACTGAAAATTTCATGACATGACAAAGCCCCACCAACAAATACCCGCACGATGGGTGTGTGAAATTTTGTGTAGACGCGTTTTTCATGTGATATTTACGTTTAAAATATGACAAATACAACAACAAAAACATGACTTCTTCTTTTAATCATTTTTGTTAATCACTTTATTTATTAAAGCAAATCCATGTTACGAAAAAAGATTAGTAAAACAATCCAAGGTTTTTTTTAAGGGTCAATAGAGTTTCCACACTCAAAGCTTACCTTCGCCAAGTTTTATTCTGGTCATCGATGGTTGTATTTTCTTCCCAGTTTAACGAACATACAGAAACATTGTATTAAAATTTATATGTTTCAGGCTTTTTAACAGGAGGAGCGAATCTAATAAGTAATTGGCCTTTGTTGCGTTATATGCCTACATAAAACAGTGAGATAACAGACAGGTATTTACTGCCTTGTGTATTTCTGTGAAACAAACACGAAATAACAGTAGTTTAATTTTTGTTTATTTCAACAAAGCATCATGACTATGTATTCCTTCAACTTTTCATACTGACAACAAAGGTAATTAAAACTATATTACCAAACGCTGTTTAAATTGCGTAAACCATTCTTAAAGGAACTTCATATTACCCAAGAACATCAAGACTTTTAGATTCCGTGAAGGCAAAGCTTTCTCATGTCTAAATTTAACCGGATTATTTTTTGATCATCACTGGTTATTTTTCACCTCGCATCTTTTGTGTGAATCCCTCCAAACAAACAGTACTTTTAGGGTTTATCTCCTGTCCAAGGTACTTTCCTGTTAAGCGGCTTGAAGTCTCCACAGAGAAAATGCTCCACAGCGCGGAATACGGAGAATTAATGCAATTTTAAACCAGCACGTCGAGTGCATTTTTTAAGTATCGTTTGTTGATGCTAGTCTTACCTCTTCAGCAGACAATGAGTCGATATCTCTTGAAACTTCGTCTTGAATGTTTGGTCGTAGTTCTTCGGTGTTCAGGAGTGAGCACCCAAGTGATGTATTGTGCATGGATTGTAGCCCATATATGTGGACAGCATTCCTTTTGGCACAAAGACGGTTCTCACAGTAACGGGGATGAACACGCAACTCTCACGCCAGTACACAATTTACAGCTGATTTCATGAAAAAATTTAGCTCCAGTAATTCTTGACTGGACTGACAGTACAAAAGTCATGTAAGGCAGTTTTAAGCTACAAAATACGTACATCCATATATCCGTAAAAATTCTAATTAGTAGTTTTGCCTTTAGGCAGTTCAATATAAATATAGGTAATAGGTAAGCTGAACACATTTGAAAAGGAGGAACATTCCAACAACAATTTACAATTTACCATGCAATGCTATGAAAGATATAACGCTAAAGTGATGTGATTTTTCCTAAGAACTATTTACTGGTACGATGTTGATGGCCGAAAATGCGTTTTGCTTTATCGTGACAGACTGAGGGTGGATTAATGCAAAGTGGATCCATTTAGGGAGGAATTAATCAGGCTAGATTTAAACAAAATTTGTGATTTGGTGATTTTACGAACAGATTATATATTACTCTAATCAACCCCAGCCGTGAAGGTTCCTACTTCTGACTGGGGACAAAACTTGCTAACTGAACAACACATTGTGTGTTTTCGTGTAGAGTGAAAATGTTCTGTTGTGTCCGAAGTGGAGAGGGCCTGGGACAGAGGTATGCAAAAGCTTTACTCCTGTAAAGTTAAAATGCATACCTTTCCATGATATAAACTTTCATTCAAAAAAATGATAACGTCGATGAAGAATTATTTTCTCTCGTCGAGCACAGTTTGTTTGTTTGTTTGTTTTAATCGGAAAAGTTGATTTTATTTGCACGGTGCATATGAATATTAATGTTACACAGTCACTGCAATATTAAAAGCGACTGTCAATTATGTTACTTGGCTCAACAATAAAATTAACAGTCTTTCAAAATGGGGATATACTTTTTTCAGCGGTTTTTTTTTTTGGCATATCTTTTTACGCTATAAGCTTTCATTCGAAAAAAATTGTGACGTTGATGACGAATCACTGGTTTTCGGTCGTTGTGCACAGTTTCGCTCTTTTTAAATCGGAAAAGTTGATTATTGCACAGTGTCAGTTATACTTTTGCCTTTAGGCAATTCAAAATAAATATGGGTACAAGGTAAGCTGAACAACTTTGAAAAGCCGGACCATTCCAACAACGCATCGGTAGTTTGTCCGTGGTGTAAGCCTCCATCTGCAAAACTGGATAACTGAGTCTCTTGAAGAAATGTCCCCCCCCCCCCCCCATAATGTTATGCAAACCGTTTAGGATTCCATTATGCCAATAATCTCATTTCAGACAATGAATACTTTTTATGGGCCGAGACGGATCTCATAGCAATAAAGGGCCACTGAGAGAGCCTCCCATTAGCCCATATTGAAGTACAGGCCTGATTTGAAAATGAAATTCGCCTTGACAGATCTTTAAAAGATCAGATAAACGGGTATAACTTTCTGTGTAAGGACGCCAAACGAAAACTAGAAAAAAATGTCAATTCGTCAAACGTTTCTCGAACTGACCAGAATGTTGTTAAGGAAACAAATGAGTTGTTGAATTTTTAGGTTCAAGTACCATTTTTCATTGTAGTGCTACAAAAGAAAATGACACCAAAATAACGTGCAGGGTTTTCCTTAGTAGTGGAAGTATTTTTTTTTTAATTCTTAAAAGACGAACAACTCACTTCAAATACATTATTGAATCATTGCTATTTTCCCCAAATGAAAGTGCATTAAACTGCCTGGATATGGCCCAAACATGACTTTGATCTCGCGTGATTATTGAGTAATGGATAAATTAATACATTATTGAATCACTGCTATTTTCCCCAAACAGAAGTGCATTAAACTGCCCGGATATGGCCCAAACAGGACTTTGATCTCGCCTGATTATTGTGTGTGAGATAAATTAATACATTATTGAATCATTGCTATGTGAGATAAATACAGAAATAAGCGTCAGACAACATAGATGAATAAATTAAAATAATGTGTGTTTTGTATTTTAAGTACAAATAAGAGAGGGACATTATTCATCTTAGACGAATAATTATGCGTCAAGGTAAAGGTTTTCTTGATCAGTTTGGTGATTGTTGAAGCGTTCGAATTTGGGGACAGTTTTCACGGCTGAAAATGTGTTTTGCCTTATCGTGACAGACTAAGGGCGGACTAATACAAAGGGATCAATTTAGGCAAGATTTATTCATGGCTCAGGTCTGAAAGCCAAGACAACACTTTTAGACCTCAGTTTATTGAACTGTAAAAACCACTTCATGAATGGTCATGTCAGTTTTCACTTCCCCCGTCTCTCACTTATTCAAATTATTTTAACGTTGTTGTGTTTTTTTTTTTAGTTTTGTTACGTCTGTATGAGTGTATGTTTGACGGTTTAATCCGCCGAGAAACGGCGTCTATTTATGGCACCTTCATGGTGATAAAAGCCCGTAGCTAGCAATTACTGAGTGATAAGACATTTTGTTCCTAAATGCTTTTTTCAGGAGTTGCCTTTGTTAGTTTTTAGAGATTTCTTTGGCAACTAGCTTTCTACGGCCACAAACTGCTTCCCTTTGAACTAATTCTTCTCAGTTTGTCGGTAAAAGTCTAGCTTAGCGACGAGCTGTTTAAAAAAAATTCGACAGCTCATAGGTTGCTGTCGTCTTTACCAGTAATTAAACATAAAACAATGAAAACAGCACTTGTAATAAGGTAGTGTATTTGAATAAAATTCGATTTTAAATCCTGCATGATAAATGTTAATTTGCAAAGCGAAAGGTTTTTCGTGTAGTTTTCTTCGTCCTTGTTTGGTTTATTAATTTTGAATTAATTTCGAATTTTGAAGATATAGGTATTCCAGCCTTCAAGTACGTACGGTTTACACAAGCATCTATTAAAGTACAGAATTGAATGACTGTTTTAGTATCTTTTCCTGAATTTTCTTTATTATATCATTCAACTCTGAGCAACACTGAGCAAAAATTGGATTGGCCTTGCTGGGTTACTCTCTCACTCCAGACTCCTGTGGGATTTTTTTTTTTTAACTGCACAAATGAAAAAAAGTCCGAAAAAAAAACATAATGACGGTATCTAAAAAGAACAGGAGCAACTTGCCTCAAATACATTGTTAAAGCATCGTGGCTACTCAACATAAATACCGAAATTAAGCGTGAGACATCTTATTCGTCTGAGGCAAATAAGTCAAAAAAATTAATACAGTTTTTCTTAAGGACACATAAAAGAGACATTATTCATCTCAGACGAATAATTTACGTCAAAGTAAACGTTTTCTTCACCATGTTCGTGATTTTCAAAGCATGTGAATTTTGGGAATTTACGCATATCAGAAATTACGCTCAAAACCCCAATGACTCCGAAATGACACTCACCATTTTGTGAGATTAAAATTCCTCCAAAGATTTTTGCGCTAATTCTGTGCGATATTTTGGTGTTTATGCTGATCTCTTTGTTGATACCTTTGTAGCCTAGTATGGTAGAAATTATGAACGATCACAGTTCATTCATTCAGATCTCCCGTTTTAACATCAATTTCAAACGACCCGTAGTAAATGTTGGTAACCAACTGACAAATGAAGTCATTTCTTAGGCTTGATCTTTAACAGATGATCAAGCATCAAATGGCTGCAGATTTAACGATCGCCTTATTTTATACAGACAGCCATAAACACCTAGTCTTAATGGTTCATAAGCGTCAATGATACAGCCTTTGAAACTTTCACCGTCAGCGTCCAGCGCCACAAAGCCCTCTTATTAGCCCATGTTTAAGTAAGCATGAATCGAAAATGCAGTTGGCTCTTTACAGATATTCATCGAGGACAAACAGCTATAATGAACGACAATCTATGATCTATGAGTAGACGCCGAGTTGAGTTGACGCCGGACAAGTGAGAGACTGTCTACCAAAACAAAGATTTTGTGAATATGTAAGGATACTACACTACAGGAAACCTATTGAAATATAAAATACAAGAAAAATGGAAATTCATCAAACGTTTTACGAGCCGACCGAAGTGCTGCCAATGATTGTCAATGCATTGTTTGATTCTTAGGCACCAGCACAATTTACAATGCAATGCTATGAGATATAACGCTAAAGTGATGTGTTTTTTCCTAAGTAATAATTTACTGGTGCGATGTTGATGGCTGAAAATGTGCTTTGCCTTATCGTGACAGGTTGAGGGTGGATTAATGCAAAGTGGATCCATTAAGGGAGGAATTAATCAGGCTAGATTTAAACAAAATTTGTGATTTGGTGATTTTACGAACAGGTTATAGATTACTCTAACCAACTCCAGCCGTGGAGGTTCCTACTTCTCACTGCAAAACTTGCTAACAACACATTGTGCCCTTTCGTGTAGAGTGAAAATGTTCTGTTGCTGCCGCTTTAAGCTTTGGAGATGGCTATTTCGGGTGTCCGAAGTGGGATAGAGGTATGCAAAAACTGTGCCCCTACAAAGTTAAAATGCATACCTTTCATTCCCAAAAAAATGATAACGTCGATGAAGAATTATTTTCACTGCGTCGAGCACAGTTAATTTGTTTGTTTGTTTGTTTGTTTGTTTTTTTAATCGGAAAAGTTGATCTCATTTGCACGGTGCGTATGAATATTCATGTTACGCAGTCATTGCAATATTATAAGCGTCTGTCAATCATGTTACTTGGCTCAACAATGAAGTTAACAATCTTTCAAAATGGGGATATACTTTTGTCAGCGATTTTTTTTATCCCGGGCAAAGATAGGATATAAATATTTTCAAAGAAACACATATTGCTTTCTTCGACGTTGTGTGCAAGCGCTTTTGTTCTTACATATGTTCTACGTAAGAACGCTCGCTTCAAAAAATGGCTACACAATACAATACAATACGATACAATATAAGTTTATTCAAGATGTAGAGAAAAATAAACAAATAAAATACATCTTGAAAAGGAAACACGACCTTAACCCTATAACGTTCCCTTTAATAAAAAGTAAAAAAAATGGATGTATATTCACTAATTAACTAAAAAATAAATAATTAAAATAAATAATAGATAATTTAAACCACGATTCAAAATATTTGGATGCTCAAACGCACGTGATGCGCGCGTGAAGCAAACTTTTCTTTCACTCCCTGGGTGCACGCTCGCTTACATTTTGAGACAGTACTGTATTACGGCCGTCATGCAAGGTATCTTAGGTCACTGTCAGAGTTACAAATAGTGCTCAATCACTGTACTGGGAGTAATAATGTTTTGAACGCGGCGTCCGGGGAAGGGTGTCATTCAAATGCTTGTAATAAGGGACAGCATTCGAGCTCATGCTTTCGACAAATACCATGACCTCGTTTTCAATGACCGTTTCAAGTGCTTGGTTACTGGTACCCTGTCTCACAAGCTTTTCAGTAGGTTTTTCCAAGCATACGCGCTTTCGGGGCGTTGTTCGGGGAGTTGTTCGAACAAAAGCCTAGCAGTTATTTGGTTCTTGAGTGGAAAGCTTGAGGGTGATATTCTCCCAGTAAGGTCCCGAGCTAGTGAGAGTTAATAAGAAGTTCGTTATCTGATGACTGTGCCTAACACTTTACTACTTCAAAAGTGAGTTGTGGCGGATTGGGATGAATAAAAAGTTTACCGCAAAGCCTTCAGTAGTAACCTAGCAGTTTTATTTTACACAAAAAATGCATTGCAAAAAAAACTGAAAATATTAAAAGCACTATCTCTTTTGATTTACCTTCAAATCATGCGCCACGCCGTTTCCCATACTTTAGCAGCCCGGCATTAACATCGCTCATATTCTCCGTGGGCATTACTGGAAAATCCTGCCCTGAGTATTGACCAATCACAGTGCGTGTTATATATATACAAGCTCTAGGCATATATTAAATATAGGATAATGCCTGAGCTCCGAGGCCTTCTTTAAAATGGGTCGATTTGAGGATCATTTCAGGATCGGGATCAGCTGTACAGGCTGAGGAGCGAGGGTATTATACAATTTAATACACCTTTTCGTTGTTTAAGAACAAGCAAAGCAATAAGCTGCTGCAAAGTTTTGCTCACTAGTGCAGTTCCGTCAGGATTATGTAGCCTTCATTTGTTAAAATATGAATAAATTTCCTTTTCTCAAGGATTTGAGGTATCCAGTTTTACGTCTTTAGTTATTATTCTCATTTCAGGAGTTTTTCAGTGGATGTTTTTGCGAGTAAATATGTCGAGATACCCTGGAAAGCGGCGTTTGTTCGAAATGAAGGACCATGGTCAGGACAATTCGCTGCCTCGGGCAGCGGACCAGTACAGGAAAGAAGAAGTTGTTTGGACGGTGGACTCGACAAGATTATGTCACAGTCGCTTAACATGTTTGAGCTAGGTGCACCGAGTTTGGTGATGGCCGGGAGATTTCGAACTCAAACTGAGGTAATTCGGCTAGAAAATCTCGCACCTTTCTTGTGCTGTCCAGTTTGTTATGCCTGTAGGTAAAAGAGGAAAATTTGATGGCGGTGCAAATTCTAAATGCGTTGGCGGCAGATACATTTCTGGGTGAAATTGTAACATTACGATTAACAAGAACTAAAACAAATTGTAACTGTTTATTATAGCTGCCAAATGCAGCAAGTGTTGCAAAGGAAATGAACAAAGCAATAAGGCTAATTATCGTTGATTTTTCCACACCGTGCAGAGTCGTTGACAAGTTATTTTCAATAATCCAGCTTAATACTCACTGAAATGGAGCCAGAGGTTATTATTGTGGTCCCTGAGGTTGAACAGGAGGTCATTATTTCTCCTTAATGCATCCTTTCATTGTTTTAAACAGGTTGTTATTTTCAATAATCCAGCTTAATACTCACTGAAATGGAACAAGAGGTTAATTATTGTGATCACTGAAGTGATCATAATAACCTCACCCTCAACCCACTGATCTTCGGACATGCGTACTCTTCAAAACATCGAAAGGGTGCATTAAGTGAAAAATAATGACTTCCTATTCCACGTCAGTGACCACAATAATAAACTCTTGTTCCACTTCAGTGAGTACTAGGCTGGATTATTGAAAATAATAACTTGTTCAAAACAAGGAAATGGTTCATTTAGATAACGTTGAATTTAATCTTATGTCATTAAATGGTCGTTAAAAGCGAAAAGCCATTTTTGGCTGGCTTGCTAATTCTGGTGTCGATATATTTTTTTGCAAGAAGCCTATGGTAATATAGAAGTTGAAAATATCTGGAGAAATCACATTTTGCTCCTTGGTAAGTTTTTTAGTTATGTCAGAATGGTATGCCTTCCCTTCAAGGTTTGATTGCCAGGACAAGGCGTATTTGCAACATTGAAAACTCCATATTGCCAGGAAAAAGGGACAAATAAACAAAAGGGGCAAATAAACAATCATCTTAAAAAGTGGGGAAAATTTAATGAGTGCCAGTGTGTTTCAGTGTGTTTATCAGTTTCTAGTAACTGATATTGTAAGATTCAATTGTAATAAAATGTTGAATCTGGTATTGCCATTTAGATATTGTATTGCTGTAATAGCTGTGAGTGTGTTTAGTGTTACTGTAGGTTTAGGCGTGTGTGCAAGCGTGACTCTGTTTGCCTTCAAAAATGGACCTGTAACCAGGTTGATTCACAGTACCAGGTTAAACGTTACTCTGGTTAAACATTTGCTTTCGAATATATAAATATGAATGTTAAAAATCCCGACGTTTCGGCAAAAACTTAGCCTTCATGACGGGGAAGTGATAAGAAATTTTTACAAAAAAAAAAGCGCGTTGTATCTAAGAAAAAAAAACGCAAGCTTTGAGCTAATTGCTTTACTTTACCTTTACTTTACATTTTCCTTACTTTATCGCATAGCACCTTTGTTCTTCCTTTTCGTATTTTTCTAACTCTTATTTTGTATGTATATTCACCCACAATCAATAATTAATGAAAAATATCAGTAATTTTTTTCTAGATATTCTCGAGTTTCCTTCGGTATAATTCCTCTAAATTCTGCTGAGAGTATAGAAACATTTTGCTCTACTTGAGGTTTGTTTATCGAGAAAATTCAAATGACTAATTTTTATGCCAGAAGAGGAATGCAAAAAAACTGCAAAAAGCGAAAGACCTGCCTTTTAACTCCTACTTTGTTCGGCCTTACAAGTTTCTTCTTGCCAAATTATATGTACTGTGAAAATCTGGGAAATATCACGGAAGGAGAATGAAGCAAATCGAAATCAAAGCCTTCAGAGAAGTGGTAAAAGCCTAACTGATTGGGTGCATCTGGTTTCATGCTTAAAGCCGATATTTCAACAGTGATGGTTGCAGAACATTGTTCTGTTCTTTTGTGAAACATTTTCGTAGTTTTGAGAGAACTAACGGAAGAAAATAACGAGAAAATTAGCTTTTGTTGGTAGTATTGGCGCGCATCACGCCATCAATATAATAACCCTCTGGAGCCACCTTAAGAGATGTGATATGTATATATCTAGGAGGTTATATACCTGGAATGATGTTTTATTTTTAAACTGAGCTAATAAGTGGGAAAGCTTGATGTTGAAGGATTTATCTTTACGTTCACTTGCATCCATCAATTGGTAACTATTCGTAGGGAGGTGCAGTCACAACAGTTTGGAAATGTTTCAAATGTTTCCGCTCTAGAATGTTAAATTTTGAAATCAGTTGTGTAACGAATGCAGGTGTAACGAATGCAGGTGTTGGTTTCACGCAGTGTTTGCACCTATCAAAGGCTCATATCGGTTGTGTTAGTAATCCTGAGTAGAATTGGGTCTGTGGATTGTGTTCACTACCGGAGATAACAGCTGAGTGCTATCAACAGAGTTCTTACGCGGATTTGGACTCCTCGAGCTCCGATGATCAGGATGACATATGGCATGAACACGACGCTGCGGCGCGAAAACATCGCACCAATATCAAAATTGGTCATATAAATGTCAACCATATTGCTGGCTTCAAGTTTCATGAGATCAAAAGTTGGCTCCTGGATGGCCAATTTGACATTCTGGTCATATCTGAAACCAAGATTGACTCAACTTTCCCTAATGTGTCGTACAGATAGGGATAAATAAGGCGGTGGGCTCAAGGTCTATATCCGTAGCGACATCTGCTTTAAAGTTGTAGAAGACCTCCCAAATTTACCACTTGACAAACGGGCTGGATTTAAGACCGAATCTATTATCCTAAAGGTTAAGATTGGCAAGGCATGGGAGACTCTTGTCGGTATTTATCGTCCACCAACTTCCGCTAAAGTACCTAAATCAACGTGGACACTCGAGCTTGAATCTATACTGGAGGCCATCACTGCACTACCTGGTAATTGCCTTCTGGTGGGTGATTTCAATTCGGACTTGCACGAACCTGATAAGGCCCCACAAGACGGTCGAACACTATTGGATCTGTTGAATGTTTACGACTTACATAATCTGATTGATTCTCCGACAAGAACAACAAAAACATCTACCTCCTTACTCGATCTTGTTATAACAAATAATGAGAGCAAAATTACGGAGTTTGGGGTCGTACAAGTGCAAATAAGCGATCACTCATTGGTGTATGTGATATTGAGAAAGAAATGAAATCGAGAAAGCTTTATTTTCGCAGTCTCATGGATATTTTTGTCGACGTAGATGACAAGCTTTTTGTTTTCGAGACACTTTTTACGGAGGTGCTTGATGAACATGCACCATTGAAGGAATTTCACGTGCGAGGCAATCAAGTCCCTTACATGACAGAGGAATGGCGTAAGGCGATACGCTACAGAAATAGGCTCTGGAAGATATTCACAAGGGACAGAACAGACAATAATTATGTACGTTACAAAGCACAAAGAAACACATGCACTTCATTAAGACGCAAAGCCATAAGGGAATTCTTTTCTAAAAAGGCGCAGGCGAACAACCCAAAAGAATTTTGGAAGACAAACCAGCCCTTCTTACACTCTAGCAACTCTAAACAAGCG
This sequence comes from Siderastrea siderea, assembly GCA_964030785.1. NCBI lineage: Eukaryota > Metazoa > Cnidaria > Anthozoa > Scleractinia > Rhizangiidae > Siderastrea > Siderastrea siderea. The sequence continues at coordinate 52,493,473 of OZ034968.1, forward strand.
AATGATATCACACTTATAGAAAAAGATACTGTTTTCACTGACAAATGCCAAATAGCAGAGCTATTTAATGAGCACTTTGTGCACATTGCAGACGGTGTTGGTGAAATTAAAGAGCGCGACCATGGAAAAAACTTTAGCAACCATCCAAGCATAAAAAGCATTCGAATGAACAATGGCCTGAAGCAAGACAGCGATCGTGTCAGTTTTCATCCCACAAATAAGACGAAAGTAGGAGATTTGTTGTCAAATATAGCGTACGAAAGGCTTGTGGTCATGACATGCTACCCCCGCGCTTAATAAAAGAATCCTCACACGCCATAGCAGGGCCAGTTACAAAAATCCTGAACGCTGCAATTGTACAAGGGCGTTATCCTTCAAGGTGGAAGATGGGTCACCCCAGTTACCCCTGTATTAAAAAAGGACGATGAGACAGATAAACGTAACTTCAGGCCTGTAACCGTTCTGCCCTGTTTGAATAGTATCTTTGAAAGGCTGCTCTCCATCCAGTTGCAAGAATTCTATCAGAGGTTATTATCGGACTATATCTTAGCATATAGACGACACCACAGTTGTGAAACATCATTGCTGCGGCTGACTGAAGATTGGAAAGCTAGCCGAGATAGGAAGGAACTGGTGGCTGTAGTGTCAATGGATCTGTCAAAAGCATTTGACACCATACCGCATGCGCTCTTGCTTGCCAAACTATCAGCCTATGGTTTGAACGGTAGTGCTTGCGAGCTACTTGAGGATTGCTTGAGCGGGAGGATGCAGAGGGTCAAAGTCGGCGATGCATACTTTAGCTGGCAATCTGTAAGAAGAGGTGAACCACAAGGAAGTGTACTCGGACCGATGTTCTTCAATATCTTCTTAAATGACCTTTTCTATGTCATCAAAGAAGTGAAGCTTCATGTATATGCAGACGACGAGTAATTATATGACGCGGATTCTGATCCTATCGCCCTTGACCAGCGTATGCAGCGCGAAGTGCGGAAGACAAATACCTGGTATACAGAGAACGGAATGATTGTCAACCCTAGCAAGCACCATGCCATGGTTCTGGGGTTTACTGATCACCAGTTCTCTTTTACCACTAAGGACTCGCTTGACCTCCTGGGAATGACTATCGATAGTCTATTGAATTTCGATAAACAAGTCTCGCTTATTTGTAAAAAAGTCAACAATCAACTGAATGTTATGATTAGATTCCGTAAGCTTGTAAACACTTCCACCATGTTAAAATTGTATAAGGCCTTTGTTCTTCCACATTTTCAGTATTGCTCTGTAGTATGGCATTTCTGTAGCTCTAGGAATAGCGAAAAACTTGAGTCATTGAATGAGCGTGCACTGCCTGTGGTTTTTAATGACAGGGAATCAACATACAGTCAGCTATTAGATAGAGCAGCAGCTACATCACTTTACAATCTGAGAGTACAAAATATGTTAATCACGATTCATAAATGTATCCATATCAATTTCTACCCTGCGTATCTTAAGGACTTATTAACGTTGCGCTCAACGGTCTACTCTCTTAGAGGAACTGATATATTGTCGTTGTGTAGACCTGCTTCCACTTCTTATGGTCTTCACTCTTTTAAGTATTTTACCTGTAAAACTTGGAACTCTCTACCTGAGAACATTAGAACGGAGTCCACTTTGGCTGGTTTTAAACGTGATACGAATCATCTCCTTTCATAGCACTTAGCATTAATAGATATATGATTAGTACTTAGTAATGTTATTTTATTATTTGTAAATTTTTCTTTCTTTTTCTTTTCTCGAAGATATTAGCTTTTTAGCTATCCTGTAAATTCGAGATAAAATAAAGTCATGTATGTATGTATGTATGTATGTATGTATGTATGTATGTATGTATGTATGTATGTATGTATGTATGTATGTATGTATGTATGTATGTAGGTAGGTAGGTAGGTAGGTAGGTAGGTAGGTAGGTAGGTAGGTAGGTAGGTAGGTATGTATGTATGTATGTATGTATGTAGTTGCACAAACATTTGAAACTGGGCTTTTTGGTACATATTGGGTAAATAAAGGGTTAATCGAACAGACAATCACTTGGCAAGACGTTACGGGGAAAACTTGTGTTTATTTGTTGAAGTCTTAGAAAGCAAAACTGGAACCGGCAATCTTTAATTCATACTGTTTAATTTTTTTTGTCTCACATGAATGTTATTTTTCTGTTATTTTCATATTTATAGACTACAGATTAACGTAGACAACCCGATTAATGAAGACTTTGGAATAATCGGTCATACCACGAACCACAAATAAGCCAACTTGGACACTTCAGATTGAATAAAACAAACTGAGAAGGTGAGGTGGGTTTAATTAAGGCTCTAAGAGTAAACGCTTTTTTTTTAATCTTTTGCTCAATTGTTTACGTTGTCAACCCAGCTGCCAATTAGAATTTGCACACTAACCCACACTTTTGCAAAAACGAACCGTGACCACAAAGGACCGTCCATACTTTACGTCGGATACGTCGACGGCGATTATCAGGGCGGATTGCCGCAGTTATGCCTCTTAGATTTCTTTGTATTTGTGAAGTTTGACTTGATAAGCCTGAATTTTTTACTGTCATAAACAGTAGGGAATTCTTGTTCATCACCGCAAGGTACGAACAAAAAAGCTTTTAAGGGATTACTTTTTACTTGTAACGACTAGTAAATAATCTTCCTAAATCTAGGAGGGTTTTATATTTCCAGCCACAAACGTTCACGTAATAAATGTAAAGAATTTTTTACTCGGAGGTTGAGTCCTGTTCTATTGGTTTCATCCGTCGAGTATCGTCGATTACGATGAATAAATTCCACCAATATCACAAGAACAACAGCAACGTTCATTTTTCATGATAAACGTTACCGCAATGCTGATGGGGTCGTATTTAAGATGTACCGTAAAAAGAGGCTTTCAGCAACGTAATTGTTGGTAATAATGTATGACAATGGAACAGCTCATCTTGCATAGAGTTATCTCGAAGGGAAGCGTATTTGAATTTGCCTGTCTTAGAAAGATTAAGGCCCAGCAATACGGGCAACATTTTCGTGCAACTTCAGTTGCAGGGCAACAATGTTGCGTTGCAAGTTGAGATTGTTTGTTACTTAAAACGATTTTGAAACTGATCTAAAAAAAATATAAAAAGTTAAAATGATGTTTTAAAAACTTATAAGAAACTAAATTTTCGACAACTCTCTGTTGCCTTCGTCAGAGTTTGTTTGAAACAGTGTCACTGCATGCATAATCAGTCGCTGATCTCCAGGGATGCTACCAAAGGTAAATAAACTTGTGGGAATTGAACATGTTCGTTTACGGAATTGCGGTCTTGGGTGGAAAGCAAGGCTTCCAGGAAACAGCAAGTATTACCACCTCCGCGCGCAACAGATTTTCACGTTACAAAAACGTCCACTTTTTGCAACATGAACATTTGTTGCGCGAGAAGGTGGTAATACGCCCAATAAACAATTTCAACTGGCAACGCAACATTGTTCTCGACAAGTTGCACAAGATGTTGCCCTTTTACTGGGCCTTTGCTTGCATTCATCAAATTGGTTATCACTCGTGGGTAGGTGCAGTCAGAGAAGAACTATTTTCCATTTTTAATACATTTTTTGGCAGACCTCGGGTAAACACAAAGAGCAAATAAACTTTCATTAAGGCCCAGTAATACGGGCAACGTTTCCGTGCAACTTGTCGCGCAACAATGGTGCGTGGCAAGTTGAGATTGTTTGTTGCGCGTATTACCACCTTCTTGCGCAACGAATTTTTGTGTTAAAGAAAGTAAAAGCGACATCTACTTTCTGCAACATGAAAGTTTGTTGCGCGAGAAGGTGGTAATACGCCCAACAAACAATCTCAACTTGCAACGGCAACATTGTCGCACGATAAGTTGCAAGAAAATGTTGCCCGTATTACTGGGCCTTTAATCAAAGTGCTGGCGTCATCTTCAGTTCTGCTCACATGTTTTTTCGTAAGCATGGAAGAACCAGCATCGGGTTTTAACCGACTAAAAGTTAGGAGACGGGAGTTTCTTTGCTTAAAGGGCACAAGGCTAAAAGTACACAGTACATTACGGGCAGTGTTAAAGAAATCATTACCGCTCAACTCGACTCAAACATTTCGTCGAAGACAGTAAGAGACGGATACTCGCTATCTAATTGTATTGATATTTTCAACACTATAGCATAAACATTCGTGCTGAAAGATTAATGTTTAAAACCAAGTGAATATGCGAAAAAAAATGCGTTTTGGTAATAAAGGGTGATCATTTACCATGTGAGTAAGTGACAGTTGATATTTAAAAAGTAAGATAAATCCTCCACATGAGTTTCATATTTTTCCCGTAATTTAAAGAGGTCACTCCAGAAAGTGTATATTTTCTGTACTCACCAATAAAAAGAACACACTGAGTTGAGTTACTGACCGTTGTTTGAGCTTCCATAGTGTATCCGATCCCAACGAAATTCCTCTCCTAAGAAGCAAAAAATTCGTCATTGGGCGCCGCCATTTTGGATAGCGCTTAGGAGCCTGGCCGCGTATTCGTGACGTCATTCCGTCCGAATTAAAATTGGCGCGAAGCTCAAACGCAGCTGGCCAATTTCAAGTACATAGTTTTTCGGCTGCTCTCATTTCTTTTTCGTGGCGTCGTTGTGAATTGAAAAGGGAGCTTAAGCAATCACGACGGCAACGCCAAGGAAAACATCATTTTAAAAATGACTTCCAAATATTTCAAACTTGTTCGCGATAGTTTCAACTCGTTCAATCTGTCCAGTATAGCCGAGCAATCCGGTAGCTGTCTCTGTAAGGACGGCGTTACAGTCCAGGTAGAAAAAAGAAAATTCACTGTCGCGTGTTCTCGTTCTACATAAAACTTTGAATTTGGTTATTTCACGTTGTTGTTTTGTAGAGGAGACCAAAGAAATATACCAAAATCTGTATCGCACGTGCAGTCATTGTTTTGCTAATTAAACCTTTTGTTTTGTGACGTTCTCATCAGCCGTCGCCGTCGTTTTTGCTTACACAGTCCTAGACTGTAACAATGGTTGTTTACCATTTACACGGGAAAACCGGTCGGTTTACCGTTTGGGTCGGTTTGGGCAAATGGTAAGCAAATTTCCGTATTGGGACTGGCGCTTACCATTTGCAGAAATCCCTGCCATTTGCCAAAGAATTTGCACGACGGCGACGGCTAACGAGAAGGTCGCAAAACAAAAGCTTTGATTAACAAAACAACGACTCTGCACGTGCGTTATTTTTGGTATATTTTTTTGCCGTTCTGTGCACAACTACAACGTGAAATGACCAAATTCAACGTTTTGTGTAGAACGCAAACAAACGACGGTGAATTTTCGTTTTTAAAATAATAATATAATTGTAATAACTTTATTCACGTGTCAAGTGATCTAATACCCTTTAAAGACAGGGCGCTAATTGGGGACACAGCTATTTTCTAATTAATTTTCTAAATAAGTTCTTCCTGAACTGATACGCCGTCCTTACAAATTCAGCTCCTGGATAATTCGACTGCATTAGACAGGTTAAAGTCGAGTCGGAATAATCGCCAAGAAGTTTCAAAGATTGTGAAGTCATTTTACAGTGAAACCCATTAAACCATGAACGCCTAAAATTATTTCTGGAATGTTTATTGTCCTGCGACCAATCAGATTCTAGACGTAACCGCAGCAAACTGCACGAGTAATTAGCTGAAAGGTTTTCGATCACGAAACGAGTCGGTGACTTTTGCGTCCACGATAAATTCTCAGTTTCGAAATTGTTATTTTTTTTCTATTTCAGAGTTTACACATAAGCAACGAATAACTATAAACGATATTTTACCGAAAAGAGATGAATAATCGAACAGACACGGCTAGATAGCGCGTCTGGGAGCAGATTCTTTTTAAAAAAATGGCCTCTCCGGTGTTGTCAGTTATAATCATTTGTAGGTTTCATATTTCAGCCTTTTCCCTGTTTGACCAAAACAGTTTACTGAATAAACTTTGCAAAAGTTTCCCTTTACCCTACTTTGGTGCGGAGAACAGTGCATCAAGCTCATTCACGGCAAAACTCTTCCGTCGAAGATGTCACGCAAGCCGTTAGCCGAACATTTTACGTTATGGACAGGAAACAAAGAGCTGGATTTTTCTTCCACGATTCTCAATTCTTTTATTCCCTTTGGAAATACTGAAGTTGTTATTCTTTTCTATTTCCGATAGCTTCTGTATGAGCGAAGGATAGACGGCACAAGTGAACAAATGTCCAGTTCTAGTAGAAGCGATTCGCGTGTTTAGTATATTTTGAAAAAGATACGTTCCCTTCGGCGTTTGCATAAACATCCCATTTATCACTTCTTTGGTTTTGTGTCAAAACGTGCTTATTTTTGGCCGTCATTTGACGTTTTCGACTCCGTCGGTCCAAAGTAACACAACTACCGAACCGAGACCTAAATAGCCAATCAAAAGCGAATGTAATTTTTCAAAATTTGCAACGGTACGCAAGTTGCACCCTGTTTGTATCTGCAACGGCAGGCGTGTTTGTGTTTGCTGTGAAAACTCGGGTCTAACAGAAACTACAGTAATTATTGCTCTACTGCAGTAATCGGCGGTGACTGAGAATTTATTGTGGACGCAAAAGCCACCGACTCGTTTCGTGATCGAAACCTCTCAGCTAATTACTCTTGCGGTTTGTTGCGGTTACGTCTCGAATCTGATTGGTCGCAGAACAATAAACATTCCAGAAATAATTTTAGGCGTTCATGGTTTAATGGGTTTCACTGTAAAAGTGACATTTTCCTTCCCGTTAAGCTCCCTAATTAGTTGTTGTTGGGACAGAAACTGGTATCAAAGACTAGGTTTGAACAAATGGTACACGAATGTCCGTTTGGAACATTCCGTCCGGAAAAACAGGACTACCTTTTCAGACGTTCTGTTGCTCCCGGAAATTTTCCACTGGAACGACCCGAAAAGTCGTGTACCATTTCCTTTCCAACCGGAATTTCCGGAAAAGTGTGGTAAATGGTAAACAAGCAATATGTCCGAAAAAGATAAGGAAAGAGGTATAACGTTTCACCAGTTGCCTGTATGAAATCCAGACCTAGCAAAGCAGTGGCTCGACCAGCTTCGCCATAAGAAGCGATTTGGCTTTCCCATAGTTAATAAAAGAATCTGGTTATGAAACTCAGCTAAGTCCTTTGTTTATGTTTATGTTTATGTTACCGTTTTTAGCCTTGACGGTGCACAAACAGCAATAGGTTTTGAATTTTGCATGAGCAACTAACCAATAAGAATGTCACTGTTAAGTTATTCAGCCATAGTGTGCGAACGTAAAACAAAAGATTGTGCACTGTCGTAGTACTTTCAACATAAATTGCAGCACCTTTGTTAAGGCCTTTGAAACTTGCAAAGTTTTATAACCAGTCCCTCGAGTAACTATGGCTTTCCCGAAAAACTGGAAAGCTTGTTCCCTTTTTAAAGAGCATTTTAATGCTGACTGCTTTGAAACCAACTCCTGGGTAGAAATACCCGAAGAAGGATTTAAGGATTTAAGCACACAAGAGAGAACTCCTCGTATTCTGTGACGCAAGAAATGCCTGCATATATCACCGCAAGCAGTAAATTAAAATAAACACAGCCAATTCAGATTAAGATCACAAACCTACTCCAGCTCGATTTAAGCCACAGTTTAGTTTTAAAAACAATGTACAAGTGACAACAAATTTCTTCTTTAACAAATACGACTCTTACTCGTTCGAAGTGTACCTTCTATCTTTGTGTTTCGACTCAGGCTGCTCTCGACAGCAAATGCATTCTCTTGGAGTCGGCATCACTTCACATCTTTCGCAAGTGCACCAAAAAGTACCTTCTAACCGTTCCTTCATTTAATCATCTCCACTTTCATCGTCCCTGGAATTACTGGCACGTTCTGGTTCGAAAAGTACGGTTTGAGCGCAGCCATCGTATCAGAATACAAACAAACATCTTGGAACTGACAAGTTGGGCGGAATGACGTCACGAATATGCGGCCAGGCTCCTAGGTGCAATCCAAAATGGCGGCGCCCGATGATGAATTTTTGCTTCTTTGGAAAGGAATTTCACTGGGATCAGATGCACCGTGGAAGCTCAAACAACTGTCAGTAACTCAACTCAGTGCGTTCTAATTATTGGTGAGTACAAAAAATATACGGTTTCTGGAGTGACCTTCTCCTTTAAACTTTACCTTTTTTTAGTAATTGTTTTGTTTTCGCTTTTTCAGTTCTTCTTCGTGAATGTGACTAACTGTAAGTGATGACCTTGTTTGCGGATTCTGAATCAGCACAGGTTGCCATAGTAACGTTGTTTTCTATACTCGTCTTCATGGACATTATTGGAAACTCCCTTGTTTGTGTTGTCATAGCAAGGAATCGAGATATGAGGTGGGCCAAGGCTATAACGTTCCAAGTCATTCAGGAGAAATAACTGATGACCTTCAGAAATAATCCCATATTTCCATAAGGGCTTTAGATCCTCAGATTTAAATAGCTGTCAATGTGATCTAAACAGCTAGTACCCTCTTGGCAGGAATCGAACCCGTGACAGCTCCCGCTCAGCCGTCTGACGTCCTATTGACTGAGATTGACTGAGAGAGTAGCAAAATATGATAAAAGATTTCAGTTCTATAGAGATGTACTGCACAGTTGGTGGTTGAGTATAGGACTTCAATTTCCAAACAGGTGTTGCGTCGTGTGCGCACAATGACGAGTACCAGATTGTTAGATCTAGCTACACTTCTAGCTAGATAGTTATCTATGATTTTTTTTTCTGACGTTTAAATGGATGTTATAAAAAAAACTTCTACCTGTTTCTGGACCATCTTGAAAAAAATCAAAGCTCTTTGAAATTTCTCTTAACAAGAATGTAAAGAAGCAAAGTTACACATTTTCCTTAGCTTTGCCGCAGATTATCTGCAGTCATCACACAATTTGCTTTACAGATTGTTGATTTTTCGTAGAAACAAGTCAGATGGAGTCGTCACCTAAGACCCACACCCCCCCCCCCCCCCCCCGTAAGAGAATCCAACTTTTGTTAGTAATTTGATTTAGCTAAGAATTTCTACGTGCGGAGTAATTAAGTATATCGTCATTGAGGAAGCTATTACCTAAGCCCGGATATTTTTCTTAGATCCGAGGGGTGTAAAGGTACGGGAGGCGTCTTCATTTCAGTTGGGTAGGAGCAAGGAGAGGCTTATTTCAGAAAGAATACGGTCTCTTTTAAGAAATATGAAGATAAAAAAAGGCAAGGGATATCAATCATACTCGCTCTTGACCTACATCAATGATAATTCACGTTGGTATATATTGAAGCTCCTTTTGAATTTGCTGGGCGTAAAGACAATCACAAACACAATTTTAGTTTTCAAATGACAGATACCGTATTTTCTCAATTAAACGCCGGGCCTCGACAGCCAAAGAAATAATCAGCCAAAGAAATACTCAAATGTCATACATAGCAGCAAGGCTGATCTGACCACGTAGAAAGATTTGACTTTGCAAGACATCAACACGACACTAATAGAACTTCAACAGAGCAGGGTTGCAGCCATAAAAAGCTGTTTCGCTCTTCTTACAGCTCGTCAGTACGGCATAGCAAGATGGCGAGAATGCCGTGAAATTACCCGTGCACTCTGTTAAAAGCCCTAATCGAGGAGTCGCACGCCCACCAGATCACGCCATCACGTGTCTCGGAAAGGTCGAGAGTCCAAGTGTCGCGTTGATGTCTCGCAAAGCCAAAGATAGGATGGACAAAACCAACCTTATAAAGAAACATGGATAAAACCATGCTATAAAGTACAGCACATCGGATCTATAAAAAAAGACCTACGGTCCAAATTACATACATACAGTAGAACAATATCAGTAAACATAGCAGCAAGGCTGATCTGACTACGTAGAAAGATTTGACTTTGCAAGACATCAACACGACACTGATAGAACTTCAGCAGAGCAGGGTTGCAGCCGTAGACAGCTGTTTCGTTTTCGTTGCTGCTATGTTTGTCATTACAGAACACCTAGTTTAGTTGGTTGTTTGATAACTGCGTGGTTATCTTCTCTCTTCTCTTATTACGATTTACGTTATTTCTGCAGGACCCTTATGAATATCTCAACGTTTCTGGGCAAAACGTTTGATAGAAACCTATCGTCCTGCGTTGAGAAGTTTCCACAGATGTGGATAGGGAAGGCCTTCAGCATGATGTGGCTTTTAGTCTATGGTGTTCTTCCCTTACTCATAATGGTGGCACTGTACTCCTCTGTCGTGTACAGTCTGTGGTTCAGACGTCAAACTGCTCTGCTCAACAGAAGGTAAATTATAAGGACGATTTTGCAGTAAATTGCTCAATATAACATGTATTGAATGGCTCTTAATGTCCAAAACCTTTAAGACTTTCCTAAATAGGGGGAACTACCTAAAGAAAATATTAATTCTTCCAATTCCTCCAGTACTAGTAATCTCTAAGAATAAAAACTAAGTTTGTTGGCTTTTGCTGATCAAGCTTCCGAGGTAATCCCTCTAAAAAAGGTGGATTTATATTTTACTGCATCTAAGATGCTTGTTAAAGAAACGCAATCTCCAGCCTCCTTGGAATCTGCTGTCATAAAAACCCATGTTTTTGCCCGAGAAGAGCTACTGAGCACTATGCTGCAATCTCTTAAGGTGGCCGAACACAGTTTTCTTGTACCTATGCGTTATCGTTATTTTGAAACTACTGGCAGTTGGGAAACCAAAATTGGCAAGGTGCAAGTTCAACTAAAGAAAATTGTATTTTGATATGTTTTATTGGACTAGGTACCGTTACCATGGCAACACAGCTGGTAGTAAACCGGCGTTAAATAATGGATTTGATTTATTTTCAGAAAATCCAGTCGTTAGATTTTTTCCATCATTTGTCTCTAGAAAACTCAAAACAAATACTGGCCTATTGACACTGATCTCGTGAAATTTTGACAGAGAGATCTCCTGTTATTTTGTGTTTTGCATTTTAACGTTTGCTGAACATGTCCTCTGTCAGATTTCAATTTTTGTTTGCAGGCGAGCTAAACGTTTTCCGAACTATTATTCTACCAAATTTCATGAAATTCTAACGAGCGGTTCCGTAGAAATCAGTGCATTTCCACTAAATCGTGCAGTCACAATTGTCTGGTTAACTGCGCATGCGCTGCATTTGACAGGATTCTCCATCTTTCTCGATCCATACAAACAATTCCAGAAAGGCAGAGTATTTTCCAAGAGTATTACCTTTAATACATTGAAAAACAAACGTTTTTGACACATAACAAACTGTTTGATTGTTAAGACGGAAAAAACACAAGCACAATCTTCACAGAACAAAATGAAATGATCGCTGTACGGGCGCCAACAGGCGCCATGTTTGTTTTTCTCAAAGCCTTGTGCGCGCGCGCTTATTCACGTCAGCAGTACAAATCGTAGAGCGCGCGCAAACTGTGTTCAGACACCTTAAAACATCAGTGTAGACTTGAGGCAGGGTTACCTGTTTTGCCCTACTAACCCTAATGTATGGCAAATAAGTAATTCTGACCACGTTGGATAACTACAAATGTCTTTACTCCTCTTGTGTCCGGTGATATTTTGGTTTACACTTTAAGACTTGGATGTATAGCATAAATATTTGTTTGTCTCAGTATTAATGGTGAATTTTGAACAGACAACTGGTGCTATAAGTGACTCAGCTGGTTTACACGGTAACTGAGAAGAGGTAGTCCCGATATCCGCCTGTCTCTCGAGATTTACATGGTTTGGTGGGAGCTGACAGAATGACATAAATTATTCGTCGTTCAAAAACTGCATGTTATTGAGAAGTATGTTAAAAGAGAAGGCATATTTTGGGCCTGTGACAGGACTTCTTGAATGGTTAAAAAACAGCTCATGCGCACAATGTTTATTTGTAGGGTGTGATAAGGGTACGGAAGCGAGTCACCTTGATGGTGGTAATCGTCAGTTGCATCTTTGCAATCTGCTGGCTGGCTGATGGAATCATCTATGTGATGAGCTACTACAGCACCACGAACAAACCAAACGATGTCACGTTATGCTTTGAGAGATTCCAGGAGAGGATCAGAGCAATGATATGCTGCAGATGTCGGGCAACAGCCTTGGTACATCCTACCAGCGAATCAGAGGGTGACCAAAATACCAACAGCACCACCCGGCCGGTCGACAGAAACAAGGCAGCTGTGACGGGTCTTACCCACTCTCTAGCCGGCGTGGCAGACACTGAGAGGCGAAGGAGAGAAGGACAAGACTTACTTGACTTTCAAGCTTGATGTAGAAATGTGATGAATCCACGGCCTAGTACCCATGCGTTCTCCTCCTGCTCGGTCGACTCGACTTGGTGCGACATATCGTGACGTCAGTGAATGAGTATGCCATTCGGTGACGTCACGAAATTTCGCGCCAAGATGTGTTAGCGAGAAGAGAACGCCTGGGTACTATGCTGATGAGTTCATATTTTTATTAACAATTTTGGTAAAATTGTTTAACAAGTTAAAAATGCTGCACGTTTTCGATCATAAAAGATCATCAACAGAGTGTCAAACTGCTTAAAGAACCGAGGTTATATATTAAACGCTTAGAATAAAATTACTTCTAATTTTAAGCCCATGATAAATAACCTCCGTTCTTTAAGCAGTTTGGCACTCTGATGATGACCTTTTATGACTGAAAACGTTGGCAATTTTTAAGCTCTTGAATATTTTTTTTAACTTTTTAAACATTTATATTCCGCGAATATGTCTATTATATAGAGGATATTACACGGCGGTGCGAAGATATGAATTTTTACAAACGAGCGCAGCGAGTGAGTAAAATATTGTTTTTTACCACGAGAAAATAAAATTCATATCTTCAAGCCGCTGTGTAATTTTCTTTTTATTATATAGACAAGAGTGTTTTTGCACAAACAACAGTGTAAAAGCGAGAAATGACGTCATCGATATCCTTACTAGTAGGGATATGGAAAATACGCCACTCGAGTCCCGGATGTAGTTTCGTATGAACTTTACGTGTGGACTATTTTCCACTAAAATACTCTTGCCTATATAATAATTTCCGATATTTCTGTTTTCCTGTTTATTATATTTAATTTGATTTCTCCCCTAGACTACGATCAGTTTATTCTGTTGATAATGAATACATTCTAATAAGCTCATTCCCCTCGGTGACCTAATAAAACAAAAATAGAAAGCATGATTGAAAATTATTCCAAATCTCACTTGGTTTTATTGAACTTAGACCTGAATTTCACGTCCTTCAACTGGGCTTAACTGCAAGCTTACATCAAATGTCTGGTGTATATAAGTTACTAAAGCCTGGTGCGCCGGTTTTTATGTTGCAAAGAAAACTTGTCATATTATGTAAATTTGTTCCTGTAGATGAGTTGTCAAAAAACATTTGACGAGGAGTTTTGGAAATTAGTTCCCAGAACCTCAGTTCACACCTTTTTGTAGTGTATTTGCCGCCTAACCGGGTCACTTAGCCGTTCCACAAGGCGTTCCAGGTAGTTTCTATCGGCCCAGAACACTACAAGCCTCAACTTTGCAGGGACCATGCGAACTTAGTATCTCTTCCTGCCCCGTATTTCGTAATTAAACTTTCCTTTACTTGAAAAATTAGCCATTTTCTTTGTACAGTCAAGTGTTACGGACAAGAGCCAAAGTCCCACGGAATAAGAATTATCAAAATAACTCCCACTGTTACAAACTTTCTCTTTTACGGAAACCGTTTCTCTTTTACGGAGTCCGTTAGAGAGAGAGTTGACTGTAGATGAAATTATTCACTTACTTTGTGCAACCTTTCGGCTTTCATTCTACGAGCACTTACTAGCTCCGCTTTGCAAAAACGGCTGCTGGCGCACATTCAAGGACAGTTGTTCTGGAACATTTTGCTCATTCGTGTACACAGTGAAACCATTTGTCATAGAAAGTTTGCTCGTGTGGTCCAGGATTAATAATATATAGATTCAGCCAAGCCTAAAAGCGGAGCCCCCCTTTTTGTTTTGTTTGTTTGTTTTTTTGCTAGCAGTTATTAATTGTGAAAATACTCTCATTCAAGTCGTTAAATTAAAAAAAAAAGTAACGAAAAAACAAAAGAAAAAAATCCTACCCTCGCTGAGAGTCAAACCCGGGTCATCAGCGTATGAAGCCTGATATTAGTCCACTTGGCCATCAGCGCTTGTTCTAATTTTTTCAAGTTAATTTTAACAATTATTTCTTTCTTCGTGACAAGCTGCCTATCAGCATGAAAATACTGGTGTTTTTCCTGGCAAAATGTGTTCGGAACGCCGTAAAAACCATGGTTGTGGACAGAAAAAACCAAAAGCACTAGCTCTGCTATATTTGGCGTCAAAACCGCTTGCGAAAAGCTGCGAACTCAAGCAGTGTGCCGACCGAGTTCGAACAGAACCGACAAGGCAAATTTGAACTTTTCGCCTGAACTTTATCGCCTAATTTTTTTTTCGCCTAAATTAAACTTTTCCCCTCTCACCAAAAAGACAACTGAGTATTCTTTTGAACTTGTTTTTCCATTAACAAATTTGTTTTTGACTTTTGTTGTCTTTGCTTGTTTTGCTACAACGCGGGTCAACATGCGATTTCGCGCCAAAAACACACGGGATTCAACACAGGGTTATATCCAGTGTAACCCCGTGGTAACCCTGTGGTGCGGACGGACGGACGTACGTACGTACGTACGGACGGTCACGTGTCTATTACGTCACTACCAAAATTTCTTGGCTTGGTAGGTTACCAAATTTCCTTAGCAATGGAGCTCCGCTGACGCGCTAGAGCGCTGGCTCCGCTAATATTTAGTTGTTAAAGAAAATAATTCGAAAATGTCTATTTGTATTTAATCTCTTCACGAAGTAAATTTATTCTTATTTTACAATTCAGTATATATTAGCATTTAGCCTTACAAGGCCAGAAACCTATTGCAGTCACCTTCCTTTTCATGTTTTTGTGATTTTCATAGCGAAAATCCAGGTGATCTCCTCCCGCTTACTAGACTTGGTGCGAAATGTCATGACGTCTCCCAGTGAGTAAGGAGAACGCTGTATGCTATTCGGTGACGCCATGAAATTTCACGACAAGTCGAGCGAGCGAGAAGAGAACGCCTGGGTTCTAGACTGACGAAAAACCATACATTAAAAAAGAGCCTAAAGTAGTTATTTTCCAGAGGATTACTGCTCTAGATAATAGCTTAAATAAATTGTGCTATGTAACGGGCAATTCTTGTGGCTAATACGGATCCCTTAATGGTTTACCGACGCATTGCGTTTCTATTAGAGTGGAACACCGTTAAACTAGCATCAGTTATAATTGTTTCCGTGGGGACTTTGTTGTAGCTGAGAGCCAGCAACACCGCGGCAAAACGTCTGCGCATACGCTCACTTCCGCCATTTCCGGTTTCTAGCTTATGTTGTTTGTGTTATTCATTTTCATTCGGTGTGTTTTCGGTGATAACGCGTTCGAAGATTATTTGTATGGAGCAAAAGCATCGGTTGTTTTGACGTCATATTTCGTCCCAGTGGAGCCGGCAAACCTGACTTTACCGGCAATTCAGCGCTTCTTCCAAGGGCTTTTGTAAGGGAATAAAGTTTCCCCACGCATTTTTTGCCATTCCATGTTTTTCCACTCTTCATATACGTGTTTTTCGTTCGCTGTTTTTACAAAACAGCTCGCGCTGAGTAGCAATGTCACTACAATGGCGACGTGCGAACGTAAACTATCGACTTTCGTGATGTTTTCGCTGTGGGTGCAAGCCCGAGACTACGAGGTGCAACGGTGTAGAAACAGATAAAACTATATTGAAGCTGCTCTGGATTTTTTAACCTTAAGTTTGATGTCTGGAGCTTAAGTTTTTCAAAATTCGCGACCGGAAACCGAGTTTGTTGGAGGAGGACCAGGGGAGCATTGACAGGAAGTAAAACTACAGCGCGTGCGCAGTGCATTTTACCGCGGTGTTAGAGCCAGGATTTTTACGGAGGTCCGCAAATTTTTCCAAATTCCCCCCCCCCCCCCCCCCCCCCGCCGTCACTCAACTCCTAAAGTTTTTCATTAGCACTGATTAAATTTTCTTTGTAAATTTTTGTGTTAAGCGTAAGTGTTCTTACTTGATATGAAATGACAGCTAAGTCGTAAAATTCCCGGCTTGTACTTTGTTTTTTGGTGTCATTGAAGCGCTTCGATCGCTTATCATTAATAAAGCGAACATGTTGACGGTATCTCAGAGTTTATTGTTATACACAAATGAGTGATTTGCGTGCTGTGTGCCACATTGTTTCTGACTGGCGTTGTTTGCCTTGCAAAAGTGCCTACATAGACGTAATTGTGCCCTAGGCTATAAAACGAGGTGACAAAAACGCGTTCACTCTTTACCATCCCGCTTGCTTTCTGCTCGTTATTTTCCCGATTTTTTGGACCATTCGGTCCACCAATGAATCACGTCCGGCTTCTCTTTCAAACCGACATTCAGGTGTGGAAAAACGCTGTCTGTTGTTTTATAAACAAATTTCAAAGAAACAAACGGAGAAACATGACTTGAAGTAAATTGTGCTTTTTAAAATAATTATCTTTTATTGTATTTGCTTCTTTTATTCATTTAATTTAATTTTTTTCATCTTTGACTTTTTCAGGTACGCACGTGCGTTCGTGCGTACAGTTAGCTACGCCCCTGATATACCATACTGTACCTAGTGTATATACAAGGACAAAATTGTCACCAATTCTTGATGCTTCTTCAAAACATACCTACCAACTATTCCCCTTGAAAAAACAAACCACGCCTACTGCTAAAGAGAGCCATCTACGAGGTACCCGAACACAGTTATTGACTGGAAAAGTATTTATTCGTTATCTTTCCGCACAACGTTAGCTAGAATTACCAATCTGTGCTTTCTGCCAAACTGAGGTTGATTCGATCGAGCATTTACTTTTTTCCTGCAGGGTATCTTCTGAATTTCAGAAACACCTCTCGTCCTGGCTGTGAGGTAATAATATCTGTGAATAACAATAATAATAACATAAATATATAATTTCTGTGTTAAAAACACAAATAAGTAGATCTCATTTTTGGTAAATTTGACGCTATAGAAAATTTTATCTTGATTAATCACATTTTGCTCCCTGGTAAATTTTATATTTATTCTCGGAAATGTCAGAATGGCATGCCTTCCCTTCAAGGGTTTTATTGCCAGGGCAAGGCGTATTTACAACATTGAACTCCATATTGCCAGGCAAAGGGGCAAACTAAACAATACTGGCATTAACATTTACATTATCAATCTAAAGGGAATAACTTAGAAGAAAAAAAGAATAACAGTACGCTATCTAGGCTCCAGCAGTATTAAATACCTTACATTTCTTATCTTTTCAAATAAAATAAATCGGAAAAAAGAGAAAAAATAGGAAGCTTTACAATTTACAATAAAGATGGCTCAATCATATGTACAGTTTGTTTTGTTACAATTAATAGTAGAGGCAGCAATTAACAGAATAAAAGAGAGAGACCTGTTTTTGGGTGAAAGGTTGTCAGGGGCATAGAGGGAGTGGCACTGAAAATAAGTAGGATTTTCTTAAGAAACGTCCTTTAGGAAAGCCCATTCCTTAGGTAGAGAGTGGTTAACAGTGCCATGTACATGTACCCTGTGGAGTAAAGTTAAGTATTTAAGAAAGCCTTGGAAAGAAGATGTTGAATCTTTTGTCTTGCAAAGCCAGATAAAATGCCTGGCTATAAGAAAACAAAAATTGACTTGGTGATGAAATTGTGAAGAATCAGACCTCAAACCTTGTGCTAATCGTCTTGGATGATTTGAAAGATTTTTAGACGCGCTACCACCCTTTCCCAGAAAATGTCGTTATAGGGCAGTTCCAAAAAAGGTGAATTAGTTTTTTGCATTCTTCTTTGCAGAAAGAGCACTGGAGGTTCTCCTATATTCGTATTTTAGTCAGGAAGTCATTTCTCGGTAATCTCCTACGTAGAAGTCTAAACTGGAATTCTCGAAGTTTCGTACTTTTTGTGATTTTAGAGGCTAGTTGGTAAGCAGCACTCCAATTTATATCGTTTTGCTTTAGGTTGCAGTCTTCAAGCCATTTCTGTTGTCTAAGGGTAGGGGTAGAGGCTTTCATCGCTACAAGTCTGTCATATACTAGTCTACTCTGTTTTTGACATTTGATTAATTTAGTCGAGAAGCTTTCATATTCTTTGCAGTTGTTTGTGAGGTCTCGTCAATTGCTTGTTGTTTTCCAGAGAGATTTTAGGGCCGAGATGAGTCCAAAGTATGTTAAAGACTGAATCTTAAAGCCGTATTTCTTCTGCAGCTCTTGAAGAGAAAGGAAGTTACTGTTGGTATCTTTCAAGTGTTTTATTTTTCTAATACTTCTGCGTTCCTATTCCTTATAGAAAAAAATTTTTTCACCTCTTCTCTGGGCGGTGGAAAGGCATCCCGTGTCGTACGAAAAATTGAGTGCTCTGAATTTTGAGCTGATTGCTTTACTTTACGTTTACTTTACATTTTCCTTACTTAATTGTAGCACCTTTGTCACCTTGTCTGTGTAATCACTCATATTCAAAAATGAATAAAATATATATAAAGAAATTTTCTAGATATTCTCGAGTTTCCATCGGTACCATTCCGCAAAATTTTGCACAGAGTTTAGAAACATTTTGCTCTACTTGAGGTTTGTATATCGAGGAAATTCACATGACGAATTTTTATGCCAAAAGAGGAATGAAGAAAAAAACTGTTAAAAGCGAAGAACCTGCCTTTGTGACTGCGCCATTATTCGGCCTTACAAGTTTCTCTTTGCAAAATTATATGTACTGTGAAAATCTGGGAAATTTCACCGAAGGAGAATGAAGCAAATCGAAATCAAAGCCTTCAGAGAACTGGCAAACGCTTGAGTTTGGGTGCACCTGATTTAACGTTTAAAGCCAATATTTCAACAATGATGGATGTAGAACATTTTTCTGTTCTTGTTTTACGTGTTTAGTTTTTATTTTCATTTCGGAAGTTTTCAGTGGATGTTGCTGCGAGTAAATATGTTGAGATACTCTGGAAAGCATTTGTTCGAAATGATGGACGATGGTCAGGACAATACGCTGCCACAGGCAGCGGAGCGCTACAAGAAAGGAGAAATCGTTTTAGACGATGGACTCGACAAGTTTTTGTCGCAGTCGCTTGACATGTTCGAGAAACTGAAGAAGCTTGCTCATGACGCGACAGATATCACCGACATGTTTGAGCTATGTGCACCGCGTTTGATGATGGCCAGGAGATTTCGAACTCAAACTGAGGTAATTCGGCTAGAAAATCTTGCAGCTTTCTTGTGATATCCAGTTTTTTATGCCCGTGGGTAAAAGAGGAAAATTTACGATTAACAAGAACCAAAAAATTTTGTAACTGTTTATTATAACTTTTTAATGCAGAAAGTGTTGCAAAGGAAATGATGGAAGCAATAAGGCTAATTATTGTTGATTTTTCCACACCGTGCAGAGTTGTTGACAGGTTATTATTTTCAATAATCCAGCTTAATAGTTTAATACTCAATGAACCGGAGGTTATTATTGTGGTCATTGAGGTGGAACAGGAGGTCATTATTTTTCGTTAATGCACCCTATGATTGTTTTGAACAGATTGTTATTTTCAATAATCCAGCTTAATACTTACTGAAATGGAACAAGAGGTTAATTATTGTGGTCACTGAAGTGACCATAATAACCTCTTATTTCAACCCACTGATCTTCGGACACGTGCACTGTTCAAAACAATGAAAGGGTGTATTAATCAAAAATAGTGATCGCCTATTCCACCTCAGTGATCACAGTCATAACCTCCTGTTCCATTTCAGTGAGTATTTAGCTGGATTATTGAAAATAATGACCTGTTCAAAACGATGAAAGAGTGCAATAAATGGGGCGAAATAACGTTGAATTTAATCTTGTGTCATTAAATGGTCGACGGATCCGTAATTTTAATAAGGGAAAAGCCATTTTTAGTTGGCTTTGCTAATTCTGGTGTCGATATATGTTTCCTGCAAGAAACCTATGGTACTCGAGAGGTTGAAAATATCTGGAGAAATGAATCAGAACATGATATGTTCCTCTTGCATGGTAGCTGTCACAACAGAGGTATTCTTGTACTGGTAAAAGATAATTTAGATTTCAAATTGTAATCTATCAAGGTAGACTCTAAAGGGCACTACATTTTCAGGATTCATCGTACTTTCTATAAAATATTTATGCTCCAAATAAATTTAGTGAACAAAGTATCTTTTTTAAAGATATATAAAATTGCAGTAAGAGTGATTGATCGTCTCCCGAATACTTAAGCTATTGTGATACGTGTAAATGATAATTTAGTTCCAACATATCTACCGACTATTCCTGTAGAAAAGCAAACCACGCCTACTGCTAAAGAGAAGCTATCTGCAAGGTACCCGAACACAGTTATTGACTGGAAAAGTATATATTCGTTATCTTTCCGAACAACATCAGGTACAATCAAGACAGAGCATCCTAGTTTAAAGTTTTATTCGTATTGTCTTAACAAATGAGAAACTTTTCGTTTTGACATTGTTGAATCACCAATCTGTGTTTTCTGCCGAACTGAAGCTGAGTCCATCTAGGATTTACCTTTTGCCTGTAGGATATCTTCTGAGTTTTGGAAACACATCTCGTCCCGGCTGCGAGGTAATATTATTTGTGAATAACATAATAATAATAATAATAATAATAATAATAATAATAATAATAATAATAATAATAATAATAATAATATATCTGTGTTGAAAACTTAAGAACCAGGTCACATTTTTGGTAAATTTGACGTTAGTGAAAATTTTATCTTGATTAATCACATTTTGCGCCTTGGTAAGTTTTTATATTTATTCTCGGAATTGTCAGAATGGCATGCCTTCCCTTTAGGGTTTGATTGCCAGAACAAAGTGTATTTGCAACATTGAACTCCATATTGACAGAAAAAGGGACAAACTAAACAATCATTTTAAAAAGTTGGCAAAGTTAATCAGTGCCAGTGTGTTTCAGTGTGTTTATCAGTTTCTAGTTACTGATCTTGTAAGATTCAATTGTAATAAAATGTTAAGATATTGTATTGCCATTAAGACATTGTATCGCTGTAACAGCTTTTAGTGCGTTTGATGTTACTGTAGCTTTAGATGCGTGTGTTTTACTTGAGGTTTGTCTATCGAGACAATTCGTATGACGAATTTGTATGCCAGAAGAGGAATGCGAAAAACTGCAAAAAGCGAAGGACCTGACTTTGTAACCCGTACTTTATTCGGCCTTAGAAGTTTCTCCTTGCCAAATTATATGTACTATGAAAATCTGGGAAATTTCACCAATGGAGAATGAAGCAAATCGAAATCAAAGCCTTAAGCAAACTGACAAACGCCTGAGATAGAGTGCACCTGTTTTAACGCTTAAAGCCGATATTTCAACAATGATGGTTGTAGAACATTTTTCTGTTCTTGTTCTTGGTTCCATTTCTGTAGTTTTGAGAGAACTACTGAATAAAAGAAAAGGACGAGAAAATAAGCTTTTGTTTGTAGCACGGGCGTGCACCACGCCATCAATATTAACCCTGTGGTATATACAGGGTGTCCCAAAAGTTCGTTCCTCTACTTTATGGGTCTGTAATTCAGTACGATTAGACTCGATAAACAAATCTTTCAAACAAAAGTTGTCTATTTTAGTTTAGTTAAATGTTATAAATTTGCTGTGCCATCTTTTGACTCGAATATCTAATTTGTGCATTTTCCCTCCAAAGGTGCGCATACACGTGTATATTTCCCGCCAAATATTTTCGTATTTTGTAGCCGGAATTGCTAGCACTCTTTCTTCGTTTTTTTGCGGTTTACCTTGAAAGATGAACCCTCTTAACACAAAAAAGCTCACCTACTTAAGAGCCCAAACATTTATACTTAGATCTACTGGCTTATCAGTAGAAGAAATTGCTAAAAAACTGGAAAAATACGAACGTTGGGTAGTAAAATGATCGTCGAGAAATGAAGGTTTCGAAGACAAGAAACAAACGGGAAGACCGAAAGTCCTGAATGAAGCAGCCAAAAAAGTTCTGAAGAAAGCTAAGTACAAAAGGGGAAATTCGACGAGGCAGCTCTCACAACAGTTAGCAAACAAAGGCCTTGTTGGCGGAAAAAACACCGTCCGGAGGTTCATGAAAATCGAAGGTTTGAGGCCGCTGAGACGGCAAAATAAACCTCTGCTCACCGCCAAGCAACGTGCAGCTCGCCTGAAATTTGCTAGGCAGTACAGAAACCTTACTACAGAAGAATGGGATGATTTTCTTTTTACGGACGAATGTCCAAAATATTTGTTTCAGCTGCCTAATCCCAAGAATGATATTGTTTGGGGTCTCAGGAGAGCCAAGTGCCTCCTGCATACCAGGTGAAAAAAAGCTCAAAATGGATCATCTGGGGCGGAATGACAGGCCGCGGTTTCACTGAGCTTCATTTTATGCCCCAAGGACAGACTTTGACCGCCGACTACTACATCAATAACATATTAGAGAAAGACGTGAAGCCTCTCCCTTCGCCGTAAAAATGTGAATGAAGCAGTAGACAAACGAAAACTGTTCAGTTCTAATCGACACATGACGTTCGTCCGGGGCGCCAGCACACGCAGCCAAGGCCACCCAAGCATGGTGCAAAAGAAACCTGCCAAATTTTATAGAGAAAACAAGCTGGCCTCCAAATTCGCCAGATATCAACCCTGTAGAGAATCTTTGGAGCATAATGGATGAAGTTGTCTACAAAGACGCAACTCCTAAGACCATGAAGGATCTGAAAAGACGTCTCAAACAAGCCTGGAAGAATATCCCGCTCTCCACGCTACATGACTTATCCCGCTCCATGCCGCAACGGCTACAGAATGTGATAAAAAAACAAAGGAGGGCATGCCGGATATTGAACTTCTAAGTACATGTACTCGATAGAGTGATAAACATCTTTGTAGAAATTTCATGTAAAAATAAAGTTTCGATCAAAGGTTATGGCGCATGAAATAAGAAGAACGAGCTTTTGGGACACCCTGTATATATCTAGGAGGTTATATACCCAGAATGATGTTTTATGTTCAAACTGATCTGATAAGCGGGGAAGCTTAATGTTTAGGATTTATCTTAAGGTTCACTTGCACCCGTCAAATTGGTAACTATTCGTAGGCAGGTTCAGTCACAACAATTTGGAAATGTTTGAAATGTTTCCCCTCTAGGATATTAAATTTTGAAATTAATTGCACAGACATTTTGAAACTGGGCTTTTTGGTACAAATTGGGTAAATAAAGGGTTAATCGAACAGACAGTCACTTGGGAAGACGTTGAACTTGCAACTTCCCGTTAAACTTGGCAAGACAAACTTGTAACTTCCCTTGCAAAACGGGAAAAACCTGTGTTTATTTGTTGTAGTCTTAGAAAGCTACACTGGAGCCGGCGATTCTTAATTCATGTCGTTTCAATTTTTTTTTTGTCTCACATAAATGTTATTTTTTTGTTATTTTCATTTTTCTAGGCTACGGATTAACGTAGACAACCCGATTGATGAAGACTTTAGGATAATCTTTTTTTTTTTTTGCTCAATTGTTTACACTCTCAACACAGCTGCAAATTAGAATTTTCACACTTAGACACAGAACCTCAACTAGATCTGACTGAAGTTAATCAGCCGCCAATGTTGATAATTAGCAAGGTGATGTTCTGTTTCTGGGCCAATTGACAAAGTTGTTGAGACTCATTGACTCCAACCTGGCTCAGAAACGGAATTATATACAGTAGACGGAACATGCCATCTTTAACTACAGATATCCTTCTATGATCCAATAAAATTTACATTTAATATTGTCACATTAAAAATATTAAATAGGTTCAAACATTGTAGAGGAAACGTTATACGAAAAACGAGCCGTTGAAACCGATTTCATTTAAGCAACGTCCTATATTAGCAGTAAATTTTGCACAGACTGCAACTTTTGAGCCACTAATTGGCTGTCCTTTAAAATTTTCATTTAAAACATGACAAAAAAAACTCACGACAAAATGTTTTAAAAACCTCTGAAACTTAAACCCTAAATTTAGTAACCGATGTATTGAAACGCCCGGTTTGCTTGTTATCGGCAGCGTAAAAACTAGTTCTGTCAAGGTTTGAATATGACCAGCTGTCAAATGTGTGTTTTTCAATCATTAATATTATAGTTAATGAGCTGTCAATTATTTTTCCCAAAATATCGTTATTCAAAACGCAGAAAAAAGCACTTTTTTATCTTGTTAATTGATGCAGATGGTTTGTTCCCTCGTTTGATAAGGAGCCACGCAAAGCTATTGCCATTAAGGTGAGTTATGTAAAGAAATACAATCACAAACAAAAAAAATAGCAAAGTCCCGAATAACTTTTTGATCTTTTTGGTCCAGTTCAGTACTATTAGTTCTAGCCGATATGTATAGGCCCTGCAGCAGCGTAATAAATTCTGAAATGAAATGATTTTTCTTCTCGAATCGAGGGTTCCTCGCTAGCCTTTTTGGTGGCTAACTAATGTTACGTTTCCCGAAAATGTTGCTCTGAACTGAGTTATGATTGCAAGTTGTTTAGTTGTCAAATGTTTAGTTTAGTGAAACAGGTTTGCTTGAAAAGAAAGAGACCTCACACAAGCCGTTCGACTAAAGGTGAAAAAATGAAATGCTGGGCGTCGTGCCTAATGCGGTCATGTTGTGGTTATTATTGCTTACATTTAGGTGGAGAATTACTAAAGGTAAAATAGAAAATTGAATGGAATCCAAAAATTAGTTGAATTTATCATCTTCCTGGTAGCATAAGAGAATGAAAATTTGTTATGCACACTCTTTTGCTCTTTTGCGGTCAATTATTTTAAAACGTAGTGGACGTCTAAGAAAACGCTAACGCTTGACATGCCATTTGGTAAATCAGCTAAATAAATAGGATCCAATTCACCAAAAGCAAGACTTTGCGCTTTTAAAGGCGAATTAGCTGTAAGCTGCAAACGTCTAAGCTGGGACCTTTTTGAGGAGGAACTCAAAACGACAATTCGAGTGAAGTCTCTTTAAGTGCAGAAGAAGTCTCTTTAAGTGCAGATATTGAAACGGCGCAAAAACGTTTCTAAATTTTTACAAAAAAGCTGCAATATAATACAGGCAGTATTGCTATACCGAAATGTCAAAACTGTTTAACACTGTCGTCTTTTTTTAGAGGACACTGCTTTAAAATTTTGTTCGCTTTCTTCTTCTTTAAAAAGAATAGGCTGGTTAACCTTTTCTCTCCTTTTTATAAAGAAAACAAATAAAACTGCCAAATTTTCGGCTCTGTTATAAACGTATGTTTTATCCAACTTCAAAGACAAGAAACTAAATATGTAGAAAAAAGTCTGGCAATTAATAACTCGTATTTTTTGACTGGCAGCAAAATTCTGAATACGAGAGAAATTCTCCTCTCTGCACTACATTGCAATCATTCGTTACTGATATTTTGTTACCAAAAAACAGTGTATTTCAGTAAACCCATTGCTAGAATTTTACCAGAATTATTTTTTAATGAATCTGTACATGGACTGCAACTTTTCGAGCTACTATTCAGCTGATCTTCAAAATTTTCATTTCGCAGCATATGAATCGAATATTGTAAGGTAAAGAAAATAGACAAGGATTTATCTTTAGGTTCACTTGTATCCGTCAAATTGGTAACTATTCGTAGGCAGGTTCAGTCACAACAATTTGGAAATGTTTGAAATGCTTCCGCGGCAGAATATTAAATGTTGAAATCCATTGCTCAAACATTTTGAAACTGGGGTTTTTGGTACACGCTGGGTAAATAAAGGGTTAATCGAACAGACAGTCACACGGGAAGACGTTAAACTTGCAACTTCCCGTTAAACTTGGCAAGACAAACTTGTAACTTCCCTTGCAAAATGGGAAAAACCTGTGTTTATTTGTTGTAGTCTTAGAAAGCTAAACTGGAGCCGGCGATTTTCAATTCATGTTGTTTCATTTTTTTTTTGTCTCACATGAATGTTATTGTTCTGTTGTATTCATATTTCTAGGCTACGGATTAACGTAGACAACCCGATTGTTTACACTCTCAACACAGCTGCAAATTAGAATTTTCACACTTAGACACAGAACCTCAACTAGATCTGACTGAAGTTAATCAGCCGCCAATGTTGATAATTAGCAAGGTGATGTTCTGTTTCTGGGCCAATTTACAAAGTTGTTGAGACTCATTGACTCCAACCTGGCTCAGAAACGGAATTATATACAGTAGACGGAACATGCCATCTTTAACAAAAGGTATCCTTCTATGATCCAATAAAATTTACATATAATATTGCCATAGTAAAAATATTAAATAGGTTTAAACATTGCAGAGGAAACGTTATACGAAAAACGAGCGGTTGAAAGCGATTTCATTTAAGCCACATCCTATATTAGCAGTAAGTTTTCTACGGACTGCAACTTTTGAGCCACTAATTGGCTGTCCTTTAAAATTTTCATTTAAAACATGACAAAAAACTCATGTAAAAATGTTTTAAAAATCTCTGAAACTTAAACCCTAAATTCAGTAACCGATGTATTGAAACACCCGGTTTGCTTGTTATCGGCAGCGTAAAAACTAGTTCTGTCAAGGTTTGAATATGATCAGCTGTCAAATGTCTGTTTTTTAATCATTAATATTATAGTTAATGAGCTGTCAATTATTTTTGCCAAATTATCGTTACTCAAAAACGCAGAAAAAACACTTTTTTATCTTGTTAATTGATGCAGATGGTTTGTTCCCTCGTTTGATAAGGAGCCACGGCAAAGCTACTGCCATTAAGGCCGCGGGTGACAAGCTACTCTTGAATAAATTTATAAGGCAAAATTTTGGTGGAAGTCTTACGTTAAAAAACTTTAGATCTTGATCGTTTGGGAGCCGATTTCGTTGAAACTTAATAAAGGGCTTGAGGAATGTTGGAAGTGCAACAAGGTTGTTTTTCCTTTGATAAATTGCATTTCTTTGCGATGCTTTGAGCTTACAAAGTTAAGATTTGGTAAAACGCGACTCCATGTCCAAGTTTTCTCCTCGTGGAGAAGACAATGCTTCTTGATTTTGCCACTAATTGATCAGTTAAAACCTCTATTGTGTCACAACAGAAGCCGATTTTGTGATTTCAAGTTCCACTGAAAGTTATAAGCCTTTAAATTAGCAAAATCGTCCTTGTTTAAATTTGAAGACCTAAAACTTCTGTTAAAAAGCCTGTTTGAAAAAAGTGCTTCTCACCCGCGGCCTTAAACAACTTGCAACGCCAGAAAACAATTTTAATTTTAAATGATAGGAATACTCTTCTACTTTCTATCAATGGGAATTGCATGGAGTTTTGCTTCATCTATATGGTTTGGTGACTAGATCATCAGTATTCATTTATTTAAAGCGTATGCACGAAGTGCGACGAATGATAGCGACATTGCGCGAAATATTCATGAGTAAGCTCTGCAGTATAAAATCTTTGGTTTATGCATCAATGAGTGCTCGTGCGTTTAATCGTGTGGCAGGAAACATTGTGCATTTTAAGTACTGTTAAATAAAAATTTTCATAATAACTATAATTAACAAAAGCGTTGAGCGCTCGCTTATTGTATCTGTACTGTTCTTTTTATTCTTTATCTGTTAGTTGAAACGTTAATTGCAACTTTTTAGAATTTTTACAGCAAAACAGAACGAAAATAAAGTACTGTTTCTATCTCTATCTCGAATATTTATCAACATCACCAATTTTGTGTCCAATATTTATCAACATCTGGGTCTTTCGTAAGTGGAACTCCGTGAAGTTTTTTTCTGTGTATATATACACTGCTCCACAGACCGGAAAATAATAAAAGAGTTCGATTTCGTCGTTCTTTTTGGTTTTAATTAGGGTTTAATTCTACGTTTAAGCGGAAAAAATCCGCGTTGAAAATTTCGATGGTAAAATTCTCTTTCTATTTTGTGTGCGGTATAAATATTAATTGGTTCAGCACCAATGCTTTTTTCTTTCGTTTATTTTCGACGGAAAACACACGATTTTTTTAGATTGCCTGCAACCTATTGTTTGTTTCTGGATTGTTAACAATAACTTCGTAATTTTTATATCCATAATTTACATAAAATATTCTTAGCTTAAACACTCGTGTTTCTTCGATAAGCCTTCGGAAGCCCTAAAACCACCCATTTTGTGTCCAAGAATACAGCGCGGATATAAAATTTCCTCAACTGACACAGCAGACAGGTAAAATAGGTGTGTCGTAGGTTGTCACAACAGAAGCACTTTTTTCAAACAGGCTTTTTAACAGAAGTTTTAAGTCTTCAAATTTAAACAAGGACGATTTTACTAATTTAAAGGCTTATAACTTTCAGTGGAACTTGAAATCACAAAATCGGCTTCTGTTGTGACACAATAGAGGTTTTAACTGATCAACTAGTGGCAAAATCAAGAAGTGTTGTCTTCTCCACGAGTAGAAAACTTGGACACGGAATCGCGTTTTACCAAATCTTAACTTTGGAAGCTCAAAGCATCGCAAAGAAAAACAATTTATCGAAGGAAAAACAGTCTTCTTGCACTTCCAACATTCCTCAAGATCTCTATTAAGTTTCAACGAAATCGGCTCCCAAACGATCAAGATCTAAAGCTTTTTAACGTACGACCTCCACCAAAATTTTGCCTTATAAATTTATTCATGAGCAGCTTGTCACCCGCGGCCTTAAGGTGAGTTATGTAAAGAAATACAATCACAAACAAAAAAAAAATCCCAAAGTCCCGAATAACTTTTTCATCCTTTTGGTCCAGTTCAGTACTATTAGTTTCAGCCGATATGTATATGGTGCGGGCTGTATAAGCCCTGAAGCAGCGTAATAAATTCTGAAGTGAAATGTTTTTTCTTCTCGAAGCTAGCCTTTTTGGTGGCTAACTAATGTCACGTTTCCCGCAAATGTTGCTTTGAACTGAGTCATGATTGCAAGTTTTTTAGTTGTCAAATGTTTAGTTCAGTGAAACAGGTTTGCTTGAAAAGAAAGAGACCTCAAACAAGCTGTTCGACTAAGAGTGAAAAAATGAAATGTTGGGCGTCGTGCCTAATGTCCTATTCGTGGTTATTATTTCTTACTTTTAACATTTAGGTGGAGAATTACTAAAGGTAAAATAGAAAATTGAATGGAATCCAAAAATTAGTTGAATTTATCATCTTCCTGGTAACATAAGAGAATGAAAATTGGTTATGCACACTCTTTTGCTCTTTTGCGGTCAATTATTTTAAAACGTAGTGGACGTCTAAGAAAACGCTAACGCTTGACATGCCATTTGGTAAATCAGCCAAATAAATAGGATCCAGTTTACCAAAAGCAAGACTTCGCACTTTTAAAGGCGAATTAGCTGTAAGCTACAAACGTCTAAGATGGGACCTTTTTGAGGAGGAACTCAAAACGACAATTCGAGTGGTCTCGTTAAGTGCACACGATATTGAAACGGCGCAAAAACGTTTCTAAATTTTTACAAAAAAGCTGCAATCAATCATCACCAATACAGGCAGTATTGCCACACCGAAATGTCAAAACTGTTTAACACTGTCGCCTTTTATTAGAGCACACTGCTTTAAAATTTTGCTCGCTTTCTTCTTCTTTAAAAAGAATAGGCTAGTTAACCTTTTCTCTCCTTTTTATATAGAAAAAAAATAGAACTGCCAAATTTTCGGCTCTGTTATAGAAAGTATGTTTTATCCAACGTCAAAGACAAGAAACTAAATATGTAGAAAAAAGTCTGGCAATTAACAACTCGTATTTTTTGACTGGCAGCAAAATTCTGAATACGAGAGAAATTCTCCGCTCTGCACTGCATTGCAATCATTCGTCACTGATATTTTGTTATCAAAAAAAGTGTATTTCAGTAAACCCATTCCTAGAATTTTATCAGCATTATTTTTTAATTAAGCTGTACATGGACTGCAACCTTTCGAGCTACTGTTCAGCTGATCTTCAAAATTTTCATTTCTCCGCATATGAATCAAATATGATAACGTAAAAACAATAGACACCCCTGAAACTGGGAGTTAAACTTTCATAGTAACCTCCGAACCTCTTGTGGATACCATCACCAATGCAACAAGTTATGTACCAGGATAAAACCTTGTTTCTTTTAGGCTTGAATATGTTTGAGCTACGGTAAAATTATAGTATTAATAAATACAGCTTATAAGCTGTCACTTATGTTCCACATTTCATCATTATTCAACAACGTAGAAAGGCCACTTTTTATTAAGCGAAAGCGCTTTCCACAGAAATTTGTTATAGCCTATTGCTGTTTCAAAATCATTTGTGAAATCGTTGACACGTATCCTCCGTAATAATAAATTGGCTGAAGTTGGCTGAAGTTTTTAAATGCCTGGTAGTATAAGACCATGTGGTTTAAACTGTTTTTTACACACATCTTTTCGATCAATTTCTTTTAAAACGTTAAGCAAGACTGAGAAATGAAAAGACTAGTGCTTGACATGCCAGTTTCTAAATATTATCCTTAAAAGATAAAATGCATCACATTTTGCAAAAGCTTGACTTATGGTGTTTATAGCCTTTCCACTCCACTTCATTCGTATGTTGTCAATTTTACTATTCTTTTCTTAGCAAACGGTTTTAAGATCGATTCGCAAGTTTATTCTGGATTCCAAACTTTATTGGATTATGGATTCCAGTCCACTGGATTCCAGATTTTAATAGCAAAAATTTCGTGGATTCCGGATACCAGATTCTGTCTCATGGGGCGACTCAAGTTTCATGTCGTTTTAGTGAATTTTTTCAACTAAATTTCGCGAGTACTACTTTTCTTTGTATTTGTGAAGTTTGACTTGATAAGCCTGAATCCTTTATGGTCATGAACACCAGAGAATTCTTGTTGATCTCTGCAAGGTACGAGCAAAAGAGCCTTTTAGGGATTACTGTCTATCAGTAAAGACTAGCAAATAATATTCCTTATCTATAAGGGTATTCTAGCTTCAGCCACAAACGTTCACGAAATGAATAGGAAGAACTTTTTTAATCTTAGGTTGAGTCCTTTTCTATCGGTTCCGTCGAGTATCGTCGATTACTTCATAGAGAAATTCTACCGATATCACAAGAACAACATCAACATTCATTTTTAAATGATAAACGTTACGTAAAACTTATGGGGTCGTGATTACGATGCGAAAGTCGCTTTCAGCTTCTAACTAAAGGTACACCGTAAAACGGAGGATTTCAGCAACATAATTATACCTAATTGCACCTTTTTTTGGTACGCTTCGACAGCATATCCGGCTCGTTTGGTTGAGCCAAAATACCCATCACGAGACCAAACGAGCTTGATATGCTGCCGAAGCGTACCAAAAAAGGTGCGATTAGGTGTTTACGGTACCAGAATTCGTCCTAAAACCCAGCGTTATTTTTTCCTACACGCGAGAGCCCGCCAGTGTAGCCGCCTCCAATTTTGGCGCGAAATTGTATTTTTTCTCTGTTAGCGTTAAACAAATAACTTTTTCGTTTAATAAACGTAATAGTTTTACGTTTCGTTGTATTTATGTTGTAATTTTCATCTTTTAAGTCTGCAAAAAAAGTACGAGTTTTAGAAACTTTCCATGATATCGTAGGATATCAGGTCAGTGACTTGATATCGTAGAAAATCATGACAGTAAACAAGGCTTCTGATTGGCTAATTTACCATTTGGGTACGGTAATTGTTGTAATAAAGTAAGACAATGAAACAGTTCAACTTACATAGAGTGTTACTGCTAAATATTTTCTGTTTTTTTTTTCGTATTTCCTTTCGAACCCTTTGTAGTTTCTTTTGCGTTATTATCTTATAGTATTTGTGGTTTTTGCTACGGATATACTTGCCTACGTATGATCTGTAAACAAAGAAATCTGTTATCCTTTTTATTAGTTAGGATTTTGTCCAACGTGCCTTTTTTCAGTTCTAGTCAACGTGTCATCGTGTTAAGATCAAAAGTAAGGCTCAACGTCAGCGCTGCGAAATCCCTAACGCGGACACAGAATTTTCGAAACCGCTTTGTACATCGCTTTCTTCGCTTACACTGCCTTTTCATCGCTTCGCTACGCATCGCTTCGTTTCCAACATTGTTAACATGTCATCGCTTCGCTTCCATAAACTTTGTTTACATCCTTATCGTCGTGAACATCATTGTTGTAGCGAAAGTTCTTAAAGCGCGTCAAGAATTTTGTGTCTTAACGTGGGATTAAACGACCGCCCTGTGAGTAACGTTCCGCGCTCACATTCGTTTCGAAAATTCTAACCTCGATTTGTGAATTCAGTGCGGGCCATTCAACGCAACGTTCAAATGCTTGGTTCGTCTGAAGTACAAACGAAAACGTCCAAAATGGCAACGAACGAAGTCACGTGCTCTAACAAAGGAACACTTAGCGAAAGCGTTGACGTCACGCTCAAAATTACCGATAACAAACCGGAACTCACGAGCCATCACAGTTTGGAAGATACCGAAGAAGAAAATCTAGAAACTCTCAAAAACGAAAAGGAAAATGAAAACGCCAAAAATCTCGACACCGATCTTAATGAAGAAACTCGAAGGATACGAAAACTAACGGGAAAAGGCGAAGAAGACAAAATTAGTCGGCTGAAACAAAAACGAACAAACGCATTAACAGCGGTTTCCCGCAAACGAATCGACATTAACAAGTTAATGACCGGTCGAAGCAACTTTGATGTTGTCAAAGCTGAACTCAATCAATTGGACAGTTGGTGTCAACAATTTCATGAGGCCCACAAACTTTATTGTGATGAATTAGCCACACCCGAAGAAAAGGAAAACGCCTCTCGTTATCTTAATGACAACGAAAGTGACATTTTCGAGTACCATAAGGAAGTTACTAGTTGGATTCTTGAGAGTGAAGCAAGAATAAGCGATCATTTAGACAGATTATCGGATAAGCGGTCAGTTAGGTCACGCTCATCACGTTCGTCACGCTAGTCACGCTCCTTACAGTCGGCTCGTATGAAAGAAAAAGCCAAAGTCGCCGAATTAATGGCAGAACGCTCCATGTTGGAGGAAAAAATCAAATTGCAAGCCGCTGAAGAACAATTACAGATAGATCTTGAGATTGCCAAAGCCAGAGAATGGGCGTTCGATGAAATAGAAAGGGAACAGAAACTGAAATTACCGGAAACTCGTGATTCATTTCTTGCGTTACCAACACCCGCTACCATCGCAGACACGAACAGCCGTCATTACCCGTCAATTCTCCGATTCGCTCCACCGGAATCAAAACAAAACGCGAAGGAGGAGAGTCCTTACTGCTCAACCTGGAAAAGCCCGAGTCTCATTACAGTACCTTTCCAGCCGAAACTAAGAAAGAAGATGTCACACATTTAACTAACACGGAGGACGAAATTCTTAAGGTAGTTTTCCAAATTCAGCACGAACAAATTCAGGGAATGGTAGCCTCCCAGGACCAGTTAGCCACTGCAATTGCGCTCCCAGAGCCTGAAGTACGAAAGTTCAAAGGGGACCCACTGGAGTTCAAAACCTTTCTGATGGCGTTCGACGCACACGTCCAGTGAAGAGTACTCAACAGCGCAGACAGGCTCTATTACCTCGACCAGCATCTCGTAGGAGAACCCAAAGAACTGATAAGCTGATGTCTCCATATCGAACCGGACGAAGGCTATAAGGAAGCTCGGCGCCTTCTTCAAAAGGAATATGGTGATCCATACAAAGTCTCCACAGCGTACATGAAAAAGCTTACCGATTGGCCAATTCTCAAGTATGACGGTGGGTCTGCTCTGAAGAGCTTCTTTATTTTCCTAAGCAAGTGCAATTGCGCTATGAAAGCAATCTCACACTTGGCCGTCTTAAAACATCCTCCAAACCTGCAAGCAATAGTGCAGAAGCTCCCTTTCGTTCTACAAACAAAGTGGCGCGAAAACGTAGTGAAAACGAGACGCAGAGACGGCAAGGTTGCAGGCTCAGAACTAGTAGAATTCTTAGAATATGCTGCCGAGTCCCCAAGTGAACCAGTTTATGGCAAACAAGCGCCTAATAAGGCAAAACAACGGACAAACGGCCCTCCAGAGAGCAACAAAAGGTCCCCACCCTTTAAGCCTAAAGTTGAAGGTTTCGTCACCGGCTTGGATACCGTCCCCAAGCCCCCGTCTTCACACGGGACCGGTTCTTCAAACCAAAACGTCAGCACACGAAGATGTCCCTTATGCGAAAAGTCACATGATTTGGAAGATTGCGACGCCTACAAAAGAAAGTTCGTGGTAGAAAGGAAATCCTTCTTATCTCTCATCGGAGAAAGCGCTCTGTTATGCTTGTTATGGCAAGAACCATCTCTCGAAGAATTGCACGAAAAAGAGAACATGTAAGAAATGCAAACGGACACACCCCACTCTACTCCATATAGAAGGCCTCTCTCTTGACAAAGAAAGTGGCACCGTCAACAGAGAAACGACTGGCAACGATAAACCGCTGAAGGTGAACAACGCATGAGTGGACATCCCTCAAGAGTCTAATCTTCAAAACGGCATCCTGTTGCAGACCATTCTGCCTGTAATAGTGACACAGAAATGCACCAACAAGCCAGTGAAAACGTATGCATTCTACGATAATGGAAGTGCAGGATGTTTTATCAAGGCGTGTCTCAGGACACGCCTTGAGGCAACAAGTACCGATACGAAGATTCAATTAGGAACCATGCATGGCCAGAGCCTTGTGGACAGCGCCATTGTTAAGGATCTTGTGGTCACTGACTTGAATGGCAAGAATCCTGTTGAGCTTCCAAGAGCCTACACAAAACAAGAGATTCCTGCCGACACCGAACAGATTCCCACTCCAGCAATCGTCAGCCGTTTTGAGCACTTTAAGGAGATTGCTTTTGAAATCCTAGTCTATGATCCTGAATTAGAAATCGCGCTTCTAATCGGAAGTAACTGTCCAAACGCACTGATGCCGCTTAATGTTGTTCCAAGCGAAGGCGATGCTCCTTTCACATTACAGTTCAAGCATGGCTGGACGGTCAGCGGTCCACTACATTTGACTTCCGAGCCATTTACGAACAAAGTAACCTTCAACAGAATAACCGTTAGAAAAATTGAAAGTGTTAAAAAAATCATCACCCCTAAATCACTGCTAAAGATGTTCGAGCTCGACTTCAGTGAAAACGCCTCGAACAACCTTCCAGAAGAACAGGGCCATTCTCAAGAAGATAGAAGATTTCTTACGAAAGTATCCAAAGGTACCCGGCTCACAGAAGGTCACTATGGAATTCTTCTCTCCTTCTGGCAATCTGAAGTGGATCTACCGAACAACCGACAACAAGCCGTCAAACGAGCGCTCTGGTAAAGAAAGAAAATGACCCAGAACCATCAATACTGGAACAACTACGTGGCCTTTATCAACGAAATAATCAATAAAGGTTACGCGGAGAAGGTCCCTCAAGAAATCTTAAAGAAAGATCCTGGTAAGGTACATTCCCCATCATGGTGTGTATCATCCTAAAAAACCTGACAAGATCAGAATAATTAAATGTAAAGAAGATCCTCGCAGTTATTAACGCAACCTATGCAGTTGCGAAAAGAAAGCCTGAAAAAATCAGGCTTGCCGGGATTCGAACCCTGACCTCTGCGATACCGGTGCAGCGCTCTAACCAATTGAGCTAGCAAGCCAACTGGGAGCTGGTCATTAAATTGGTTCGTAATATACCCGGGAAAGATGAAGATGAAATTATGAATGGTTAGAGCGCTGCACCGGTATCGCAGAGGTCAGGGTTCGAATCCCGGCAAGCCTCATTTTTTCAGGCTTTCTTTTCGCAACTGCATAAGTTGCGTTAATAACTGCGAGGATCTTCTTTACATTTAATTCTTCATTCCGTAGTTCAAATATATGAATGTCATATATTCATAATTTCAATATCAGAGTAGTTTTCGATTTCAGTGCCAGGTTTGCTGGAACGTCCCTTAACGACCAACTATTCCAAGGGTCTGATCTCAACAATTCGCTAGTCGGTTTCCTAACTCGTTTTAGACAAGAGGCAGTGGCCTTTATGCCTGATATCGAAGCCATGTTCTACCAAGTCTTTGTTACCGTGGAGCAACGTGACGTCTTACGTTTCCTGTGGTGCCCAAACGGAGACCTGACTGCTCAACTTGAGGGATACCGAATGACCGTTCACCACTTCAGAGTTGTTTCCTCACCCAGCTGCTCTAACTACGCCCTGTGAAAGACAGCAAACGATAATGAAGAAGAATACGGAAGTGCTGTTACAAGTACGATGCGCCGAAACTTTTACGTAGACAACTGCCTCCGTTCTGTTAGCACAGAAGTTAAAGCCAAGGAACAGATCGAAGGTCTGAGTCAAGCATGCGCTAAAGGCGGATTTCGTCTCACTAAGTTTATCTGCAACCGACGGAGTGTCCTCGAGTCCATTCCTGAAGAAGAACGTTCCAAAGATGTGAAAACGTTAGATCTAAGCTACGAGGAGCTGCCCATGGAACGTACTCTTGGTGTACAGTGGTGCGTCGAGTCCGATACCTTCAGATTTCGCATCACTATCAAGGATAAACTGCTAACGAGAAGAGGAATACTTTCCACCGTGTCATCTATCTACGATCCCCTGGGATTGGCCGCGCCTTTCACAATGAATACTAAGAAGTTGCTCCAAGACCTTTGTAAAGACGAAAAGCTAGGATGGGACGACGAACTCCCTGAATCCTACCGAAACCGTTGGGAAAAATGGAGAAGTGAGTTGCACTTGCTCGAACGCATACTTGTCCCTCCTTGTGTGAAGCCAATAGACTTTGGAGAAGTGAAGTCCAGACAAGTACACATATTTTCTCACGCACGCTCCGTAGGCTATGGCTCAGTGGCATATCTACGTCTTTGCGACAACGAAGATCGCATACACTGCTCTTTCCTGATGGGAAAAGCTCGCCTCGCGCCAATCAAAGCAGTGACAATCCCACACCTGGAACTGACTGCCGCAACCGTCTCCGTTCGCCTTGGAGAGCTCCTTAAGAAGGAACTACATGAAACCATTGACATCATCCAATATCACACTGACTCAGTCACCGTGGTGCGTTATATCAGCAACGATCAGAAACGATTTCAAGTTTTCGTCGCCAACCGAGTCCAAACGATCCGTAGCCTTTCAGATCCAAGTCAATGGAAATACGTAGAAACAAAGGAGAACCCTGCCGATGATGCCTCTCGTGGATTAGATGCTAAAGCACTGAACGAACAACAACGTTGGCTGAAGGGACCAAAGTTTCTGTGGCAGCCCGAAAAGGATTGGCCCAAGCAACTGTCGTCTTTTGGCGAAATTTCTAACGAAGATCCAGAAGTCAAGAAACAAGTAAATGCCTGTGCAACAACAATCACAGACCCCTCACCTGCATCCACCGTAACGAAGCTTTTGCAACATTTCTCCGACTGGTATCGCTTAAAATAAGCCGTTGCAGAATTCTTGCGAGTGAAAGCCATTCTCCAAAAGAGAAGGCTTAAGAGAATCAACGAACAACATGGCCCCTCCACTACCGTTAACGATAAAGCTAGCAAGCTGAACATAGATTGCTCATCACTTACCGTTCGGGAGTTAGAAGAAGCAGAGCGATGAATAATTCGTTTCACACAGTCCCAAAGCTTTGATAACGAGTTTAAGAGCCTCGGGCAAGCAAGCCATAACGAGCCTGGTCATGAACGGATACGCCCTAGAGAAGAACGAACGAAGTAACAAAGACCAGCTCCCTTTATTGCCTCGACCCGTTTGGCGATGGAGGTCTTCTACGAGTCGGTGGCCGGTTGAATCATGCTGACATTCCAGAAGAATCCAGGCATCCCATTATTTTGCCTCGAAAGAGTAATGCGACAACGCTAATCGTCCGTTACACACACAAGCAACTCGGTCACGCAGGACGCGGACATGTCCTCGCAAAACTAAGAGAACGGTACTGGATTATTAAAGCTAACTCCGCAGTACGTCAGCTGATTTCGTCGTGTGTCACATGCCGACCAATTAAGTCCACCCCTCAAGACCAGAAAATGGCTGATCTGCCAGAAGACCGATTGACCCCAGCACCGCCCTTCAGTTACGTCGGAGTGGACTATTTTGGTCCATACGTTACGAAAGATAGCCGCAAGGAACACAAAAGATATGCGGCACTGTTTACATGCCTTGTAAGCAGAGCTCTTCATATTGAAGTCGCTCACTCCCTCGAGACAGACTCCTTCCTTCATGCACTTCGCCGCTTCATTGCCCGTCGCGGTCCGGTACGCGAGATAAGGAGCGACAACGCTACCAATTTTGTTGGTGCAAGACGAGAGCTACGCGAAGCTATCAACGAGATGGATCAGAAAGAAATTACAGAAAAACTTCGCCAGCAAAACATCGATTGGACATTCAACCCCCCTGCTGCAAGCCATATGGGCGGAGTTTGGGAAAGACATACGGACTGCACGTAGAATTCTTGATACTCTACTACGTGAACAAGGGAGTCGTTTAGATGATGAATCTTTACAGACCTTGATGTGTGAAGTTGAATCTATCATCAACTCAAGACCGCTAACTGTTATCTCAAGCGATGTTAAGGATCCTTACCCCCTATCTCCGAACCAGACCCTGACAATGAAGGCAAGCATTGTCCTTCCACCGCCTGGCAAGTTCCAACGCAATGATGTCTACATGCGCCGACGTTGGCGTCGTGTTCAGTACCTCTGCAACCTGTTTTGGTCGCGATGGAAACGGGAGTATTTACCAACGCTTCAGGAGAGGCCCAAGTGGAACAAAGTAAAGCGTAACCTGAAGGTCGACAACGTCGTTCTAATTAAAGATGAAAACGCACCTCGCAATGTTTGGCCTATGGGTTAGGGTGGGTGGTGACAAAGGTAGAGCCAAATGCCAAAGGTTTCGTCAGAAGTGTCGTCCTTAAAACGCACACAACAGCTCTACAAAGACCGGTTAACAAGCTCATCCTTATGCTTAACGAAGAGGAACGGATGGATGCTACTCAAGACAAGGACGCAGTTGCTGACAAGCTCACGGAAACAGTAAAAAAATGAACATTATTTGAACATTTAATGCATTATTAACTTTAAGCTTCAAAGAATCTATGTTTTAGTTAAATTGTTTGCTTAGTTTTGTGTTTATCTTGGTTTAAATAGTGTTAAACAACTTATAGTGTTTAAGGGACCGGTATCGTATTTCCTTTCGAACCCTTTGTAGTTTCTTTTGCGTTATTATCTTGTAGTATTTGTGGTTTTTGCTACGGATATACTTGCCTACGTATGATTTGCAAACAAAGAAATCTATTATCCTTTGTATTAGTTAGGATTTTGTCCAACGTGCTCAGGAAACTTTTTCAGTTCTAGTCAACGTGTCATCGTGTTAAGATCAAAAGTAAGGCTCAACGTCAACGCTGCGAAATCCCTAACGCGGACACAGAATTTTCGAAACCGCTTTGTACATCGCTTTCTCCGGTTACACTGCCTTTTCATCGCTTCGCTACGCATCGTTTCGTTTCCAACATTGTTAACGTCTCACCGCTTCGCTTCAATAAACTTTGTTTACATCCTTATCGTCGTGAACATCATTGTTGTTGCGAAAGTTCTTAAGGCGCGTCAAGAAGTTTTTGTCTTAACGTGGGATTAAACGACCGTCATGTGAGTAACGTTCCGCGCTCACACAGAGTTATCTGGAAGGGAAGCGTCTTTGAATTTGCCTGTCTTAGGTTTGTTCTGTCTGAATTTTGTTCTGGCGACCCGCAAAAACTGCACGTTTAGGAAATTTAACCGTAAAGGCTACTTTGGCGTGACAGTCAGTGTTAGATTTTATGTCTGAAGCTCGTTAAAATTGCGCTGCATTTTGGAAAGAAAAACTTAAGTAGAAGCTGAAATAAACCTTGAAACACGCTATTTCAGGTTTGAAAAAACATTTTCAATCCTATAATCATCGAATGTAAGAAAATAACTTACCGTTATACTCCCCAGCGCTGATATACCGGGGCAATAAATTATCGTGGTTTGTCGATGCAAACAGTGGTATTTTGTCACACCGCGCGTGCCACTTTGAAAACTGTACAGTTCTTACAATTAAAATGTCATTGTCTGAGAAAGTGTTCCAGAGGCTGGAAATGGGGGTCAACCGATTTCGATGAAACTTGCTGCAGAAGTTAGCCTTGATGAGAGATTCCAAAAGCCAATTTGGTTTTGTTTTCTAACTTTTGGTTGAAAAGTTTCAGGTGGGGTCCCATATAGGGCCTTCAATTCACTGAAAATCTTGTTTTTTAAGGAGTACGTTTAGAGTTCAATAAAAACAAAACTAAAAATCCTTTGGAATCATTGATGGTATGGTGTGTTTCTACTATAAATACTCTTTCAGTTCATATGTAGGGATTTGGCATAGAGGGATCTGGCAGTCTGGGGTCTGGTACTAGTTTTGGCCAGATTTTGAAGTGAAAACCTTTACCCAAATTTGCCAAAGTTCACACCTTTATATTTTTTAACTGCCAAACTAGCTAACATTGATTATTCTATCAGAAGTTACCCCAATGTAAATAGAACCCAAATCAATTGAGAAAAATTTGGCCCATTTATTTTTTAGGGGCTTTTAAGACCCATTTGCAGTCACACCCTCACATAACTCACATATTGTCAAAAGTAATAATTTAACAGCCATCATAGCTTTATTTGTGTTTAAACACTTCAACTTGATTTGGTCAGGCCTACTTTATTTACAAAATCTGTGAGAAACAGTAACTTTGCTTTTAAACTCTACTTGAGACTGTTAAACTGCCGCAGAACTACAAAATCAGTACAAGAAACCAATCTCGCTTTATTTGAAAGGTAAATATACAATACTATAAAGCTAGTTTGCACTCAAACAACTGAGTAGATGGACTGTTACACTTAAGTTATACTGAAAATTCTTCCAAACATAGCCTGGCTTTACTTACCTAGCTTTTTTAAAGGTCATTGGCTTGTCCTAGGGGAAAGTAATTTCTCCAAGGTATTCCAAAAAACCCATATATTTCTCGAAATCGTGGGAATAAAACCATCCTGCCGTCAAATCACATTGCCTGATGATAAAACCTCATTGCCTGATGATTCTGCATTGGTTCCTGGCATACGGTCCACGCGACTGAAATTGACCAATCAGAGCTCAGTACGCGGGGCAAACTGAATTTTCTCACGTCATAAGGAGAGAGTACCCCGGGAACTCCTGTTCAGTCGAGCATCGTGTTTGTGTTCGTTAACCAGCAATGTCACACCAGTGATTCTAGTTAGATTTACATTTATAAATATGAATGCAGGCAAACAAATGCTTATATTAATGCAGTTTTTGTATTAGTTTTGTGAAAGTCATTTGTTCCATTTTCTACGTTTAATCGTTAATTTAAGGAATTTCGTAAATAAGCGATCTGACGTAAGCTTAAAAAATTGCAGTTCACTGCATAGTCTTTTAAGACTTTTTCGTTAAAGTTCGTTTTTTGAGCAATTCTCATTTCGCAACTGGATTACATTTTATCCCAAATTTAGATAGTGTGACTATTTTAGACTGAGTCGGTGTTGTTTTCTCAATCGAGTTTAGTATTTGTCACCGCACATTGGGTTGTTTGACTGATTGCTAATTTAATTATCCAACAAACTGAAGAGTCGCTGTGCCGTCAAGTTTATAGACTTAGTGTAAACCTCTATATGTTTTTTCAGTTGTAGAAGATTTTATCAGCTCCCTGTTTTGTTATGTTTTTCGGCTTCCTAACTTGAAGTGAATGGCATTTCTGTCCTAATTTAGAGACTAAAATAAATAAGAATCGCCGATTCAGTGAGTGAGTTCAGTGTAGCATGATTTTGGTGTTTGTTTTGTTTTTAACCTCTGCGCCATTTCAGCGTGTCTCTAGTTAGAGATGGAAATGAAAAAGTTATTCAAGTAACTATAAGTGAAACATTCTCAGTCTAAAACTATTTTGTCAAAAAGAGACTAAAAGTTTCCGAAAAATAGTTTAGGGTGTGTTCTTTAAAACATCCGAGTGATACTTCGAGGGCAAAAAAGTTGTGCCATTTTCCCTCCATAATTGTGCTTGGAAGCTTGAGAAAACCTTTTTCGGGTGACTTTTCAGTCCCAGTAAACGGCCTGATGCCTGGGCGATATTGTTTATTTTAACAAATTTGTTTAATGAATAACAGAACTAAACAGCCAGTGGGCATGCGAATCAATGAAAAAAGCGTACCGGTATTTAGATTGCAAAGTCTGTCGAGTCGCTGCCGGGAACAACTGAAGTGAGTTCATTATTATTTTTAATAGAGCAACTGTAGTTTAACGAGTACTCTTGTTGACTTTAATTAGCTTTCCAAAGAGTGCTGCAAAAAGAGCTGTCGGTAAATGTCTTAATGAAGTCTTATTTTTGAGGGAAAATGAGTCGACTTTACTGTTTCCTCAGCGGTCCGCAATGTGTTTTTTTTTTTGGCGTTTATGTTTTCCTTGGTGTTTTCATCTTTAAAGTGCCACTGAGACGAAAATTCGTAGGTTTATTTCGGCCAAATTCTGTCGCAGAATATCGCGTTGTATCTATATTTACCCAGAAAACTGAACAAGAAACCGTCCATCCTAATATTTTTTAGCTCCAAAGTTGCGTAAAATGTGTCCGCCATTACTGAAAACGTGTTCCTGGGTGATTGCGCAATTTAATAGCTTGTGACGTCAGAGGCTCACCTCAGTCGCGTTTCCTTGTGTTTTGACTCAAGATGCCTACCGTCGACTGCGAGACCTCCGAAGAGTATTTCTACGATTCGGAACAGTCTTTAGCTTCCGAAGCATCAGAGGATTCATTTCATTCGGCAAACGAAGAATTTTTCTTACCGTACGGTGTAAGAACTGATGTCAGGAGATTTCAGCTTATAACAAGCTTGTAAACAAACTGTTCAAAGTTGTTTTTCTCGCCATGCTGGCGGGAGTTCAAAATAACAGCAAAATAATGCTTACAGTGATTACAGTTCAGGCACAAGTTGCTCAAAGAGCGGGTAACTCTCATCCAACGGATAAATCGCTGTCCAGCTATTCGAAAAACTGATGTTTTAAGCTTTGGAAATTTAGACAAAACACCTATAAAAACTCTAGAATTTGATGCCCGCGAATTCTCAAGCATCGTCGATTGATTTTGTTGTACTCTTCGTTGGAGAAATAAAAGAAGCTATATTTTGTCTGCCGTTGTTTATATTTATATTGTGAAGCATTGAGATTTTTGGCCATTCTTAGCATAGTATGGAAAAAATTCTTGAAGAGCCGTAATGCTGTAGTGATCTGGCAGTCAGCTGATGAAACCTATGGTGTCAATCATGGTACAGTGATCGCTTGCATAGAAACACAAGTGCTTGGGTTTCTAAATATTTTGAACAGTTTTTGTAGAATTCTTAACTTGAGCCGAAAAAAGTGAAATAAACCAAGACCTTTTTTTAAGAACTGGAGGCCTTGTGTAACCGGAATCTAAATATTTGTCGTGCAAATCAAAACCACAAGGAAAATTTTCTGCTGCTCAACATCAACATGCGGACCGCCGAAGAAACGAAGCTTTCACTTGCTTTATTCATTGCGTAAAAATAATAACTTGATATCTAATCATTTTTCTTGGTAGTTCATTTACTAAGATTGCTACGACAGTTAAAAGAAATAACATTGTAAACCCCTTAGACAAATAGTGGTGTGTGATATTTTTTCCCAACCAACTTAAATTTCCACGCAAGACGGTCCAAGCTGTTGAAGCCTTTATATATTTTGAACAATGATGTCAATCGACTCTTCACCGACAGGGAATAAGGAGAAAAGTTTCTCCACATTCAGGATGGTATGCTATAAAATAAATGACCATGCTTCTAAGCGATTA
Source organism: Siderastrea siderea (assembly GCA_964030785.1). NCBI lineage: Eukaryota > Metazoa > Cnidaria > Anthozoa > Scleractinia > Rhizangiidae > Siderastrea > Siderastrea siderea. The sequence goes on from OZ034968.1 coordinate 52,537,447, forward strand.
CTGCTTTGAAATTAACACACACGGAATTAAAAAAAGAGCTAAGCAATACAATCTATTGGCTTAATCTCGGCGGTCCTGCATTCACCCAGGATGCATTTTATGAGGACTACACCGAAAGGTCTTCGCGCTAGCAGACGGCAGAACTAAAAGGGTTTTCCACAAGAAAAATAAACTTTAAAATACGTTAAAAGAAAATAAGCTTTGCTCAATGGTGGATGCGTTGAAAAAGAAACAAACTATCACTTCAACTGCGTTAAGATTACGTACCTTTCGTCTCGTTTTTTTCCGGATCTTTCTTCCAAATACTTGGAATTGACAATGGAATAATCGACCTCTGGGATCCTTCGACATGAACAGCCCCCTGGAAACGCTCGTCCGTGAAGTGATCAGAACAGCCGACAAAAATACCTCTCGGGTTGAAATTTGCACTGTGTGTGATTACAAAAATTATCCATTTTTCCATTGCGGGTCCGCTTTCAAGGCTTTGATGAAGCGAAATACCAGCTCGGTGGTTGGATTTATTGTTGTAGCATTGTACAACACAAGTAATATCCTTTATAACTGCTGCAGCAACGAAAATTTGAAGGTTGTACAGCAAACAGTTGGCAGGAAATCTTCCCTCGACGACAGTTAAATTTCTCGCGGCAAGTAAACGTATGAAGGTATTAGGTTTGAGGTGAGCCTCTAACGTCACTTCCGCTCATTCACAAGCCAGCTTCCGGAACAAGGGCCAGTAATGGCGGCCGTAAAATCTCGACAAAAACCGTCCGAAAAAAGCGACTTCCAGCCGTCGCAATGAGTTGAAATTTGGCATGGTGACTAACAACCACAGACTATTTTCGAAAATGCAAAAATATGGAATACCAAAATTCTGGTCCCAGTGGCACTTTAACCATGAGCAAGCAACCTGCTGAGAAAAATGGACGAGAAAAATCACTTTGCAACGAATTTAAATTAAGCCGAAATTCCAACAGCGTCACTATGATACAAATCGAAATTGTTCCGGAGAGCCTGATTTCTTAATACGACAACAGAACTGTGTAGAAATAGAAATTTAAACACGCAGTTAGCGTTGTGTTTACAATTAATTTCTTTCATCATCAGGTCCATCACAAAAAAATTTACAAGCGGTAGGTTTCAGCCAGGAAGGCTTTCCACTCCGAAATATCAACAAAAGACAAATAAAACACAGTAAAATGAGAGAGAAGCATTTAATAAAAACTGTCACACATTTATGGCGAGTCAGTACGAAAATCAAGAAGCAATCTAAACGAGAACCGAACAAACTACCAAGAAAGAAGGAAGGGCGACATTTTTTGGTTCAGTATACCACACAAAGTTGACTCTCTTTTACCTGCACTCGTTGTAGCTCTCTGTTCCAAAAGCTCCAAATGTTCTGATACAAATCGAATGCTCTCTAAAAGAAGTTGAATCGCTTCCCAGTTGTTTGAGTGTTGTTTTTACCATTCCGTCCGCAACCTCTAAACTGAGAACAACTGCGTTTTGTGCCTTGCCTTTAACAAACTAAGATGATGAATTCTGGCTTTCCTCACTACAGTGATCCTGTTTCTGAGCTGCATAGAAATTACCTGTTCAAGTTCAAATTCTGTCTTTAGTTGGATTAAACAAGCATGACAGAAGCCGTTGTGCAAACGGATTACAATCTTGCTCCGCTTCAACTCCCGCAGCTAACATGGTGAAATCGTACAGCTTCAGTCCACCTTGAACAACGATTATAACAATGTTTCAAGAAAAATCAAACATGTACCACATTTCAGAGCCAAAAATTAGTAGATTTTTTCCCAAAACTTGTGCCACTTCGTTCACTTCGGTTCGGAGCAGTTTCACTCTGATTTACTCAGCTTTGGAAAGAAACGCTGCACACTTAGCAAGCTTTTGGCGCCTTTTTCGTTCGGTCATGCAACCGATTCTTGTCTTTTTTTATCTCTTACTCATTTTTTCTTTCTGTCTTGATTCTGTCTTTCTGTCTTTCTTGTCTTCTACTCGGAATTGCTGGATATCGAATAATTATAACCAACTCGCCGCTATGCACCTCGTTGGTTATCTATCATTGCAAAAACCTAACGCTGGATGTAACAGCTAACGACAGACGTTAAAATAGTGATGTTGACTGGAGTGAACGTCTGGCGTTATAAGTTTCGCCGGCCGTTAAGTTTTACGCAACTCGCCCCCGTTGCTTTTGTGCCCTATAGCTCGAGTTGGAAACTAGACAATTAGCAAATGACATCATGTAATCCATCATCATGTACCCAATGTTACGGATGATGACGTAGGAAAACTCGGTTTTCACTGCCACTAGCACTGCGGGCGCAAGCTCCGTATGGCAGGTACAGACGAGTCCATCATCCAACCATCATCCTACATGATCCTATGTAATAGGAAAATGTTCTGGTACCGCTCTTTAGCAGTTCAGTCTTCTATCGAGTCTTTCAGCAGGAATACTCATCGCTGGATGCAAATAATCGGACACGTTCGGTGTAGAAAGTTTATATGATACGCAGGTTTCCTCAGAAGTACAACGCACGTCCTTAGAGTGGATTTCATGACATAGAAGACAACTTTTGATTCATTTGTAGTGTTTATCCGCCATTTTGGAAGTGGACGCGGGAGAACTGGGTCGAGATTAGCCCCAGTATCAAAAGCTATGAACACTTATGCACACAATTTATACAAGTTTCAAATCCATTGATTATGAAACAAAAAGAATCCACTGAAGTAATCATACATGCTTTTGATCTGCGGCTAGCAAATAAGGTTTTTGGTTGCCTAAAAAAATTAGACCGGGCAACTGCGTGACAAAACGTTTTTATTCCCACGTACCCAAATCAAATCAAATCAAATCACCGAATTGCGTATAATTTACAGTGGGCATGTAACTTAATTCAAAATAATAATGGTAATAGTAAAAATAATTATTATGATTATGATTATGATTATTTGTATGAATCAGTAAGGAGCGGTGAAACCGTTGTTAGGCAGTTGGACTTCTGATTGGACTTCCGATCGCAACTGCGTAACAAAACGTTTTCATTCCCATGCACCCAAATCCGAATTGCATACCGGGGAAGGTGGGGGGGGGGAGGGGCAGTTGAAGAAAGTTTGGTTGGGGGTGTGCAGCCGTGGCCTTCAAACCCTGACCCCGTTTAAGATAAAATCCGTTCATTTCGCTACCCTGTTTAAGAAAAGAGGCGTTTATATTTTGCTTGTGTTCTGCGGTTTTTGTCTGCCTTGTTTTTTATTTCCATATTCCTACATAAAAAGAATATTTTTTTATGAATGACATCATAGAATGAGATTTACAAAATTGCTGGTACTCACATGTAGGGTCCAAGAGTCCAGTCCAAAAAAGACACCTTGTTCAAGACGCTAAAAAGTATTATTATATGGCAAGCAATTCTCCAGTCTAAATCCAGTGTTCTGATTGGTTAGTTTTCGGACGGGATTTTACAGTACGGACCATTACTATGGAAACGGTCCTTTTTGGATATTTTTTTTTTCGCGCTCCCGCTCCCGCAAAATTCAAACTCCGAAAACGCAAGAAGATTAAAAAAGGAAAGGTTTGGAGCTGGTACAAAACCGGAATGAACGAGGTAAACACGTCTGTTTAGAAAAAGCGCTCTTCAATTAACTTCACCGCCTTTTTGATATAAGCAAAACACTCGCCAGCAGTGAATCAAAAAGCATGGCCAACGTTCTTCAGTGACTGTGTGTATTTATTGTTTTCTCTTACGGCTATTAGACTGTAAGCTGTAAAAGGCCGCGTAAATCGGCCAACACTTAAACAATAATTATTAAAATTCAGCATTAACAAAAGAGTACGTTTCTCACAAGAAAACCTCTCGGCAAAAAAAAAACTGAAAACTGCAAAACAACTAGCAAACGGCTTTCATCAGCAACGGTAAATCGAAAGAAAACGATCATGTTCTTGTCTAGTTTAATATTGGCCATTGCTTCAGTCAGCGTTTTCCACACGGAACAAATTAAAGCTACACGTTCATGTATTAAACTAACAATGTACCTTGATTCCTCAGCGAGAGTTTTGCTCTTGTAGTGGACATCCTTGAAAATAAGTTTAGCTTGTTCACAAGTCCGCTCTTGCTGTAGCTCGCACTAAAAACAACTTTGTTAGGTGAGACAAAAATTTGCTCTCAGCATCCAAAAAGTTCTCCATAAAGCCACCGAAGCAAACAACTTGCAGTATTTGATGGAGAGATAATTTCCAGTGTCTTTTTTTTTAAAGTTCGAGTGTCCCTTCGTTTACATTACGGACTAACACGCTGCCACAATTTCTAGTTTGAGAAGCACGTTTCTGAGATTTTATCGCGGCCTTTTCATTATTCTTCTTTTTCCCGAATTGTCTCCGCCCATAACGAAGACGTATTTTCAAAATAAAACTGTCTTGTGTTGTAGAGGACGACGAAAAACTGACACATATATTAGAAGCAGAGCAGTCTTCATTCAAGAGCCACGCAAGTTTTCGTCGATCGACAGCAATGGTCATTAAACTGATTCGAAAGCCAGTTAAAATCGCTGGCTTCTCCCCTTGACATCGCGCCGGAAATTGACTTGAATGAACTACCGGAAGTGTTGTTTCGTACGAAAAGTGATGCCATATAATAAACTACTTACTAACTTCACTTGCTCAGGACCGTACTGAGGAATATTGGCCCTCGGTCGTTTTTGTACGGAACTCGCTGCACTCGGTCCGTACAGCCGCGACCTCGGGCCAATATTCCCCAGTACGGCCCTCGCGTTCAGTTAGTAAGAAGTTAATATTGTATACTCTGTTTAAGACGCAAGACCCTGAAAACCATGCCATGTTGAGCAGCACGTATCCGTCAAGGCCAAATAAGGGAGTTCCTTACCCCACCCCCCGGGGGTATTGCATATTACAGTGGGCATGTAACATAATTCGGAACAATAGTAATAATTATAATAATAATAATTATTATTATTATTATTATTATTATTATTATTATTATTATTTATTTATTTTTTGCGGTGAAACAGTAAAAGCGCAGTGGTGCCGTGGTTAGTGAGACTTCTGATTGGACTTCCGTTCATTTTACGTGTGGGTAGGGCTACTGACTGCACAAGTGCAGGGTTAACGTAAAGGAAACTCACCCATCTGTTTCAAGAGCTGCGTTACGGAGTGATAAGGCGGGCTGCTACCATAGCTCCTCACTATTGTCATCTATTTACTCGACAAGTAAGCGAACGGGTATAGAAGTTATACGTTATGATTTTTCAGATCCTCAAGCAGGGAAGGATCTTACTGACCCCAAAATTGCGCCATGCAAGTAAAGTCTGAGAAATTACGTATCAGAAAACAATGACATGGAGAGGGCAGACAACGTGAAAAGTGGACTGGAATCTCCACCAGTATTACAGTGATCCGGGTGGCAGTTTGTAAAATCGATACTTCCAAAATGCCAGCAGCCGTTGGAAATAATGAGATTCCAGGTATTACTAGATACAACAACTTCTCTTTTGATGAAGATGGCATGCAAGTGAGTCGCAAGTATAGCAGGCATACGGTGTTGGCAAGGGTATGAAGATTAAACACTGATAGCAAACAGGAAGTTTCTGGTCTAGAAAGAGCACGTGAGTGGAGCTAAGAAGTTACTAGGAAACAGCAAAAAAGGAACAAAAAGAGAATGGAAAGCTTGTAACAGTGATCTCGTAAACACATATGCCAGTTTGGAACCATCATCTATTTTGACATTTAGCACACTTGACGACGATGATGAGCATATGGATACTGGATGCCACGTCATGCTACCCGAGAATGAATGTGTGTACGACACTATACGAAGACAGTGGGCCGCTACAGCAACTTCTGTCAAGGGAAAGAGTCAGAAGATTAGTGACAGTCAATACCATCCTGAAACTACAGTACAACAGGAGGCTCGCCAGGGATGGGCTCTTAGGAAGCAGAAAGCTACTGGCAGAATCTCACCTGCCGTCAAGGAATACCTCACGCAGGTGTTTAAAATAATGAAGGTACCAAGGATGGACACTCAAAAGCAAACGTGGACATGATGAGCCAGCTACTAGTAAAGTGTCATTCAATGACGCTATTTTGAGCTTGTAAAATCCTGCCAGTCCTAGTAAGCGATGTTCAAGTGATTGTTAAAGTTGTGAAACCCAGGGCTTGAATTGGCTTGAAGGTCTACAAACAAAACAACACAATCAGACCAAAAAAATAGTAATAAAATAACCATACGGTTTTCTGAACCCTGTCCTTGTGCAGTCGGGAAAAAAAAGACATCTTTCTTTCAGGGGGGGGGGGGGTAGCCTTACCGATCGGAAGTCCAATCAGAAGTCCAACTGCCTACCAACGGCGCCACCGCTCCTTACTGATTCATTACAAATAATCATAATCATAATCATAATCATAATCATAATCATAATAATTATTTTTACTATTACCATTATTATTTTGAATTACGTTACATGCGCACCGTAAATTATACGCAATTCGGTGATTTGATTTGATTTGATTTGAGTACGTGGGAATAAAAACGTTTTGTCACGCAGTTTCCCGGTCTAATTTTTGTAGGCAACCAAAAACCTTATTTGCTAGCCGCAGATCAAAAGCATGTATGATTACTTCAGTGGATTCTTTTTGGTTCATAATCAATGGCTTTGAAACTTGTATAAATTGTGTGCATAAGTGTGCATAGCTTTTGATACTGGGCTAATCTCGACCCAGTTCTCCCGCATCCACTTCCAAAATGGCGGATAAACACTACAAATGAATCAAAGCTCGGAGTTGTCTTCTATGTCATGAAATCCACTCTAAGGATTTGCGTTGTACTTCTGAGGAAACCTGCGTATCATATAAACTTTCTACAAAGAATGTGTCCGATTATTTGCATCCAGTGATGAGTATTCCTGCTGAAAGACTCGACAGAAGACTGAACTGCCAAAGAGCGATTCCAGAACATTTTCCTATTACAGAGGATCGTGTAGGATGATGGTTGGATGATGGACTCGTCTGTGAACCAATGCAGAATCATCAGGCAATGAGGTTTTATCATCAGGCAATGTGATTTGACGGCAGGATGGTTTTATTCCCACGATTTCGAGAAATATATGGGTTTTTTGGAATACCTTGGAGAAATTACTTTCCCCTAGGACAAGCCAAGGACCTGTAAAAAAGCTGGGTAAGTAAAGCCAGGCTATGTTTGGAAGAATTGTCAGTATAACTTAAGTGTAACAGTCCATCTACTCAGTTGTTTGAGTGCAAAGTAGCTTTACAGTATTGTATATTTACCTTTCAAATAAAGCAAGATTGGTTTCTTGTACTGATTTTGTAGTTCTGCGGCAGTTTAACAGTCTCAAGTAGAGTTTAAAAGCAAAGTTACTGTTTCTCACAGCTTTTGTAAATAAAGTAGGCCTGACCAAATCAAGTTGAAGTGTTCAAACACAAATAAAGCTATGATGGCTGTTAAATTATTACTTTTGACAATATGTGAGTTATGTGAGGGTGTGACTGCAAATGGATCTTAAAAGCCCCTAAAAAATAAATGGGCCAAATTTTTCTCAATTGATTTGGATTCTATACTTACATTGGGGTAACTCCTGATAGAAGAATCAATGTTAGATGGTTTGGCAGTTAAAAAATATAAAGGTGTGAACTTTGGCAAATTTGGGTAGAGGTTTTCACTTCAAAATCTGGCCAAAACTAGTGCCAGACCCCAGACTGCCAGATCCCTCTATGCCAATTCCCACATATGAACTGAAAGAGTATTTATAGTAGAAACACGCCATACCATCAATGAGTCCAAAGGATTTTTAGTTTTGTTTTTATTGAACTCTAAACCTGCTTCTTAAAAAACAAGATTTTCAGTGAATTGAAGGCCCCAGATGGGACCCCCTGAAACTTTTCAACCAAAAGTTAGAAAACAAAACCAAATTGGCTTTTGGAATATCTCATCAAGGCTAACTTCTGCAGCAAGTTTCAACAAAATCGGTTGACCTCCATTTCCAACCTCTGGAACACTTTCTCAGGCAATGACACTTAAGAGGCTGTGACTGTAAATATTAAGAATCGGTGGACAAGCTCAAAAAATCGAAAATCCTGATAACTTGCCAGAAGAACACTTTTGGGGAGCTATCTTCTAAAATATTACTTAAGCCTTCCGGAATTCTATTGTTTTCGAGAAATTCGGAGAAAACGGTTTTGCTTAATTCATTATGCAAAAATCAGGTTAAAAATTAAACCAATTGAATGCCCTTGCTTGTAAACAACTTGCAACGCCAGAAAACAGTTTTAATTTTAAATAATAGGAATACTCTTCTACTTTCTATCAATGGGAATTGCATGGAGTTTTGCTTTATTTATATGGTTTGGTGGCTCTTTGAAACAAAGGCATTTTGAGCACTTCAGAAAAAGGCAAAAAAGGTTAACTTCAGAGGCTTAAAATGGGTCTTGGTATGTGTAATATCGAATTGAAGTAAACACTGTGATAAAGTTTGGCCCTACTACTATTATGATATGAAATAAGAAATCTGGGCAATTCAGGCTCGCGCTGACAAAAACAAGAATTCGCGAACCAGTGTTGCCAAAATTTGCATAATTTGGATAATAGAAAAAAAAACTGTAAATGGAAGGACGACTTGAAATATGACAAATCATTTACCGCAGCTATTTTCGGATGGTCTTTCTACTAGATCATGCATTTGCTGGTATCTTCATTTATATTTCTGAAGAATAACGAACAAATTTGGAAAATTGTCGGTGAAACTAGAGTGTAGTGGGTGATCATATTTTGTCTATACTCTGCAGCACCAATGGCCTTTCCTTGCTATTTGCAGTTTCTTTGGGAAAATTCTAATTTTCTCGAAAATCCAAACGGTTTCTTTTACAAATCATTAAAGTTGACGTACGCGTATAAATTGAGAGCTACAAGTAGAATGGCTGTGTAAAGTATTAAGGAACACAAAAGTACTACTCAAAATAATCCAGTCACGCAACCGATCACTGCACGTTCATGCAAACATGAAAATATTCTTCAATGAAAATGTTTTCCTCCAAAACTGTAAAAGAGTTCTCAGCGATCTTGCAAAGTAAAACCAAACAAACTGTGTATTGATATCTCTTAGATATACAGCTGCATTAAGAACTCATAAATACCGATCCCGCTGCCAGGATGTCGGTGGTTTGCGTTATTTTAAACATATTTATACAAGTGTAATAATATTAATGATAGAAACAGCGCGTTTTTTGACAAATACGTATAAATCATAATCATAATGATGCACTTTTGCCGCCTGGCCAAAATAGTGTCATTTCCAAAAGGCGTCCAAAGTCTTAGTAGCCGTTTGAAAAGAAGCGATCGAGTCACGTACACAACAACAAACTATGAAGCAGTTTTCTTCTCTCGAAGAGAAAGGTGTCATAGGTATACAAAACTAATTCTACTGGGACTTTTCGTCCTAGTAGAATATCAGCTGCACATGATAATATGCCCCAAACACAGGGATGCGTACGGTATTCGCTGGAGAACTAGCCATGCATAAAACAGCGGCCAATGTGCCATAAGTAAGGTTGACAAATTGACAAAAAACATTCACGTGACACGGGTCACGCAACAGCTTGTGTAGAACTTTTAAAATTTCTTCTCCTTCTCTTTAGTTTTACGTAGAAATAGTATAAGCCCAAAATAATGCAAGAATAGATTAAATGAATGTTTTAGTTCATTCTTTGTGTGTCTTCAGTAAATAAAACTCTCTAAATTGAGCTCACCCAAACTATTACTTTTCATTTCATTCATTTCATTATGCAAATTTCGGCAACACTGGTTCGCGAATTTTTGTTTTTGTCAGCGCGAGCCTGAATTGCCCAGATTTTTTATTTCATATCGTAATAGAAGTAGGGCCAAACTTTATCACAGTGTTTATTTCAACTCGATATTAGACATACCAAGACCCATTTTAAGCCTCTGAAGTTAACCAATTTTTGCCTTTGTCCGAAGTGCGCAGAATGCCTTTGTTTCAAAGAATCACCAAACCATATAGATGAAGCAAAACTCCATGCAATTCCCATTGATAGAAAGTAGAAGAGTATTCCTATCATTTAAAATTAAAATTGTTTTCTGGCGTTGCAAGTTGTTTAAGGCCGCGGGTGAGAGACTAGATCATCAGTATTCATTTATTTAAAGCGCATGCACGAAGTGCGACGAATGATAGCGACATTGCACGAAATATTCATGAGTAAGCTCTGCAGTATAAAATCTTTGGTTTATGCATCAATGATTGCTCGTGCGTTTAATCGTGTGGCAGGAAATATTGTGCATTTTAAGTATTGTTAAATAGAAATTTTCATAATAACGATAATAATAAATGCGTTGAGCGCTCGCTTGTTGTTTCTGTACCTTTCTTTTTATTCTTTATCTGTTAGTTGAAACGTTAGTTGCAACTTTTTAGAATTTTTCCAGCAAAACGAAACGAAAACAAAATACTGTTTCTATCTCTATCTCGAATGTTTATCAATATGACCAATTTTGTGTCCAATATTTATCAACATCTGGGTCTTTCGTGAGTGGAACTCCGTGAAGTTTTTTCTGTGTATATATACACTGCTCCATAGACCGGAAAATAATAAAAGAGTTCGATTTCGTTGTTCTTTTTGGTTTTAGTGTTTAATTCTACGTTTAAGCTGAAAAAATCCGCTTTGAAACTTTCGATAGTAAAATTCTCTTTCTATTTTGTGTGCGTATAAATATTAATTGGTTCAGCACCAATGCTTTTTTCTTTCGTTTATTTTCGACGGAAAACACACGATATTTTTAGATTGCATGCAACCTATTGTTTGTTTCTGGAGTGTTAACAATAGCTTCTTAATTTTTATATCCATAATTTACATAATAAAATATTCTTGGCTTAAAAACTCGTGTTTCTTCGATAAGCCTTCGGAAGCCCTAAAACCACCAATTTTGTGTCCAAGAATGCAGCGCGGATATAAAATTTCCTGAACTGACACAGCAGACAGGTAAAATAGGTGTGTTGTAGGTTGTCACAACAGAAACACTTTTTTAAAACCGGCTTTTTAACAGAAGTTTTAAGTCTTCAAATTTAAACAAGGACGATTTTACTGATTTAAAGGCTTATAACTTTCAGTGGAACTTGAAATCACAAAATCGGCTTCTGTTGTGACACAATAAAGGTTTTAACTGATCAATTAGTGGCAAAATCAAGAAGCTTTGTCTTCTCCACGAGGAGAAAACTTGGACGCGGAGTCGCGCTTAACCAAATCTTAACTTTGGAAGCTCAAAGCATCGCAAAGAAACGTAATTTATCAAAGGAAAAACAACCTTGTTGCACTTCCAACATTCCTCAAACCCTCTATTAGGTTTCAACGAAATCAGCTCCCAAACGATCAAGATCTAAAGTTTTATAACGTTAGACCTCCACCAAAGTTTTGCCTTATAAATTTATTCATGAGCAGCTTCTCACCCGCGGCCTTAAAAGCAAGCGCTTTCAATTTGTTTAATTTTAAGCCTGATTATTACCCGGCCGTCGCCATGGCGACCGCCGGTTTATAAAATGAACACGGTTTTTCGTGAAAGCAAGTTGGTTTAACATACGAAGAAAGTGCTGTAAAGCTTGTGGTACGGGTACTCAAGAGCGGTACTGTCTTATATAAGACGCATGCGCATATTAGTCTTCTGAATGTTACCTTCCTATGTTTTTGTCTTTTAATTTACAGTATTTAAGATATGAACGGCGAAGGGTTGTTAAGTTTGGGGTTTTTTGTATTTGTCTTGTATAACGCATGCGCAATTGAATAAAGGAGCTAATAGGATTGAATGCGAAATTGGCTGTGTTGTCTGATCTAGTTAGTGGTTATGGTGAAAATTGTTTTTAGCGCAGGAGTTTTTTATTGGAATTGACATTTTGAGGGGTGTAAAAATGTGGGAGTCAGAAGGATTTGTGAATGTCGGGAGCATATCACGCTTCTGTGAATGTGATTTGCTTTGAGAGTTGCGTTTTGCATAGGAGTGGTGTAATATTGTGCTGCGTGAGAGGCGGTTTCCCTTGGCGTTTTATGGGGGGGGGGGGGGGGGGTTTGCGAAGTGGATTGTAAGGTTTCTGATTGGCTAACTTGTATTTCGCAGCGGACAAAAAGGACAGTTGCGTTTTGCCGGCGTGGGCTAGGAAGAGAAGGAATTGGTACTAGTATGATGATGCAATATTAGTTTATTGCACCATCAGTACATGATAGTTCTTGTGAACGGAGAGAGATAAGTGTTTATTTGAGGCGAGAAGTTGATACGAAGGAATCGTCATTAATAAGGAGATCAATTAATAAGGCAGGTGTTACGAGTCTTTTTGCATTGAAAGAACGAAAATATCTGAATATTATCGACGCATTTGTGTAGTTTGCGTGTGGTGTTCGCTAAAGGCTACGAGCAGTCTCTCTTTCCGTTCAGAGATAGTGAAGGAAAAGAAAAACAAGCGAGTGAGCGCGAAATCGATTGCGGCTCGACAGGCGCTTTAGCTTTCAAAGACGTGGGCGACTTTCGTCCCCGCTCGCTTGTTTACTTTTGCAAGGGGATTCCCGGGTTAGCAAACCGGATTTAAACATCACGTCATGAGATATGCCTTGACGTGCCCCATACTCTGACGATCTGCTCGAGCTCGTGTTTATCGAGCGTTATATTTTGATTCTACTGCTATGTTCACTGTTTGTATTTAAGGTCTAGGCACAACAGTAAATACTTCGTCGTCCCGGTGTGAGCATTCTCAGTTGTGGACGAATTTATATCGACATTCAACGTTTGAGTGAATTTGCGTTTTTCAGCACAAATGAAAGCGATAAGAAACATAAGCTGAGTCATCAGAGTTTAAACATAACGTCATCCAGTAACGTTATAGTCAAAATATTGTGTCACACAATCACACTTTTCGCCACGCCGGTTCGTATAAATAGAGGATCGCGCTAACATTTGCGAAACCTAGGGGTGGGGAGGGTCTCAGAATGGCCGGTTAAAATGCCCAATGGGCTTTCTTGTTGCGTAATAAATTAAGCAAAATCGTTTTTCCGAATTTCTCGAAAACAATAGAATTCCGGAAGGTTTAAGTAATATTTTTGAAGGTAGCTCCCCAAAAGTGTTCTTCTGGCAAGTTATCAGGATTTGCGATTTTCTGAGTTTGTCCGCCGATTCTCGATATTTACAGTCAGAGCCTCTTAATAACCAAAATGAGCTACAATTTGTCGGGGGCATGAATATGTAATGCAGACATTTTGTTACCTATTACATACAGAAACGGTGACACTATACAGGGACATAGATCTCGACATTTGACCTTATCCTCACCGATTTATGACAACGGTTGCAACGGTTGAATACAAGTGCCTTGTCTCTTCTCTCAGTTTCAAAACACGTATTTACAATCATGGAATTATCAAGAAGCCGTGCAGAATGACCAATGTTTTAAATATTCTCCACAGAAAAATATGGCTTTGTAAACGTCGCCGTTCTTTACGAAATTTTCTTACAGTTTCATTGCTGGATACACATACAATACTTACTTAACGTGTATGCATCACCCCTATATCGACAACTGACAGCTGTGGTACTTTTTCCATGAAAGCAAACAGAACCAGATAGAATTGTTTCAAATTCTTGCTCTTATCAGCTTGGCTGCGTTGGTGCTGGACGAATGTTTGTGGCGTGACAACAGTCACGTAGATGTACATCCTCAGGGGTCATGTAAAGAGATATTATTGGAGAAAGGAAGGCAGCCGGCGAGAAGTATGGGTGCTATGATAGAACGTCTCCCTCGACACCCCCCCAAACGAAGTGAAGGAAAACGAGAGAACCACTAGCTGTACACTGCACCTCCCAGCTGCGTTTTTGTACTTATTCCTCCTCTCCGTCCCCACTGACTGCTTCAACAACACTTGTCCCAAGGCAGGTCCAGGATACAGGTGCAACTTTTTACTGCATCTTCAAGCAAGGAAATGTAAGGTGGTTTCCTTCTTGTAACAGCTTCGACTGGCAATTCTAATACGAGTGCTTCACAAATTTCTTGAAGAGCGTTGACTTAAGGCTTTTTTAGCTTATCCTCTTATACTAAAGATCAAATATTATAGATATCGTAGACTAAACGATGTTGTAAGTCAAGGAAGCAAAGCGCTGATTCTCTTACACTGTAAAATGCTGTCCAGATGTCTTGCTGTGACGCTAACTGATGATGCCCTTTGGCAGCAAGGTGGGAAAAATTCAGAACTCCAAAATTTTTTTCACTATTGCCGCTGAAAGACGCGAACAGATCTTTCTTGTTAGCAGGATTTGCACAGACTCCTCTTCATCATCTTTTTCTTCTTGCGTAGTTACGGCTGCGCATTCAGAGTTCACCCTCTGCTTCACCCCTTGAGAGTTGCCCTAAGAAAAAGCTAGGGAGCTTTCAGAAATTCAACAGTCCAAGAGAATCAGATCCGTGTTTCCTTGACTTACAACGTCCTACTCCTAGAGTCTACGATACCTACAACGTTTGCACTTTGGTAAAGAGAATAAGCTCAAAAAGCTATGAGTCAACATTCTTCAAGAAATTTTGTAGCACTCGATTTAGAACTGCCAGTCGAAGCCGATGGAGCAAAAAAAATGCACCTGCATCCTGGTCCTCCCTTGTGACAAGTTTTGATGAGGCAGTTAGTTGGAGATGGGGAGGGGGAATAAGTACGTAGCTGAAAGGGTGATTTAAACAGCTGATCCAATTATTGTTTCTCACTGTGCGTTTTTGTTTAGCAAGGTGTCAAGGGAGGGATTCGATTTATAGCACCCCAGCCTCTTTGTCGTTGGCTTTTGTTTTCGAAGAATATCCCCTCGCCACACCCCTTGGGGATGTATCTGTACTGTCACGTCACAAAAATTCGTTTAAAGCCAACTCCGTCAAGTTACGGAAAGTTAGCAAGATTTTGAGGTAATTCCCTCCGATTCTGATTGCTTTCATCGAAAAAGTGCCATTTCTGTCAACTGCCTGTGCTTGGCTCTCGTGACATTTGGGCTGATGCATATACATACTTTAAGTTGTTTGTGTACACGTTACATGTGTTTTGACATGAAACAGTAGGAGAATTTCGCAAAGAAAGGTGACGTTTAACAAGCTTTATATTTCTTTAAGGCAATATTAACATGTATCGGTCATTCTTGTTAATTGATTCCTCAGTTATACGTATTTTAAAACGAAAAGAAAAAACAAGGAACTTGCCTTTAACCGTTGCAATACATCGACACGGTAAGGTTAAGTGTCGAGATTTATGTCCCTGTAGAGTTTCATCTTTTCATCGGTGCCGTCTCTATATGAGTAGATAAGTAACTAATTTTCTGCATCACACAGTTTTACCCTCAACAAATTGTAGCTCATTTTGGTTAATTGCACGAATCGAATAGTTTTCAACGTGACGCGCGTGGTGTGTCAACACAGCGTATACAATCTCTGCAAAAGGCAAAGTGGGCGCCCTAAAGTGCAAACTTAATGAACCCTTTTTCGATAGAGAGTTGGTTTGGCAGCAATAATATAAATAAAAGACACAACAAAAGAGTAATGGGGAAAACTTTGGGTGGTAGGGAAGCGCACTACTCTAGGGGTTGGGGGACCAGGAGAGGAGCTCTCCTGGGGGGAGACAAGATCGGGTGGTACCGGGGGTAGCGACCCTGGACAGAGGTCCTGATCAGTCTCCAGTAGGGTGAGGCCCATATCCCCTAGTCACTGGGAACTAAGGGGAACCAGGAGGGGGGCCCTCCTGGGTGGAGTACAGATCAGGTGGGACCGGGGGTCCACACCCTGGAATGGATATTTTTCCGGACCTGTCTCCAAGGGCTAAGCCTTATTGTGGGGTAAAGTGCAGCCAAGGGTTGCACTTCCCTGCCACCATTGTTTATTTGAAGCTAGGACAGGAAAACTATGTTACAGAGCCACTCAGATTCTCTCTTCTATCTGAGCCACTCAGATAAATAAGAGTACAAAGTCTTTTTCACTGTGAACCTATGTATATATGAATTGTTTTTCATGTGTACCTTTGGAACTTTTATATGTAGCAATTATAACTGTCAGCAGCTTATTAAAGGTTGTCGCTGTTTTTTTTCGTTTTTTTTTGTTTTTGTTTTTTACTAAACCAAACATATAGAGTTGTTACATTTAAAGCTCCTTCTCTAGTAGCCATAGAGGGCCATACCGATGGTATTGTACACTGTTAGGTGTCACCCTCTGAAATAATGAATCTCCTTTTTATTTATAACCGAGCAAGACAAAGGTTCCAAACATAAAAGGGGGGGGGGGGTGGGAGGGAAAAACAGTTGTGACAGAACCAAAGCCCTGAAGGAAAAGGCTGAGAAAGGCAGTGGGTATCGTTTTCAGGGGAGCGCATGTGCATGGTGAACATGTGATAGCGTAAATGGAACCTTTGTAGAACCTAGTAAATGCAAGGTAAATTACTGTGGACTTTGCCTAGGAATAAGGCTGCCTTGTACTACAAACAGGTAGCAATTGATGCTGCTATTCTTGCACTTTGGACTGGATGTCTACAGTTACTTAACAATACAGGGGCTCATTGAAACGATTGACATTGTTTAACATAGAATAAAGGTAATTTGTAATGAGTACTGTAGCACTTCTGTGTACAGATTGGGCATAGTAGATCTCAAGGTTCATTAACCTCAGTTTATATGGTAATAAACTTGAACTGAACGTTCATGTCTTCTTTTGTAAATAGACTAATTTTGAAATATAACGTAGTAAAGAATGGTTACGTTTAATATAGTCCTTTAAAGATTAGTTTATTAATATTTTTATGATGTCTAATTGGTAACATAAGACATGTAGCTTTATCTTCTGAGAAATAAAGACCATTATTATTATTATTATTATTATTATTATTATCATTATTATTATTATCATTATTATTATTATTATTGTTTACATTAAAAAAGTCGTGATAATTTATTGCTCAGTATAAGCGCTGGGTAGTACAAATGTAGGTTATTTTCTTACATTCGATGATTATAGGGTTAGAAATGTTTTTTTTCAAACCTGAAATAGCATGTTCCAAGGTTTATTTCAGCTTCTACTTAAGTTTTTCTTTCCAAAAAGCAGCGTAATTTTAAAGAGCTTCAAACATAAAATCTAACACTAAGTGTCTGTCACGCTAAACTAGCCTTTACAGTTAAATTTCCCAAAAGGCCGTTTTTGCGTGCCACCAGAACAAAATTCAGAATAACTAAAAGAAAGGTTCAGCTTTCGTGAGGACTTGGTTTTATGCCGGAAATTTTTATACCAGAATACGACATTTGACCAAGTCGAAGTTTGCTCGTATTTTCTATCTCTTTTATTTGGTCGAAATAGGGATGTTGTGGAAAACCAGATCTTTTGTAAGACGAAACATTTTGAACAAAATTTTACCTTAAAAAAACGTTAAAAGTTGTTTAACAAGCTGTGTAAATGGCATCTTTAGACAAGCAACATTGCGTCTACACGACTATGTTGAAAATGCCCTAAATTCAATAGGTCTCGAACGCTTCCTCGGACTAAAAATGATATTTTTCAACTTTTCTAATTTATAAGATAAGTAAAGCAAAATCGGACCTCTTAATGTTATTTTCGAAAATAGGTCACGAAATGGGTTCTTTTGGTAAAATAGAAAGAAGAGTAGCTGCAATCAGAGAAGAACGATTTTCAACACATTTTTTCTGACAGGCAAATGAACTTTCATTTATCAAAGTGCGGGTTATTATGTGAAGTCCTCAGTTTGTACTGGCGTCATCTTCAGTTCTGCTCACATGTATTTTCGTAGGCATGGAAGAACCAGCTTCAGGTTTTAACCAACTAAAAGTTCTGAGGCAAGAGTTTCTTTGCTTGAAGGTACAAGTCTAAACGTACACAGCACAAAAAAGATTTTACGTTGATATTTCCAATAATTGTCTGACGGGCAGTGTTAAAGAAAACATTACCGCTCAACTCGACTTGAAACGTGGGGAAGTTAATGACCTAAGAAAAGAGCGAAACAGTGGCCTCCTAGACTCTGAGATGGGCGGTAGAGGGGCAGGCCATTCATTTGAACTAACAGACCCAGCTAAATTTTCCTGGCTGGCAGCCCGTTCAGCCAGGGCTCGCGCCCTTTGCCTAGTACCACAAACCAAGTTTCCCAAAACAAAATTCATGAAGGCAAGAAACCGCGAAAACACTAACAATCAATCCAATTTTGAAATTGACTCATTGTCGTAATGTCTAAAGAAAACCTAATGAGAATGAACAACTATCGACAACAAGCTATGCTTACAAATGCTCCATTGAATGGCTAGAAAAATACACTGACGAACTAGGCTAGCTTGCAACAGAAAGGCATGCGAAAAAGAACAAAGTTCCACTTACAGTTGAAGTAGCTTCAAAATTCTTCACCAAAATATGTAGAGGAACGACTCGTTTGACAACACGTAAAGGTACCAAGACTCTGGGATAGCTCTTTTAACTTTATTCCATTGCAGTTGACATTTTTAGTCTCACTCACTACGCTCCTATTGTTAACTGACCAGTGTCAATTTCAACTGACAGCTACTACTTCTACCAATACTACTTCCACTTCTTCACTACAACCCCTAATGCAACCAATTATATACTGTCACCGTAGACATGTTTGGGTTCCTAACCTCAAGAACTTGGCCATCTCAATGAGCACTTGATCAGAACACCAAAATATACCAACAGACAAACGGAAACTAACGACATCTAGACATAATTGAAAACACTGGATAATTTTAGGATAAAGTACTAGCCATAACCTAGAACTGGGGAACAAATCAGCAAGATCCAGAATTCGACCCAACGTTAACCATTCATGGTGGTCTTTGGCCAAGGTCAGGGAAATTTCCCAAACGTGAACACAGCTAAAAATTACCGCTAACTCTAGGACTCACAGCTAAGTAGGAAATGACACTAGACGGCAACAAAAATCCTTCGTGTGAGATGACCTTTTAAAGTTATTAATTAGGTCATAGCACGGTTATAAACTAAGCGTCACGAACTGAGATTAGCAAAATTTATATAACCACAATACATAGTAGATATTCAATTTTCAGCTTCCTAACATTATGGATGTTATTTATTGTTATTTATTGTTTATTCACTAGTATGTCCGGTATTTGAGAGATTGGATTTCAAACCTGATAAAATCTATCTATTTACGTCATTATAACAGCAAGGCCATTGTTCAAAGGCTGTGCGACCCCAAGAGGACTAAGTGAACTGACGGACGGCGAAGATGACAAACAAAAAACGTCCATTTTACTAGTTGGCGCGACGTGCGTATACGCACGACGGCCGCCTAAAAAGTACTAAGATATATCCTTCACATGGGCTTCATATTTTTCCCTTAATTTAAACTTTACCTTTTTTTAGTAATTGTTTTGTTTTTGCTTTTTTAGTTCTTCTTCGTGAATGTGACCATCTTTTAGTCATGACCTTGTTCGCGGATTCTGAATCAGCCCAGGTTGCCATAGTAACGTTGTTTTCTATACTCGTCTTCATGGACATTATTGGAAACTCCCTTGTTTGTGTTGTCATAGCAAGGAATCAAGATATGAGGTATGCAAAGGCTATAATGTTCCAAGACTTTCAGGAGAAGTAACTGATGACCTTCAGAAATAATCCCATATTTCTATAAGGGCTTTAGGTCCTCAGATTTAAATAGCTCTCAATATGATCTAAACAGCTAGTGCCCTCTTGGCAGCGATGGAACCCGTGACAGCTCCCGCTCCGCCTTCTGACGTCCTATTGACTGAGATAAGCAACAAAATATGATAAAAGCTTTCATTTCTATAGAAATGTGTGTTCATTTGGTAGTTGAGTAAACTTCAATTTCCAAACAGGTGTTGCGTCGTGTGCGCACATTGACGAGTACCAGATTGTTAGACGTACCTACATTTCTAGCTAGATAGTTATCTATGGCTTCGTTTTCTGGCGTTTTAATGGATGTTGTAAGAACTTCTTCCTGTTTCTGGATCGTCTTGAAAAAAAGAATCAAAGCTCTTGGAAATTACTTTTAACAAAAATATGAAGAAGCAAACTCACACATTTTACTTTGCCTCAAATTATCTGCAGTCATCACACATACTTTGCTTTATAGATTGTTGATTTTTCCTAGAAACAAGTCAGATGAAGTTATCATCTAAGCCTCCCCAGCCCCCCTTCCGTGAGAGAATCCAACTTTTGCTAGTAATTTGATTTAGTCAAGAATTTCTACGTGGGGAGTGATTAGGTATATCGTCATTGAAGAAGCTATTACCTAAGCCTCGATGTTTTTCTTAGATACGAGGGGTGTAAAGGGTAGGGTTGAGGCTTCTTCATTTTAAATAGGTAGGAGCTAAGAGGGGCTTATTTCAGAACGAATACAGTCTCTTTTAAGAAATACGAAGATAAAGAAGGCAATGATAATCCACATTGGTATTTTTTGAAACTCCTTTTGAGTTTGCTGGACATAAAGACAATCAAGAACACAAGTTTGGTTGTCAAATTACAGATATTGTATTTTCTCGATTAAACGCTAGGCCTCGAATAAAAGCCGGGTTCAAATAAACGCAGGGCCAACACGGCCGAATTTTAAACAAATGCTCCCTGGCGTTTATTCAAGGTACCGGCGTTTATTTGAAACTGATCATGAACATTTGTATTACGGATTCCCATCTAAAATTAAAAGAGGTTATTGAAGTACTACAGTACTTCAGCTCAATTTAAGTCTACACTCTACTGAGCACCCGATTTTCCCGCTTTGTTTTGAATTTATTTGGACTACAGTCAAATCGGGGACATTTAATTCCTGTTTCACTTAAAATCTGATATACTTTGCGCTAATGTTAGTGATCTTAAAGTATTTTTTTATACTTTATAATTTCCAGCGCCCCACTGAAAAACACCTTGGTGATGTGGGCATCCTGGATAAAGATGATGATGATGATGATGATGATGATGATGATGATGATGATGATGATGATGATGATGATGATGATTGTTATTAAGACCAGAAAACCAAGCGTATCAAAATTGGTGAAAATAACGCCGCGCCCCGAATAAAGGCCGGATTCAAATAAACGCCGAGGCCTAGTTTTAAATAAACGCCCCCGGCTTTAAATCGAGAAATACGGTACATCAATCAATCTATGGCATAGGCTGGCCATTTAAGTCTCAAGAAAGTGCGAATATGGCTCGAGCTCATTGCTCAAAGCTTCGTGGCCATTGTAGTATTAGTATCCAAATGTTATGGTTTTCCATGACTTCGATTGTGGATTATAATGCCTCGAACAGCCTGCAGATATACACATATGACCACATATGTTGTGAGTCTGTAAGTCTTCATCTTCGTCACTCTTTCTTGACCGTAGTTGTTGCATTTCAATCCATTAAGAAACACGTAGTTTGGTTGGTTGTTTGATAACTGCGTGGTTATCTTCACTTACTAAGATTTACGTTATTTCTGCAGGACCCCGATCAATTATCTCCTTGTAAACCTAGCAGTGGCGGATCTGATGGTAGCCGTATTTTTTGCTCCATTACACATTTTTATTCACACATTCACTCATCCAGACGGGGTGGCTGGAGACGTGTTATGCAAAATACTGACAGGTGGAACCTTGGGATGGCTTGGAGGTTCCTCCTCTGCTTTCACATTGGTTGCTGTAGCCGTGGAACGTTTCTACGCGGTGAATTATCCCCATGGCAACAAAGGAAAACTTACTCATGGTAAACTTAAGGTGGGTTGGGCTATGATGACTATAGCGACTTTTTTTTTACATGACAATCATGCTGATAAAATTACTCTAAAATCGATCGTATTTTCCACTAGAAAAAGCGTAGAGTGTGATTTTGTGACTAACTCTTCGGTGGGACTTATCTAAAATAGTTACCTCGGCTTGTTTCCCTTTTGATTCGTTTTAACTAAGAATTACCATTTCAGATAATTATACCTTGCTGCTGGATCTTTTCGATGATCATGACTATCCCAGCTTTTCTGGCCAGAAAGTTTGATAGAAACCTATCGTCCTGCATTGAGAAGTTTCCACAAATGTGGATAGGGAAGGCCTTCAGCATGATGTGGCTTTTAGTCTATGGTATTCTTCCCTTACTCATAATGGTGGCACTGTACTCCTCTGTCGTGTACAGTCTGTGGTTCAGACGTCAAACTGCCAACGAACTCTCTGCTCAAAAGAAGGTAAATTATAAGGACGATTTTTCCAGTAAATTGCTCAGTAACTTGTCTTTGAATGTCTCTTAATGTCAAAAACCTTAAAGGCTTTCCTAAATAGGAGGAAATACCTTCAAAGAAAATATTCATTCTGGCAATTTATCCAGTACTAGTAGATAACCTCTGGAAATAAAAACTAAGTTTGTCGGCATCTGCTGATCAAGCTTCCGAGGTAATCCCACACAAAAGGGCAGATTTATGTTTTACTGCATCTAAGACGCTAATTAAAGAAACGGAATCTTTAACCTCTTTGGAATCCGCTGTCATCCTAACCCCACTATTTGCCCTAGAAGAGCTATTGAGCACTACGCTACAATCTCTAAAGTCACCACTAGTGTAGACTTGAGACACCATCTGGGATAACTATAAATGTCTTTCCTCCTCTTTTGTCCGGTGATATTTTAAGGCTTACACTTTAAGGCTTGGATGTATAGCATAGATATTTCTTTGTCTCAGTATTAATGGCTAAGATTTGAACAGACAACTGGTGCTATCAGTGACTCAGCTGGTGTACACGGTAATTGAGAAGCGGTAGTCTCGATTCCGCCTGTCTCTCGAGGTTTACCTGGTTTGGTGGGAGCTGACAGAATGACATAAATTATTCGTAGTTCAAAAGCGTGCATGTTGTTGAGAAGAGTAGGCATATTTTGAGTCTGTGCTTGCACATCTTAAACGGTTTAAAAAAGCTCATGCGCACATTGTTTGTATGCAGGGTGTGATAAGAGTACGGAAACGAGTCACCTTGATGGTGGTTATCGTCAGTTGCATCTTTGCAATCTGCTGGCTGGCCGATGGAATCATCTATGTGATGAGCTACTACAGCACCACGAACAAACCAAACGATGTCACGTATGCTATCGCTTATGCGATGATCCTATTCAACTCTGCTGTCAATCCGTTTGTATATGCTTTGGTCAATGAGAGATTCCGGGAGAGGATCAGAGCAATGATGTGCTGCAGATGTCGGGCAACAGACGCGGTACATCCTACCAGCGAATCGGACGGTGACCAAAATACAAACAGCACCACCCGGCCGGCCGACAAGGCAGAAACAAGGGAGCTGTGATAAGTCTTACCCACTCACTAGCCGGCGTGGGAAGCACTGAAAGGCGAAGGAAAGAGGGACAAGTCTTAGTTGACCTTCAAGCTTGAGTAGAAGTGTGTTTAGTCCATGGCCTATTACCCAGGCCTTCACCTCCTGCTCACTCGACTCGACTTGGTGCGAAATGTCGCGACGTCACCGAATGAGGCCCTATGCCATTCGGTGACGTCACGAAATTTCGCGCCAAGTTGTGTGAGCGAGAAGATAACCCCTGGGTCCTAGGCTGATGAGTCCATATTTTGGTTAACAATTTTGGTAAAACTTTTTAACAAGTTAAAAAGGCTAAACGTTTTCCAACATAACAGATTATCAACATAGTGTCAAACTGCTTAAAGAACAGAATCCAGAATCAAATTACTTCTAATTTTAAGCCTATGATATATAACCTCCGTTCTTTAAGCAGTTTGGCACTCTGATGATGACCTTTTAAGATCGAACACGTTGAGCATTTGTATTCTGCGAATATGTCTAATATTTTCGACATTTCTGTTTTCTTAGTTAATATGTTTAATTTTATTTCTCCCCTAAACTACGATCAGTTTATTCTGTTGAAAATTATCACATTCCAATAAACTCCGCATTCACCTTGGTGTCCTAGTAAAACAAAAATAGAAAGCATGATTGAAAATTATTCAAAATCGCACTTGGTTTTATTGAACTTAGACCTGGATTCCATCTCCATTAACTGCATTGCTACATCAAATGTCTGGTGTATGATACTAAAGCCCGGTGCACCGGTTTTTATGTGGCAAAGAAAACTTGCACCTAACCGCAACTTTGCAGGGACCGTGCGAACCCAGTATCTCTTTCTACCCCGTATTTCGTAATTATACTTGCGTTACTTGAAAAATGAGCCATTTTATTTGTACAGTTAATTGTTACGGACAAGAGCCGAGGTCCCACGGAATAAGAATTATTAAAATAACTCCCACTGCTACGGACTTTCTCTTTTACGGAAACCAAATCCTTGTCCCGGTAGTGTTCGTTAGAGAGAGATGACTGTAGATGTAATTATTCACTTTGTGCAACCTTTCGGCTTTCATTCTATGAGTGCTTACTGCTCCACTGTGCAAAAATGACTGCCGGTGCACATTCCAGGACAGTTGTCCTAAAAAAGTTTCTCACCCGTGTAAACGGTCAAACCATTTGTCAACATGAAGAAAATTTCCTCTTTTGGACCCGGCTTAATAATACTTAGGCGTTAAGGGGAAAAATCATAAAAATCTTGCACCTTTCTTGTGGGTAAAAGAGGAAAATTTGATGACTGTGTAAATTCTAAATGCGTTGGCGGCAGATATATTTCTGGGTGAGATTGTAACATCACGATTAACAAGAACTGAAAATCATGTAACTGTTTATTATAGCTGTAGAAGCTATAGAAAATGTTGCAAAGGAAATGATGGAAGCAATAAGGCTAATTGTTGTTTATTTCTCCACACCGTGCAGAGTTGTTGACAGGCTCTCAGTACCAGAGGTTATTATTGCAGTCCGTGAGGTGGAACAGGAGGCCATTATCTTTCCTTAATTCATCCTTTCATTGTTTTAAATGGGTTATTATTTTCAATAATCCACCTTAATACTCAATGAAATGAAACCAGAGGTTAATTATTGTGATCACTAAGGTGACCACAGTAACCTCTTATTTCAACCCACTGATCTTCGGACATGCGTGCTGTTTAAAACAACGAAAGCGTGCATTAAGTGAAAAATTATGACTTCCTGCTCCACGTCACTGATCGCAACAATAACCTCTTGTTCCATTTACCTGCTCAAAACAACGAAAGGGTGTTTAAATGGGGATTTCATTAAATGATCGACGGATTCTTAATTTTGAAAAGCGAAAAGCCATTCTTAGGCAAATTCTGGTGTCGACATAGGTGTTTTGCAAGAAACTTATGGTTCTCGAGAGGTGAAAATATCTGGGGGAATCAACGGAAAGATGATATGTTCTTCTCGCATGGTAGCTGTCACAACAGGGTGTTCTTGTACTCAGTAAGAGACAATGTTAGATGTAATCTATCAAGGTAGACTCTTAAGGGCGCTACATTTTCAGGATTCACCGAAAGTCTGATCTTTTTTAAAGATATATGAAATTGCAATAACAGTGATTGATCCTCTCCCGAATACTTTAGCTATTCTGATACGTGTAAATGATAATTTAGTTCCAACATATCTCCCGACTATTCCTGTAGAAAAACAAAGCACGCCTACTGCTAAAGAGAAGCTATCTGCGAGGTATCAGAACATAGTTATTGACTGGAAAAGTATATATTTGTTATCTTTTCGCACAACATTAGCTACAATTGAGACTTAGAGAATTCCAGTTTAAAGTTTTAATCGTATTGTCCTAACAAATGAAAAACCGTTTTCGTTTTGGCATTGTTGAATTACCAATCTGTGCTTTCTGCCAAACTGCAGGGTATCTTCTGAATTTCGGAAACACGTCTCGTCCTGGCTGCGAGGTAATAATATCTGTGAATAACAGTAATAATAATAATAATAATAATAATAATAATAATAATAATAATAATAATAATAATAATAATAAACAATATAATTTCTGTGTTAAAAACTTAAAGAAGTAGATCTCATTTTTGGTAAATTTGACGTTAGGGAAAATTTTATCTTGATCAATCACATTTTGCTCCTAGGTAAGCTTTATATTTATTCTCGGAAATGTCAGAATGGTATGCCTTTCCTTCAGGGGTGGTTGCCAAGACAAGGCGTATTTGCAATATTGAACTCCATATTGCCAGGAAAAGGGACAAACTAAACAATCATTTTAAAAAGTGGGAAAAGTTAATCAGTGCCAGTGTGTTTCCTTGTGTTCACCAGTTTCTAGAAACTGATATTGTAAGATTCAATTGTGATAAAATGTTAAAATATTGTATTGCCATTTAGATATTATTAGATATTGTATTGCTGTAATAGCTGTAAGTGCGTTTACTGCTACTGTAGGTTTAGATGTGCATGTAAGCGTGACTGTGTTTGCTTTTAAAAATGGACCTGTAACCAGGTTGATTTATAGTAACAAGTAAAAATTTACTGGTTAAAGATTGACTATCAAATATATAAAATATAAATGTTAAAAATCCCGACGTTTCGGCTAAAACTTCAGCTTTCACCAGGGGAAAGTGATAAGAAATTTGACAAAAAGAGGGCGTTGTATACAAAGAAAAAATGCAAATTTTGGGCTAATTGCTTTACTTTACGTTTACTTTACGTTTCCTTTACTTTATCATAGCTCCTTTTTTCTTCCTTTTCCTTTATTTCTGACTCTTATTTTGTATGTGTATTCACCCATAATCAAAAACTAATAAAACATAATTTTTTCTACATATTCTCGAGTTTCCTTCGGTAGAATTCCAGAGAGTGTAGAGTTTATTTGCTCTACTGAGGTTTGTTTATCGAAAAAGTTCATATGACAAATTTTTATTCCAGAAGAGAACTGCAAAAACCAAAGAACTTGCCTTTGTGACCCCTCCTTTATTCGGCTTTAGAAGTTTCTCCTTGCCAAATTAGATGTACTGTGAAAATCTGGGAAATTTCACCGAAGGAGAATGAAGCAAATCGAAAACAAAGCCTTAAGCAAACTGACAAACGCCTGAGATTGGGTACATCCGATTTAACCCTTAAAGCCGATATTTCAACAGAGATGGTTGCAGGACATTTTTCTCTTCTTTTGTATTACATTTTCGTAGTTTTGAGAGAACCAACGGAACAAAATCACGAGAAAACTAGCTTTTGTTGGTGGTATTGGCGCGCACCACGCCATCAATAATAACCCTATGGAGCCAACTTAAGATGTGTGGTATGTATATATCTAGGAGCTTATATACCTGAAATGATGTTTTATTTTTAAACTGACTTAATAAGTGGGAAAACTTGATGTTGAAGGATTTATTTTTAGGTTCACTTCCATCCGTCAAATTGGTAACTATTCGTAGGCAGGTGCAGTCACTACAATTTGGCGACATGAAATGTTTCCGCTCTAGAATATTAAATTTTGAAATCAATTGCACAAACATGTTGAAACTGGGCTTTTCGGTACATATGGGTGAATAAAGGGTTAATCGAAGAGACAGTCACTTGGCAAGACGTTACGGGGAAAACTTGTCTTTATTTGCTGTAGTCTTGGAAAGCTAAACTGGAGGCAGCGATTTTTAATTCATACTGTTTCATTTTTTGTCTCACATGAATGCTATTTTTCTGTTATTCTCATATTTATAGGCTACACATTAACGTAGACAACCCGATTAATAAAGACTTTGGGTTAATTGTTCATTCCACGCACGAATCATACGTAAGCCAACTTGGACACTTCAGACTGAACAAAACAAACTGAGAAGATTAAGGCTCTAAAAGTAAACGGTTTTTTTTTTTGTTATCTTCTGCTCAATTGTTTACATTCTCAACTTAGCTGCAAATTAGAATTTGCATACGTAGACACATTTTTGCAAAAACGAACCGTGACCACACAGAACCGCCCATACTTTGTTTCGGATGCGTCGGCAGCGACTGTCAGCGCGATTGCCTCAGTTGAAGTTTCACGTCGTTTTGGTGAAATTTGTGAAATTTCACGAGTACTAGTTTTCTTTGTATTTGTGAAGTTTGACTTAATAAGCCTGAATTTTTTAGTGTCATATAAACACCGGGGAATTCTTGTTCATCTCCGCAAGGTACGAACAAAAGAGCTTTTAAGGGGTTACTTTTTACCTGTAATGACTAGTAAATAATCTTCCTAATCTTCCAACCACAAATGTTCACGTAATGAATGTGAAGAATTCTTTTACTGGGAGGTTGAGTCCTGCTCTATTGGTTTCATCCGTTGAGTATCGTCGATTACGTCATAGCGGAGCCTGCGGGCAAAGCCCGCCAGCGGAGCTCCATTGCTAAGCAAATTTGGTAACCTATCGATCCGGACAGAGCTGAATAACGCACTGCGTATGTTCGTTACGTCACTGCTCTCCTCCTCTCTCGTCCCCAGAGCTGCGATCCTTACGGTCAGCGCCACGGATCGCAGCTCTGGGTTGTGGAATGTGAATGAGTTACTGAATGAGTCAGTTTCTTGTTCGAAAAGGACAATAAATTGTGGAATATTTTGTTCTTAATGCCTATTTAGTACTGGGAAATGTTACAAGAAGAATTCGGTGTCTTTGGCGATATCATTAAGATAAGTAAAGTTTTCGTTCAATATAAATTGTGGTTGAAAAGCTTTTTATTTTTAAAACCTGTATTGCGGCAAGTCGAAGCGTCGTAAAGCGGCTGTGTCACTGTTCATAAACATATCTTATTCTCTTACAACAAACTTTTAAAATTTTATAATTGGAAATTTTTAAACTTGTAATGAAGCAAGTTGAAAGTTACACTAAAGCAGACATGTACTTAATTTTAATTCAATTAACACCGACCATGGTTTTTGTTCAATGGCGGTGTTTCTATTGAACGAAAGCTTTACTTACCTCAGTGATAATAATGTCATTGGAATTTTTGACAGTTTACTCTTGTCTGAAGCGGTGCCATGCTTTTGCTAGGAAAACCTGTTGTCTTTCTCGAGTTGTTTTCTGTGGCGTTGACAAGCGAGCGATTCAGCGTTCACTTGACCAACACGACAAAGTTTAGCCTGAGTATCAGGCTTTCTGGGAGAAAGTCGTTATAAATCGCCTTGGAATTCACTTGCCCGTAGACTTCCACATTTAAAGCAATTTTCTTGGGCCGACTCGAAAACAGAGGAAAAAATAAAAGTCCCACAACCAATAAAACACCACTTGCAACTTTCGCAATAAAATAAAGCGACTGGGACATGTAAGCACAATTCGTAAAATCTCGTTTTAGCCAAAATTTCACCATTTTACCGATGAAAGCAAAATTTTTTCAAACTGAAATAAGATACAATATGGTATTGGCTGTCCAAAAACACACAGACTTTTCTTAACCACACAACACTGTGCTTAACCAACGGGGTTGTTTACCGTACGGGAAAATCCCACAAATACCGGCCATTTTAAATAGCCCGCCAGGCCTGCCCAGTCACCCAGTCGGGTTCGCCCGCGGTCGCCCGCGTTTTGCACCGCTGACCGTTCAGCGTTATTCAGCTCTGTCATCGATCCGAGAAATTTGGTTGTGATGTAATCGTCACGTGACCGTCCGTACGTACGTCCGTTCGTCCGTCCGCACAGACTCTGAGGGAGGGGGAGGGGAGTCCCAAGACAACCCGACGGGGGGATAGAGAATGTCATCTTTTCTTGGCGGGAAATCGCGGAGTGCTTTTGGGCAACCGGTGTTTTTCTTGGCGGGAAATCGCATGACCATCGTCGCATTTTCTTTAGCAAAACGATTGTACGAGAGTACTGAAGTACTTGACAAAAAAAAGCATCTAATATCTATAAATGGAAAGGAAAAGTTCAAAAGAATACTGGTAGAAGGCGAAAAGTTCAAGTTACAAGAGCTGCCTTCAAAGGACTTCATCGCTTTGTTTTCTTCACGGCGGAGAGCTAGCCCCGTTCTGAAACATAACCGAGTAAGTGAAGTTTTTTAAACAGTCTAAGGCACATGATTTTGAGTATGACGGTCAAAGAAATTACGTTTCGAAATGGGAATTTAATTTATGTCATTAGAAATGTGTCATTTACTTTTGACTTTAAAAAATTATTAGAAAACGCGCTAAGATTTGTGACAGATGTAGTCTTAAATATTTTGCCATGCTCAGCCGATTTCACTGGCGTGTGGACCGATCCACGATTTTGGAAGTGTAACGCGAATTGCATTTAAGTATGAACTTACGGGTTTTCGAATAAACTTTTTTCAAAAATGATTTCTCTGTCCATTATTTTGTGTTTGTTTTTCATAACAGTAGGTCTAAGCACAGTCAACTAGCTGCACAAGCATCACTTCAGTGGGATTACGACGAATAATTGCTTTCAATTTTGACTTTCGGGTACATCTCTTTGTGCAATTGTCGATTTTCTTGTCCTAGAAGTTTTCAATAGTAATAACCTTTTAAGCGAAGCAGTTGTCGGTTTAAAGCTATTTTATCCCAAAAGCTTCCGAAAACAGTTTATGCGTTCCTCAAAGCGGGTAACTTTATATAGGCTTACTTCGCATCCGCAAAACTTATGCCGGCATAATTTAAAGCGAGTTTGGTGTTTGTTTGTTTTGAATCTTGATGGTCTCTACTGAGTTAGAGAACGAAATATAACAGTTATTTAAAAAACTATAAGCGAAGCAGTTGTCGACTTAAACCTATTATATCCGAAAAGCTTTCAAAAACAATTCTGTGCATTTTTAAAAGCGCTCAAATTTCAAACAATTTGCAGCCGCAAAACTTATGCCATAGAGTTAAGCATGTTTGGTGTTTGTTTGTTTTCAATCTCGATGGTCTCAAGTTAGAGAACGAAATATAAGGGTTACTTAAGTAACTATAAGCGAAGCAGTTTTGAGTTTAAAGCTATTTTATCCGGTAAGTAATGAGTGTTCTTCAAAGGGCTTGAATTTTTTCTCGACTGCTATAAAAGCCTAGGCGACATTTCTTCGATAAGTTTATTGCAAGTGCTTCGAAGCTCCCAAAATCCTTTCTTTCGGATAATCCCTGTAAAATGCCTGTGAAATGCCTGTATAAATTTTTGACCAGACTAATAGTGGCAGTTCATGTTATTTGTTAACATCCGAACGCGATGAAGATAACCCATTTAAATTTTGTTGTTGTTGTAAATGAGCGCCGTTTGAAGTTCATTCAAGCGAACAGCCAATAATCCAAGGAGATTTGACAAGCCTTGACAGCTAACTGACAGGATATGGAAACATTGCAAAAACCAAATGAAGACGGCTCGTGAGTAAAATATGTGTTCAGTTTGATGTCCGAAAAAAAAAATCTTAGCTGTGCTCAGCCTCTAGAATGACCTTTCCAGCTTGGTTTTACGGAACAGTTCCCCAAAGTATTGAAGGACAATTCGAAACACTTTCGGGCTTTTTGAGAAACACTTTTCGGAAGCGAACGAGCCAAAAAAAAAAGCCCCGAAATATGTTTCAGACCGAAAAGTTTCGGACTATTTTTGAGAAACGAACACCAATTTATTCCTTGGCGGCTCCGCTTTTAGGCTTGGCTAAATCTATGTATTAAAGTAATCAATATCACAAGAACAACAACAACGTTTACATGATACACGTTACCGCAATGCTGATGGGGTCGTATATAAGATGCACCGTAAAAAGAGGCTTTCAGCGACGTAATTGTTGGTAATAATGTAAGACAATGGAACAGTTCAACTTGCAAGGATCGCGTATTTGAATTTGCCTGTCGTGGAAAGATTAAGGCCCAGTAATACTGTCAACATTTTCGTGCAACTTCAGTTGTCGGGGAACAATGTTTTGTTGCAAGTTAAGATGGAATCCATCAGGAAATTGAGTAATCAATGGACAAAAATCTTGTACCAGAATAATTTAAAGTATATCGCATTCTTTTTTATACTTTTTAAGAGCTATAGACGTAATTAGTTATCTGTAATAACACCAAAGACAGTTTCTTATGGGAGCCCGTGAAATTAAACTTTAAATTTCACAGGAATTGTGTAAACACAGGTAAAATAGATAAATTTTTATGCGTAAGATTTCATTTTGTGAAATTTGAAATTTATTTTCTCGGGCTTCCATAAGAAGTTGTCTTTGGGGTTATTACAGATAACAAATTACATCCATAGCTCTCAAAAAATGTAAAAAAGAATGCGATATGCTTTAAATTATTCTGGTACAAGATTTTTGTCCACTGAAACTTAAAATTACTCAGTTTCCTAATGGATCCGTCTTAATATTGTTTGTTGCAAGTATTACTGCCTCCGCATGCAACAAATTTTCACGTCGCAAAAAGTAAAAGCGACGTCCACTTTTTGCAACATGAAAATTTGTAGCACGAGAAGGTGGTAATATGCAGAACAATCAACCTCAACTTGCAAAGCAACATCGTTGGCCGATATGTTGCACGAAATTTTGCCCGTTTTACTGGGTTTTTGCTTGCATTCATCAAATTGATTATCATTTGTGAGTAGCTGCAGTCAGGGAAGAACCGTTTTCCAATTTTATTACATTTTTTTTGACAGGCCTTGGGTAAACACAAAAAGCAAATAAACTTTCATTTATCAAAGTGCGGGTCATTATGTGAAGTCCTCAGTTTGTACTGGCGTCTTCTTCAGTTCTGCTCACGTGTACTTTCGTAAGCATGGAAGAGCCAGCTACAGGTTTTAACCACCTAAACGCTGTGAGGCGGGAATTTCTTTGCTTGAAGGGCACAAGTGTAAAAGTACACAGTACAAAAAAAGTTTTTTGTCGTTGATAATTTTAATAATTGTCTGACTGGCAGTGTTTAAGAAAACATTGCCGCTCAACTCGACATGGAACGTGTGTGTATTCAAATGTTAGAGTCCTTAAGCAACCACTTGAAAACATTGAAATAAGCTGGAAGTAGTGCAAGTAACGTGAATTTTGTTTGTGTTGTTCTCGTTGTTTTCATTTTTGATTAACGATTTAGTTGGCGTTGTTGCCGTGGCTGCTTGAGCTGCTTGGTATGATGTCCGCCGCGGAGAAAAACTAAATGTGATTGACTCATTTTTGATTGACGATTTAGTTGGCGTTGTTGCCGTGGCTGCTTGAGCTGCTTGAGCTGCTTGTTGTGATGTCCGCCGCGGAGAAAAACTTACTGTGATGCAGCCATTTTCGAATCTGGTTCGAATCTGTTTTGATCGATTGGTTGTAATTATCAGCACACTGCTAATGTGTTCCATATGAATATGAGGGCTTAAAATTGGGCTTTCCAAATCAAATGTACTCCCTGTTACAACAAATGTTATGCACAAAAATTCATTTTCGAGCCGGATAAGTTATGTGGAGTTTCGAGTAACGGGCTCAGGACAGTCTTTCGTTAACAAATGACTCAAACATTCCGTCTAAGACGGTAAAAGACGCATACTCGCTATCCAATTGTATTGATATTTTCAACATTAATGTAATGTTTAATGTTTAAAAGCAAGTTAGTACGCCAAAAAAATGTTTTCCCTTAATGCGTTTTGGTACATAAAGGGTGATCATTTACCACGTGAGTAGGTGTCAGCTGATAATTAAAAAGTAAGATAAATCCTTCGCATGGGTTTTATGTTTTTTTTTCCGTAATTTAAACTTTTTTTAGTAATTGTTTTGTTTTCGCGTTTTCAGTTCTTTTTCGTGAATGTGACCAACTTTTAGTCATGACCTTATTCGCGGATTCTGAATCAGCCCAGGCTGTCATCGTAACGTTGTTTTCTATACTCGTCTTCATGGACATTATTGGAAACTCCCTTGTTTGTGTTGTCATAGCAAGGAATCGAGATGTGAGGTAAGCCAAGGCTATTATGTTCCAAGACATTCAGGAGAAATAACTGATGACCTTCACAAATAATCCCATATTTTTAAAAGGTCTATAAGGGCTTTAGGTCCTCAGATTTAAATAGCTGTCAATGTGATCTAAACAGCTAGTGCCCTCTTGGCAGGAATTGTAATGTTAGTAGAGGGCCTCTAGTTTATTAGCGCCTGCTCTTGCTTACTTACTCACTCACTCACTCACTCACTCACTCACTCACTCACTCACTCACTTACTTACTTAATCGAACCCGTGACAGCCCCGTTCCCGCGCAGCCGGGGTCTGACGTCCTATTGACTGAGATAAGCAACAAAATATGAATGTATTGTTCAGGTGTTGCGTCGTGTGCGCATATTGACGTGTACAGATTGTTAGAACTAGCTACACTTCTAGCTAAATAGAGAAGAAGCAAATTTACACATTTTCCTTTGCCTCAAATTATCTGCAGCCATCGCACATATTTAGTTTGAAGTTATCACCTAAGCCTCCCCACACCCCTCCCGTAAGAGAATCCAACTTTTGCTAGTAATTTGATTTAGTGAAGAATTTCTACGTGCGGTGAAATTAAGTACGTGGTCATTGAAACAGCTATTACCTAAGCCCCGATATTTTTCTTAGATGCGAGGGATGTAAAGGGACGGGGTGAGGCTTTTTCATTTCAAATAGGCAGGAGCAAAGAGAGGCTTATTTCAGAACGAATACGGTCTTTCGTAGAAAAAATGAAAATAAAAAGGGCAAGGGATATCAACAATACACGCCCTTGACCTACATCAATGATAATCCACGTTGGTATTTTTTTGAAGCTCCTTTTGAGTTTGCTGGACATAAAAACAATCACGAACACAGTTTTAGTTGTCAAATTACAGATACTGTATCTTCTCGATTAAACGCCAGGCCTCTAATCAACGCCGGTTTTAAAAAACACAGGGTCAATACCGTCAAATTTTAAACAAACGTCCCCCCCCCCCCCCCCCCCACGGCGTTTATTCAAGGTACCGGCGATTATTTGAAACTGAACTTTTATATTACGGATTCTCATCGAAAATCAGTTATAGCAATTTAAAAGAGGGTTATTGGACTATTACAGTACTTCAGCTCAATTTATGTCGCTCACTCCAAACTAAAGAAAGTTGCCATGATGTACTCTACGCTCTACTGAGCACCCGATTTTCCTGCCTTGTTTTGATTTTTTTGGACTACAGTCAAATCGGTGACATTTTATTCCTGTTTTACTTATAGTGTTGTGCTATACTTTGTGATAATTTTAGTGATCCTAAAGTATTTTAATACTTTAAGACCAGGGGCAGCATTCACAAAGCTGTCCGAAGTCCGGATGAATCCTAAGTATTGTCTCTTAACAGGCTTTTGTTTCCAACAAATACATAGGACACATCTTATCTTGGAGGGCTTCATGAATCCAGCCCCAGAACACCAAACGTATCAAAAACGATGAAAAAATACCCCTTTTAATAAAAGCTGCGCCCCGAGTAAACGCTGGGTTCAAATAAAGGCCGAGGTCTAGTTTTAAATAAATGCCCCTGGCTTTTAATCGAGAAAATACGGTACATCAATATTATTTCATGACAACCACTTGTCTTATCGATCATCCATGGCATAGGCTGGCCATTTGAGTCTAAAGAAAGTGCAAATATACGCTCGAAAAAAGCTTCGTGCCCATTGTACTTTTATTATTCAAATGTTATGGTTTTCCATGATTTCGATTGTGGATTATAATGCTCCAAACAACCTAGAGATGTACAGAGATGTTGTGAGTGTGTTCAGTAAGTGTTCATCTTCGTGACTTTTTTGTTGGCCGTAGTTCTTGCATTTCAAGCCATTACAGAACACGTAGTTTGATAGTAGAAGAATTTTCATTGTTATGCTGCACCTCTATGGCACACGCGGAGATACTAAGATATGGGGCGAAAATAATTTCCGCGCATGCGAAGAAATGCAGCATGCTGGAGGCTTCCGTCGCTGAGGGGAGGAGGGAGGGGCAAAAAAGTAGCCTAAACCGAACTCTCGGGGCATGAACGCATATGAGAAAGCCCTGAAGTCGTAAGGGTGTATAAATACTATGCTCAATACCCAAGGGTATTACGGGACTCTCCAAGGGCAAAAGGTGCTAATTTATGTAGCGCGCGAGGCCATTTCGGTGCGAACATACCAATGAAATTAGAATCAGCATTTGCGCCTTACATAAATTTATGTATTTCGTAATTTGAATACGGCTAAAGCAGTACACAAAACCATCGTTTCTCTCTGATCTTTATGTACTTCCGAGTCATAAGCGGCATTCATTGGCCTGACTATCTTCTCTGCGGGATTGTTGCTTCTGTTGTTAAATATAACTTGTACTCTTTTCCTAAGGAAAATGGTTTCTTGCCTAATTAGCTTTTGCAGAAGATTCAACCTTTTTGCGAGTAATTGAAACCTTGGAATCATCACATCATTAGTTTCCCCGCTCGTGGTATAGATGTATTTATTTAAATATCCTCATATGGCTAACTCAATCATAGTTAACAACACCTACAATTTTCAAATCTGACCAGCTTTTCTTGATGCGGATATCTTTCCAGGAAAAAAAAAAAAGTAGTAGTTTCTCCTCCCCACATTCCCTCAGAGCAGGACTTTCTCTTAAGCCCTCTGTCTGGGTAAACTGTTCAGCTGACACTTCGATCCACCTACCACCAACCTTGTGACTTCCTCCGAGTGTATCCAAAACAAGTCAAATCTGAAGGGCACTTTTTGGCCTTGCTTACGTCCGTCCCGCCATGAATTTCTCTAGTTTTGTCAAGTTGGCCGACTTCATGAAGACAAGTTGTCAAGTCAGTATTGTGTTCTGGGTTACTTTTTGGCCACGTATTTAAACATTTTTATGGATTCTACCATGGTTAACCTCTTGCGCCGTTATCTCGCGACCCTAAATATACATATATATATATATATATATATATTTTTTTTTTTTTTCCAAGGAGAACCTGTACACAGCTTTTGAAAAAGTGTTCATTGCTCAGACCAGTTTTAAAGGGGCTGGCCCCCGAATTTCCTTGTCCCACATTTTTTGCCGCCACTCGCCTTTGGGATGATAACGATTTTGTCATTTTTATGGCCATAAGTAATACAAGCCAATAAATGACTCCTTTCGAAGTTGATCTTCTGAGATTGGGAGGAATATGGGCGAAATGTGGGATTTTACCAGTTTGTGCTTGGGAAAGAAATTATTTTTGCCCCATATCTTAGTATCTCCGCGTGTGCCATAGAGGTGCAGCATAACAATGAAAATTCTTCTACTATTTTACTTCATATAGTATTTTTGTAATCCGCTAAAATTGAAAGTATTTACATCGCGCATTGTATTGATATATTCATGAAATACGCACAGATTCGACTCACCGTTATTATAGAAACTACAAAATGCAAAACATCTATACTTGTATCAACAGAGGACTGAGTTCGCGGGTTTTATTTCCCTTCAGACAGCTTCTTCTTTCGTTGTTTTGTTTTTGTTTTGTTTTTTTTTGGTTAATAGTTAAAAGGAATTTATATCTCACGCAAAGTCAAATCAGTGAGTTCAACTTTAATATACGGGGCAAACGGTAGCAAAAGCGCTTGTAGTTAACGCCTCGCCTCCCACAAGAGAAGCCGTGTGCACTTTAAATTGAAAAACTTCTCTAAATTCAGTTAAAGTAAATGTATTCAAAATCAAAGACTTTAAAAAGGAGGAATTTCTATTAGTGCAAAACAAAAACAATGGGTAAAACTCACAAAAACTGTTTACTGATCTATCATTATGCGCCTCTTGCCATGTTAAAAATAGTTCTTGGCGCTGCAGATGCGTTATCGACAGGGTAATAGTTTTTTTAATTCTAAAGCAATGGTCATAGACACATAGACGAATCGAAAAAGTCATACAACCGGTATGATATAAATGATCTGAAGCCTGCACTGTGAGCGGCTTTGGAAACTGACATACTTTGTTCTAGCGCCTGCAATTCGGAATACTTTCTTAACTGTTAAACACAGTGCACCTTCGTAAGACCTCCGGGATTTGCGACGGAAAATATTTTAACAGTTTACATCCTAACGCGATGAATTTGCTTTAACACTAAAAGGGGAAACAATCCTAACAGTGTTGTTTACACTTACATGATACTGACGTGACTATAGGACGCCTAGCGATGGTGCATCAACCCTTTGTAAGATGGCAATAATGGCATAGCGGCACACGAAAGATTGCGATCCCCGCTTAACGAGAATTACGTCAAAATTTAAGGGTCACCTCTACTGCGAGAGTCAAAATTAGCAGAGAAATAAAAGTAAATGGAGAATTTTAAGGACGTTGTTGATAATTGCAATCCAAGAATGATCCTTCTTTCAGCAAGTTTAAGGGTGCACTAACGAAAGCCGAATAAACCTTAGCGTCTAAAATTGAGAAATTGAACGGGTCACCTGAACAAAAATAGAAAAGGGCCGATGCGTCCTTCACAATCAGCGATAGGCAGATAGCGGGCCACCATTTGAGGAAACGCCAACGTTCAAATTAAGTCTGGCCACCCGAAGATATATTCCTGGCGGCAGAAATGACAAGTGTAAATGAGTTTATCTTGTAGCCACATTTCTGTAGGGACTATATAGAAATCTTCTCTTTGTTTTACGCAAACCGGCCAGGGTCCAATGACCACCCAGAAAAGGTTTGAATAACTTTACTGTTAGGAAGATGAGCACAAGTAGGTTGTAGGACTGTTCAGACTTGACTTTTCAATGTACCTTCAAACGTAACGAAAGAATTCCTTTACATCCGCATAAAACGCTAGGTAACTGAGAAATGCTGAATGGTGAGGATAAGCATGAAGACTCGATAGCCACAAAGTGAGGCTACAGTGGATGAAACTCGGGTAAAAGACAGGGAGTCGCAAGCGTAGACCTTTCCTGAGGTTACCATCTGGATAGACGGGAGTGGATCGACCCAGTCGGCGGGCTCCCCTTTCCAGTTACACCAAATGGGTGTTGGCCGATAAGATTCTTAAGCACATTGCGACTTAAGGCAAAACGGACTTTATAACGCCCTGAAGTAGAAATAAACAGGGAGGGAAAAACAAATAAACACAAGGACAAGTAACAAGGAAAAGGGAGCCACCAACCAGGCCGATCTAGGGACCCCGTCATAGACAGAGTATCGGGTATTATTTAGAAAACCCGTCCCAGATCGACCAAATTGATAGCGAAAGTCCCCCTGGCGAGAAAACCTGATTGTCTTCAAAGGAACACCTCTATACATACCTAGAGCAAAATAAAAATACACAGTACACTAAATGAAGCGAAAGTAGGTAAACATTTAATTGACAAATGGCAATATGGCCTCACCGGCAACAGCTGAAACAATTAAAGCTGTAGGTTTTGACAAAGGGGAAAAATTCCTACCTAACGAAGTAGACGGATGTAAGGGCTTCTGGATAGTTCTTGTCACAGCAACACTCCCTCTACCCGCAACTTTAAGATGTTGCTTTAGAACTCTAGATTGCCCGAGAAGAAGGCAACGTTCACGGAGAACAGTCATGCAACGCTTGATTAGGGCATCCGCCTTGTCGCGAGCCAAATCTGCCAACGACTCCAGGACTGGGCTTGGCGAGTTTCTGTTGCAGGACCCAGCAAGAGCGTGAGAGGCAGGAGTCATTTCGAATTTCAAACGCTGATTTTTTAAAGCTTTACAATGGTGATCTCAGCCTGACGAGAATATCAAATTATACTAAAGCTGGCGAGAGAACAACACGAGACACATTTTGGCACATTTTGGCAAGGCACATAGGCACATAGGTATAAGGCACATAGCAAAAGTGCGGCCAATACGCAAAACCGAGCAACTCGTAATGCAATTCATAAAACTACAAAGAAGTCGCACTCATGTAAAAGGCCCGCTCTGCACGTGCAGCATATAGAGCGTTTACATTCACGTGACCAGAATCTATGCAAATTTATTGAAACAAGAAGAAGCGTTTACATAAGAAAGGACTTCAAATCCCACAGAATTGGCATGGGACACCAACATGGCCGCCATTTCATTGTTTTGGGACACCAACATGACCGCCGTGACGTCATGTGAAAACCACAGGACACCCAAGCATAATATTTGAATATTATTAAAAATGGCGTTTCAAAATATAAGACTTTGTATGGGATTTCGAAGCGAACATTTTGAGCAATACAAAACAGCAAACTAACTGAATAAAGTTCATGAAACATTACATGGTGTTGTTTGCTATCCTTACAACGCATTTTGAGCAATTTTAGGTCCATTTACTTTACTGTGTTAGTACGTGTATAATACATTGACAAGGAAGGAGTCATTTGGCCCGATTTAGCCACTATCACCGCTCGACACGTTTCGGAATTCGCTCGAATTTACCCACAAATATAGTTCAGGCTCCCATTCTGACTTAGCGACTTGACAAAAGGAAGACATACAAGTGATTTTTTCAAAATCAATTGCACATACCTCGTGTCCCAAAAGAATTATCCACTGCACAAAATCATAATAGCATCTCAAAATAGGCCGCCAGGGATGTGTGAGGATCACGATAGCCCCGTTCGACCGCGGTCGGCACTGGACACCAGTCAAATCATGCCCTTATGGGGAGGGCCACGCTCGTTTTGAGTCGTGTTACAATTTTGTAGTAACTATGACCAGGTGCGGACATAAGATTGTCGCTCCGACGCAGTCTGGTTCGCGTGAGAAAATCGCTGCGTGTTACAAGCGGATAGCAAAAATAAATCCTTCCCATTTCTGAATTTATATCCCTTTTTAGGGTGTATATTTTCTTGTTTTTTTAATAAGTAGGTTACCTGACCGGCTTCATACAAATATAGAAATAGATATAGTATATACAATAACAATTTTAAAATAAAACATTTTCACGCGCGTGAGGATATGAATTTAAATGAATTTGCCGACTTCAGTTCGAAAAAAAATATCTGATATATAAAACTTATCGACGATTGAAATTGAACACATTTAATTCACGCAGAGTACGTATTTAAAATTTACGCAGTAGACTGACCTGTATTACAAACGTTTTGTACATGAACGCAAATATGTTCAATTTACCACGCATGAATAGAAACATTGGAGGAAGGAGAAACACGGTTCACTTTCTTTTTTTCTTGACTCGTTTTCATTTTCTAACGGCCAAGACCGTCTTAATTTCTTTCGATGACTTAATTCTCTCCACAAGGTCACGGAGTCCCGCGCAGCGATTCCACCTTTCTCGCGCGAACCAGACTACGTTGGAGCGACAATTTGTGTCCGCACCGGGCCATAGTTACTACAAAATTGTAACACGACCAAAACGAGCGTGGCCCTCCTCATAAGGGCATAATTTGACTGGTGTCCAGTGCCGACCGCTGTCAAATGGGGCTATCGGGATCCTCACGCATCCATGGCGGCCTATTTTGAGATGCTATTATGATTTTGTGCAGTGGATAATTCTTTTGGGACACGAGGTATGTGCAATTGGTTTTGAGAAAATCACTTGTATGTCTTCCTTTTGTCAAGTCGCTAAGTCAGAATGGGAGCCTGAACTATATTTGTGGGTAAATTCGAGCGAATTCCGAAACGTGTCGAGCGGTAATAGTGGCTAAATCGGGCCAAATGACTCCTTCCTTGTCAATGTATTATACACGTACTAACACAGTTAAGTAAATGGACCTAAAATTGCTCAAAATGCTTTGTAAGGATAGCAAACAACACCATGTAATGTTTCATAAACTTGATTCAGATAGTTCGTTGTTATGTATTGCTCAAAATGTTCGCTTCGAAATCCCATACAAAGTCTCATATTTTGAAACGCCATTTTTAATGATATTCAAATATTATGCTTGGGCTTCCTATGGTGAAAACGCTCCACAGAAATTTCCTTGACACATTTTGGCACATTTTGACACATTTTGATAACAAAGCTTTACATTAAAGCTATCATTGTACTTTTTCTGAGAATAACAACATTTGCATTTTACAGAGGCAAGGCTTTGAAAATGAACCGTTGTACTTTCCTGAGAATAAAAGCACTTGGTTTTTTCAAGTGGCAAAGGTTCATGAGTTGCTAAAAAATTTAGACTAAAAGACGGACAAGACTGCTGGGAATTTTCTAAGAAATCAAAGCCCCGTGTACGGCGATAATTATGAATTAACTCCACAGAGCGACTGTGACAGCTTGTAGCGAAAAAGTCGAACAAAGATGACTTGATAATTTACGGACCCATTAATTATGACGTCAATAGTGTTAAATGCTAAGAAATTTTAAAACTGAAAAGAGAATAAACAAGTGTTCTTCAATACAAAACAAAGATTGAAAACGAACTACGAGATCTCTTATACCTTTTCTAAGACATTCCGAGAAATAAAATACAAACGAATACAAACACCAAGGGCAGCAGATTCGCAGAACCTAACTAGAACCACACAAGGCCGGGCACGCCAGCGGCGGAACAGGTTATAAAAACTAACATGAGGAGCGTTACACGCCATGGTTATGTCAGGACAACAACCTGGTTAGGTGAAACACACCATAATATAAACTGGCAAGGCGACAGACGCCACGGGAACTAAGTAGAAAACCACATTCGCAGTGAAAAGTACCGGAAAGTATCTTGAAGGTGAAACACGCCATAAAAATCAACTGGTATGGCGGCACATTCCATGAAAAGTAAAACTAAGGCAACACGCTCTCACAATTAACTGGTTAAAGGCGACACACGCCATGACTAACTTGCTTGGAGGCGACTTACGCCTTAAAACAAACTTGAAAGTGACACACGTCACGAAAACTAATTAGAAGGCAACCCTAATAGAAACAATAATAAAGAGAACTGACTTGAAGGCGACACACGCCGTAAAAACTAACTTGAAGGCGACACACGCCATAAAAACTAACTTGAAGGCGACACACGCCATAAAAACTAACTTGAAGGCGACACACGCCATAAAGGCTAACTTGAAGGCGACAGACGCCATGAAAACAAGCTTACGGCGACACACGCCGTAAAAAGAAACTTGAAGGCGACACACGCCGTAAAAACAAATTTGAAGGCGACAAACGCCATGAAAACAAACTTCAAGGCGACACACGCCATAAAAACTAACTTGAAGGAGACACACGCCATGAAAACAAACTGATAAAACGACAGAGGCCATAATAGTTAGTAGCATAAGCGACACACGCTGTGAAAGCTAATTAACGTGCAAGGAGAACAGGTAGACTAAGGGCAGCTACACGCCAAACGAACCTTGCCTGAAACGTGGTAAAACAACAAAACGAGCACCAAACAACAATGACTACAAAAATAACGAAAGAAACTAACTTACCTCCTTCCTAGCGGGCGGAGCGGGATTAACGCAAGCAAAGTGAAAAGCGGCCGCCACGTTCCGGCTAAACCAAACAAGCGGCTAGAAAACTTTAGGCGAGTTACCGATACGGTCGTAAGTCACGAAG
This sequence comes from Siderastrea siderea, assembly GCA_964030785.1. Classification (NCBI taxonomy): domain Eukaryota; kingdom Metazoa; phylum Cnidaria; class Anthozoa; order Scleractinia; family Rhizangiidae; genus Siderastrea; species Siderastrea siderea. The sequence goes on from OZ034968.1 coordinate 52,580,688, forward strand.
AAAGGAAGGTGCTAGCGACGGAAACGAGGAAGGCAGAACAACAAAGTAGCCTAAACCGAACTCTCGGGGCATGAACGCATATGGGAAAGCCCTGAAGTGGAAAGGGTGTATAAATACTATGCTCAATACCCAAGGGTATTACGGGACTCTCCAAGGGCAAAAGGTGCTAATTTATGTAGCGCGCGAGGCCATTTCGGTGCGAACATATCAATGAAAATAGTTCGATAACTGCGTGGTTATCTTCTCTTACTAAGATTTACGTTACTTTTACAGGACCCTGATCAATTATCTTCTTGTAAACCTTGCAGTGGCGGATCTGATGGTAGCCGTATTTTTCTCTCCACTGCACATTTTCATTCACACATTCACTCATCCAGACGGGGTCGCTGGAGACGTGTTATGCAAAACACTGACAGGCAGAAACTTGGGATGGCTCGGAGGTTCCTCCTCTGCTTTCACATTGGTTGCTGTAGCTATTTAACGTTACTACGCAGTGAATTATCCCCATAGCAACAAAGGAAAACTTACTCATGGTAAACTAAAGGTGGGTAGGGGTTGTGATGATGATAGCGACTTTTTTCATGACAATCATACTGATAAAACTAGTCTAAAATTGATTGTATTTTCAACTAGAAAAAGCGTACGGTGTATTTCTGTGACTAACTCTTCAGTGGGGCTTATCTATACCGTCGAAGCTCTCCACAACGGCCACCTTGAGGACAGAGGCGAGTGGCCGTTGTAGGGTGGCCATTATGAGGAGGTAGGGACGTAACATTACACCACTTTTGGAGGGAACGGATAGAACACTTTTATTTTTAAACATGCTTAATATAGTATATTAAATACATAAAATGATCAAAACTATATCAGAAACAACTATTTAAAACAAAAACATCAACGAAACAAAGCGAGTATTGTACAGTGAGTCCGTCAGTTTGTAAATTGTTCGTTTTGGAGAGATCATTTGGGCAGCTGGGATGCACTTGAGTGGCTGTTGCTGTTATGGAGAAGTCGCCGTTGTAGAGAGGTGGCCGTTAGTGGAGGTTCGTCTGTAATAGTTGCCTCAGCTTTTTTTCCCTTTGATTAGTTTTAACTAATAATTTCCAATTTTCCATTTCAGATAATTATACCTTGCTGCTGGATCTTTTCGATGATTATAAATATCCCAACTTTTCTGGCCAAAACGTTTGATAGGAACTTATCGTCCTGCGTTGAGAAGTTTCCACAGATGTGGATGGGGAAGGCCTTCAGTATGATGTGGCTTTTAGTCTATGGTGTTCTTCCCTTGCTCATAATGGTTTCACTGTACTCCTCTGTCGTGTACAGTCTGTGGTTCAGACGTCGAACTGCCAACGAACTATCTGCTCAACAGAATGTAAATTATACGACGATTTTTGCAGTAAATTGCTCAATAACATGCGTTTTAATGCCTCTTAATGTCAAAAACCTTGAAGGCTTTCCTAAATAGGGGGAAATACCTTCAAGGAAAATATTAATTCTGGCAATTTGTCCAGTATTCGTAATCTCTGGGAATAAAAACTAAATTTGTCGGCTTTTGCTGCTCAAGCTTCCGAGGTAATCCCGCTCAAAAAGGCGGATTTATGTTTTACTGCATCTAAGATGCTTATTGAAGAAACGGAATCTCCAGCTTCTTTGGAATCTGCCGTCATCCAAACCCATCTATTTGGCCGAGAAGGGCTACTGAGCACTACGCTGTAACCTTTTAAGTCGTCAGAGTAGACTTGAGGCGGGTTACCTGTTTTGCCCTACTAACCGTAATGTATGCCAAACAAGTATTTCTGACCATGTGGGATATTTCTGACCATGTGGAAATGTCTTTACTCCTCTTTTGTCCGGTGATATATTGGCTTACATTTTAAGGCTTGGATGTATAGCATAGATATTTGTGTGTCTCAGTATTAATGGCTACGTTTGAACAGACAACTGGTGCTATAAGTGACTAAGTCCTACTTGCTTTTATTGAACTTAGATCTGCAATCCACGTCCATTAGCTGCAAGCTACATCAAATGTCTTGTGCATGATACCAAAGCCTGGCGCGCCGGTTTTTATGTGGCAAAGAAAATTTGTCATATTATGTTAATTTGCTCCTGTAGGTGACTTGTCAAAGAACATTTGAGAAGGATTTTTGGAAATTAGTTCCCAGAACCTCTGTTCGCGCCTTTTTGTAGTGTATTTGCCGCCCAACCGGGTCACTTAGTCGTTCCAGGTAGTTTCTATCGGCTCAGAACACTACAAGCGGCAACTTTGCAGGGACCATGCGAACCCAGTATCTCTTTTTGCTCCGTATTTGGTAATTAAACTTCCCTTGACTTGAAAAATGAGCCATTTTATTTGGAAAGTCAATTGTTACGGACCAGGGGTGCGTTTCTCGAAAGTCCCAGTAGCTTTCTGAGCCCGGAGCTATAATTTAAAATCAAAATCTATAGAATGATATGGTGTAGCCTTTTACCCGCAAATCAGCTCGTCTTGTTTCCTGAACTTACAATTTCACTGATTAGCTTTTAAAAAATAGCAAAATTTAAATCTTTAAGGTAAACCTCGTTCTCTTAAACTAGCTTTTCGGGCTCGAGAAGTTATCGGGACTTTCGAGAAACAGGCCCCAGAGCCGAAGTCCCACGGAATAAGAATTCAAGACTAAAATAACTCCCACTGTTTCGGACTTTCTCTTTAACGGAAACCAAATCTTGGTCCCGACGGTGTTCGTTAAGGGGAAAAATCATAAATATTTATTCGAGTTTAATCTCTTTCATTTCATGTTTTTGTGATATTCGTAGCGAAAAACCAGAGGCGGTACGCCATTTGGTGACGTCACGAAGTTTCGCGCCTGGCTACGCCCAGCTACTAAGCTAGCGAAAAACCATACCTTCAAAAAGAGACAGTAGTTATTTTCCACAGTGTTACTGCTCTAGACAATAGCTTAAGTGAATTGCGTTCTGTAATGAGCATTTCTTATGGCTAGCACTGACTTACTGACGCACTGCGTTTCTGGTACAGTAGAACGCCGTCAATCCAGAGGCAGTTATAATTATTTCCGTGGGGACTTTGTTGTAGCTAGGAGCAACATGGAACCACCAGCTAATACAATACTGTACGTAGTGTATATATCGTTAAATTATTGCTAGTAATAGTTTATAACTAAGATACACAACTCCATAAGCCTTACGATTTAAACTACAATCGTGTTTAGATAAAGGTTATCTAACCATTTATCCATCCATCCAATAACTTACGGTTTTTTAGTCAATCCATAGTAAATCTTGCTCAGAGAAGTTTTGTTGTAATTATAGCTAACTGCAGACAAACAAACGATCAGCAGGCAGATAATAGACTCGTGTGCGACTCAATTATAAGTAACTCGTGTACAAATCTGTTCATTACTTCAGCACTACTTTAGTGGTTACAAACTTGAGGAATAAGGCGTTGTTAGACTGAAGTTTACTTATCCATGCTTGCCAGAAACTCAAATTAACAAGGTCTTGTGAACTTTTCAAGATCAAGACGACGAAAGGTAACGGGTTCTGATGAGAAATCAGAATCATATCGATAAATTGTGACTTACACCGAACTTCATCATATTCCGCACTGTTGGGTGGTGGTGGGCGGCCATCTAAAGCACTCCAAACCGGTCTCCTCGAAATCTCTAAAACTGAAACACAATTCTAACTAAAAATAAATGTTGTAGCTAGAGCCCTAAAAGTAGTCTGTCTACATGCCGGAGCTGAGACAAAATAGTCTGGCGATGTAGCAAGGGACCCTTAAACATGTCGCATTTCTGATCTAAATGTTCACTTGTAAACAGTCATCGAATTGGTAATTATTCGTAGGCAGGTTCGTTAAAGGCTGTTTGCTGGATAGCATAAGAAGTTTGTTAACTCTTCCAAATTTTTTTGAGTCTGGGACCTTTGAGACATACTGGGTAAATAAAGGATTAATCAAGTTGTCATTTACTTTAATAACAAAACGCTATGGGGAAAATTTGTTTTTATTTCATGTAGTCAACTGGACAAAGAAACGCACAGCTCCCAAATTTGAGCTGGTCATTACCAATTCAAACTGTTTACGATTTTTTTTTTATTTGAAGCATTCCGGAAGCATTCATCAAACGCTCGTAAGGTGATCTGTAAACGTTTTCAGAAGAAGTCAGAAATCTTTGTTGATCTTCGGAGGTCTTCGGGTTAGTGCGACCACTGACCTTTATTTTTAATGTTCCGGGGATGTTCCTAGATGTTTCGAAGGTGTTCCAGGGGTGTTCCGAGGGAATTCCAGGTTTTACATTAACTTCGTGCGTGTATTCATTATTGTGGTCTTTCATGCATGCAAATGGCTGCTGTGCTTTTCTATAATACAAACAACTCTTTATCACTGTTCAGGACCTCTCTGATCACCGTTTAAATGACTTCCTCGAGAGTACTGTATTGTCTCAGATGATCTCCGATGATCATCGCGGCATAACCGTAATAGTCCAGCCATATGGTGTAAAAAAATTGTCCAATTGCGCACTTTGGGGTAAAAGCACCAAACTCGGCACAATTATAGTACTAGATAGACTGATCATTTTAGCTATGGACCCCATCCAAATACATACCGGGGGAGGCACAATGTGCCCTCGGGGGGAGGGGTTTGGCCGTTTTGTTCTCAAGTCCATCTATATGGTGAAAGAATGTGCACTTAGGGATAAAAGCACCAAATTTGGCATGGTAATAGTACTTACGTTACTAAACAAAATTGGCTATGGACCCAGGCAGATTTTCTGTTAGGGGGAAGAATTTTGCACTGAGGGGTGTGGGGTAGTTTCAATTTTCAAAGAAATTGCTGCAATTTAAGAGAAAGCTGTAATGTTAACCCGAATTTGCCATATTAGTAGGGCGTGATGTCCTAAGGAAGTTCATCTATGTCTCTACCTATATTTTTTAATTAAAAGGGGGAGACAACTTAGGGGGGATGGGTGGTAGTATTTATTTTTGTATTTTCATATTAGCTTCTCCTGTGAAGGAAAAAACAATTATTTGTCTTTAAAACCGGGAGAATAATAATTCACTTAGAGAACAACGTTAATGTTATTTAATCTCATCTTAACCGTTAACCATGTACAGAAATTAACCTCTTTAGGGGATGCATCTGCAATACTGCGAAATGCTACAAGTGTTAGTTTAAATGCAATGATGTAGACAACCATATAAGGTTAGGAGGGTTGTCCAATACACCCGCACCATAACGGATCGTGAGCCTAAGGTTTCGGTGCGTATAGATCGTTCGCTCCGTAAACCTCACACACGGTCCGTTTTGAAGAGTTGACTTTCTCTTTCGTGTACCTTGATCCCTTTGTCTTGCCTTGGTTACAGTCCGCTAATAGAATGCTGTTATCACTTTGCGCAACTCTCATAGAACGAGTAATAGACATGTTTCTCTTTCGTGTATCTCATCGCCTTGTCTTGCCTTGAACAGTCCGCTAATACAACCCTGTTATCAGTTGGACAACGCTTATAGAACGAGTAATCGACATATTACCGTTTTCTCTTTGGTGCATGTCGATCACTTTGTTTGTCTCTTGGCGAGTTTTCTTTTAGAACCCTGTAATCACTTTACACAATGCTTATAGAACGAGTAAAACAATATTTCTGTCTTCCCTATCTTGTATATCGATCGCTTCGTAAATGCGCTTAGATAAGGAGGTGTAATCATACTTTTATTATTGATGTGTACCTCTACATACGGACTGTGAGCCGCAAATAACGGACCGAAATCAAGGATGACGGTCCGTGCGAAACGTACGGACCGTCAATCACAAACAATGATCCTAAGCAAGAATGAAGGACCGTACGAAACCTACGGACCGTCAACAGGTGGCCCTGGTGTGATAATGAGATGCACGATCTGTATTCGGACCGTAACCAAGAAAGACGGCTCGTGCGAAACGTATGGTCTGTCAACAGCAAATAACGGTCCGTAGGCAAGGATGACGGTCTGTGCGAAACGTATGGACTGTCAATCGCAAATAACGGTCCATCTGGTAAAGTCGTTGAGCTTAATCCTCTCCCTCGCATTTGCAAGGCTAGCGTAATACAAGACATTCCAGCTTTTGCACACACAGCTCTGCACACAGAGCTCTGCACACACAGTTTCCATTTCTGAAGCTCCTGGCATACTTTTGATGCTTCAAGTAGGGTAGTCCACCGAGACTACCATGCATCTGACTTGGATTTTGTCCATCCCCATTCACTAGGGGAAGGTAGTTCAGGATTAGAAACCAAACACTGTCCCCATCAATGTTCAGCTTGGTATGCCACTCTCTTTGTGTGCTGTAATAATGCTGCATCAGCAGTGGGGGAAGTTTTTCCCTTCTTACATTAGCCTACTATGCAGGATGTCCTAGATGCTATGCCTGTGCTTGAAAGATTTGTAGTTCTGATGTATGACCGGACAAGCCAGTCCCAAAGAGTCAATGACGCCAGAAAAGTTCTACTTGCACAGAAGGAAAGAACCCTTGAGAACATTAATATTTCTCTACTGCTGATGCATTATTACAGCACAACGAGAGAGTGGCATACCAAGTTGAACGTTGTTGGAGGCAGTGCTTGGTTTTTATCCTGAGCTACTTTCTCCTAGTGAATGGGGATGGACAAAATCCGAGTCAGATGCATGACAGCCTCGGTGGACCACCCTACCTGAAGCATCAAAAGTGTGCCAGGAGCTTGCGAAATGTGGGTGCAGAGCTGAGAGGCTGCAAAGGACGATACAAATGTGCAAAAGCTGGAATGACAGTGCAATTGACAGTGTTGCATTAAAAACAAGTAGAATCAGTGGAGTCATCGCTCGTCTCAGGCACTTCGTTCCTCCTATTACTCTTTTAAGTATCTATCGTTCTTTGATATTGCCTTACTCGTCCTCTGGTTTGGCTGCTTGGGGTCAAGCTGCTAAAAGCCAAATACAAAAAATCCTTGTGATACAGAAAATTGCCCTTTGTTTTATGTATTTTTCTAAACCCAGAGCTCATGCCGTGCCTTTGTTTATTTCCTCAAAAATTCCTCCCTTAAATACTGTATGTTATATGTCGAAACAGTATCATCTATTATGTTTAACGTCTCCCATATGACTGTGCCGCCTAACATCAGTGATCTCTTCACCAAAGCTGAAGGAAAGCATATATGCATATGCAAGTTCTCTTCCTCTGGTAACTTTTACATCACAACCTCAAGATTGAGTCAAACTCAAGGGTCTTTTGCCAGGTTTGGAGCTAAGCTTTGGAACTCCCTCCACGACAAATTTCGTCAACTCCCCAAGAGTGCTTTTAAAAAGGATGTTCAAAATATGCTGCTTTCGATACTGGAGGCTGAGGATGACTATGTTAAAGCGCAGAAATTTGCAAAGTATGTGGTATAGCTGAGATCAATTTTCCTATTTTTTGTATCCTTACTTCCTCTCCTCTATTACTTCTGTTTTCTGTAATTCGTGTAATTTTTGAATGCAAATTCCTAAAAGTTGCCATGGCCAATTAATGTATGTAGTTATTTAGTATTTAGTATGCTTATTTAGGGTGGAGTCATTTGTAGCATATACGTGTAGCTGTCGCTTTAGCGCGTGGGAATTTTCTTTTGTTTTTTTTCGAAAAAACAATAGAAAATTCGCACGAACCAAAGCGACAACCATACGCGTATGTGCCGCAAATGAATCCACCCTTTTAAAATTGTAATTGTATTTGTGATTATTTAGTTATCCTTATGTAATTGTGACTGCTGTACCTTTATAACTCCGCCCGCCTCGATTGGCTTCCGCTATTTGCGGGTGGAACTATATCTTAGTACTTTATGATTTTTGTATTTAATAATTTATGTATTTTTGTGAATTTTGTGTGAATAAACTTGTGTGTGAATGAATTTGTCTTGCACTGCGCTTTACAAATGCGGTGGGGAATGCGAGGGAGAGGATTAAGCTCAACGACTTTGCAAGATGAAGATCACTGACCTTACATGGTTGTATACATCATTGCACTTAATCTAACTCTTGTAGCATTTGAAATATTCGAATATGACTCAAAATGCTGCTAAGATCCTTGACAGTGTTGTAGATGCATCCCCTAATTAAGTTTTTTACATGATTTAACGGTTAACATGAGATTAAATAACATAAACGTTCTATAATTATTTAGTTTTATTTCATAAAATTGTTAATTATCAGATATTATACAAAACGTGATTGTGCATTCTATGCCGAGGTGCACAGCCCCCCCCCCCCCCACCCCCCAACTCCACCATGGAGGATGCTCTCGCATGAGGCCACAGGAGAAACAATTCGCTAAATGAATTATAATTCTGTTAGTTTTCAAGGCAGATTATTGTTTTTCTTTCACAAGGAAACTAAAACGAAGATACAAAGAAACATGCTACCATCCCTCCCCCCTAAGTTCTGTTCCCCCCCTTTTAACAAAAAAACTAGGTTAACACGCCCTACTAATATCAGACGTACTCTGATGCCTTCGCACTGCCTCATGGGGTACCTCTAGGCTCTTGTCAAGGCCCTCTATTATTCACGATGTACGCAAGTAAACTCTTCGAGGTTGTCAAGAGTCATCTTCCAGAAGTCCATGCTTATGCAGACGACACCCAGATATATCTATCGTTCCTGCCGGATTCCGCGGCAGGGGAGCAGGATGCTATCGCTGCTCTTCAAGATTGCATCACAGATATTAGGAGTTGGATGACTGCAGATAAGCTAAAACTGAACGATGATAAGACGGAATTTATGATTATAGGCACGCGCGCTCAGCTAGATAAGGTTAATGTATCTGAAACTTTGGTCGGCCATACAAAAGTACCTACTGTAACGACTGTTAGGAACCTCGGGGCGTGGTTAGATGCGAATCTTACCATGTCTGCGCATCATAGAAATAAAACGTGCCAATCTGTTATCTATCATCTGCATAATATTGGACGTATTAGAAAGTATTTGAGTTACGATGACAGGAAATCCATAGTTTAAGCAGTTATAATGTCACGGATAGATTACTGCAACAGCCTCTTGGTTGGTGTTCCAGCCGTCCAGCTAAGTAAGCTACAACGTTTACAAAATGCAGCAGCTCGCCTTGTTAGCAATGTTGCAAAGTATGATCACATTACTCCTACACTTGTTAAGCCTCATTGGCTCCCAGTACGGTTTAGGGTCATTTTCAAGATAGCAATGCTTGCTCATAACTGTATCTATGGCAATGCGCCTGAGTACCTTAGGGGACTAGTCAAAGTTAAGAGGACATCCAGATATCATCTTAGATCGGACGGGGGTATGTTACTAGAGGACTACAGTGCACGATCAAAGAAGACACTATGAGACAGGGCTTTTAAAACAGCAGCACCCAAAATCTGGAACATTTTACCGGAGGACATTAGAATGCAGGACAATTAAAATATTTTTAAGGGACAGTTGAAGACTCACTATTTTAGACTTGCATATAATTTTTAACTCTATATAGGTGCACGTAATTTTTACTCTCTTTTAATTAGTTTTAATGACAGAAACATACACATTTCCTTTTCGTTATATTGGTAATGCGCATTTGATCATGTATGTATGTTAATTTGCGCAATATAAAGTAATAAATATTATTATTATTATTATTATATTATTATTATTATTAATATGGCAAATTCGGGTTAACGTTACAGCTTTCTCTTAAATTGCAGCAATTTCTTTAAAAATTGTAACTACCCCACCCCCCTAAGTGCAACATTCTCTCTCCTAGCAGAAAATCCGCCTGGTTCCATAGCCAATTTTTTTTTACTATTACCATGCCAAATTTGGTGCTTTTACCCTAAAGTGCACAATTTTTTTCACTATATAGATGGACTATAGAACAAAACGGCCAAACCCCTCCCCCCCAAAGGGACACTGTTCCTCCCCCGGTGTGTATTTGGATGGGGTCCATAGCTAAAAATGATCAGTCCATCTAGTGCTAATATATAGATTTAGCCAAGCCTAAAAGCTGAGCCCCCCTTTTTGTTTTGTCTGTTTTTGTTTTTTTTGTTTTTTTTGTTTTGTTTTTGCTGGCAGTTATTAATTTGTGAAAATACTCTCATTCAAGTCGTTAAATTAAAAAAAAAAAAACAAAGAAAAAAAAGAAAAAAAGTACCTGCTCCCGCTGAGTGTTGAACCCGGCTCGTTGGCGTGAGATGCCAACGGTCCACTTGGCCACAGTGAAAATGCTGGTGTTTTTCCTGGCAAAATGTGGTCGAAACGCCGTAAAAACCATGGTTGTGGACAGAAAAAACCAAAAAGCACTAGCTCTGCTATATTTGGCGTCGAAACCGCTGCGAACAGCTGCGAACTCAAGCGGTGTGCCGACCGAGTTTGAACAGAACCGACGAGGCAAATTTGAACTTTTTGCCTGACAAGTTTATCGTCTAATTTCTTTCGCCTAAATTGAACTTTTCCCCTTCCACCAAAAAGACAACTAAGTGTTCTTTTGAACTTTTTTTTTCCATTAACAAATTCGTTTTTGACTTTTGTTGTCTTTACTTGTTTTGCTACAACGCGGGTCAACATGCGATTTCGCGCCAAGAACACACGGGATTCAGCACAGGGTTATATCCAGTGTATGAAGTGTATTGGTAGCCCTCTGGTGCGGACGGACGGACGTACGGATGTACCGATGTAGGGAAGTACGGACGGATGGTCACGTGACTATTACGTCACTACCAAAATTTTTTGGCTTGATAGGTTACCAAATTTCCTTAGCAATGGAGCTCCGCTGACGCGCTAGCGCGCTGGCTCCGCTATCACTGTGCCGAGTTTGATGCTTTTATAAGATGTGACTACAATCAAGATCCTGCTATTTGTAAAGTTACTAAAATAAACTATAATGAAAAAACAGTAAAGAAAAAACGACGAGCGAGTTGGTTTTCCCGATATTTCGGACAGTCAAGCCGTCCTTCTTCGGGGGATTTAATGAAAATACGGATAGTCGTTATAATATGTAGTAAAACGGTTACAGTAGATATATGATACGATTGTTTGGAATTTAAAATTATAACAAGCCAGTGAGGACGACATAAAATTACCATGAATAAACAAAGAGAGGTGTAAAAAAAAAATAAAAAATAAAAAATAGTAATAGTAAAGAAGAAAAAGGGATTAATAGTCATCTTCTCTGTTTATATGATGTGGTTGCATAGTTTTGGCCTTATCTATATAAAATGATTCGCGAGCTCTACGTATGGATTCTCTTTTAGAAGTAATGAGTTCGAGTGGAATGAGTTCGATGTCCGTGAGTTTGTGTCCTTTTTTATTAAAGTGCTGCAGTACTGCATCGGTGGTCTTGTTTTGTATGGCTCTACGATGCTCTCCAAATCTGTCACGTAGTGCGCGTTTTGTTTGTCCGATGTGTTCTGCTGGAGCATTTGGAGTGTTTTTACATTTTCGACATTGGATCATGTAGATGAGGTTTTTGGATGCACAAGTGATTGTTTGCTTGATATGATGTACTTGGCCTAAGTTTTGAAAGTACATGATGATAGCCTCCCACGCAGTCGTTTTTAGGCGACTCGTATTTCACTCCCCTCCTCAAACGCCTGCTTACCCGAGATCAACATTCCTTTCCGCCGCTTAGCCAATCACATTGAACCTACTCACGTCCGGTAGGTTGACCTTGACCGTAGGACGCTTTTCGCGGGAATGGAGATGAACAAGATAAAACAGCATGGCGGAGACAAATGATCTAGATAGTAGAACAATATCAGTAAAGGACCGCAAACGAAAATGCTGCACGTGTACGTAGGATCTGGTAAACCAGACCTAATCAGCCAAAGAAATACTCAAATGACAAACATAACAGCAAGGCTGATCTGACTACGTAGAAAGATTTGACTTTGCAAGACATCAACACGACACTAATAGAACTTCAACAGAGCAGGGTTGCAGCCGTAGACAGCTGCTTCGCTCTTCTTAGAGCTCATCAGTAGGGCATAGCAAGATGGCGAAAATGCCGTAAAAATACCCGTGCACTCTGTTGAAAGCCCTGAACGAGGACGCACGCCCACCAATCACGCCATCACGTGTCTTGGAAAGGTCGAGAGTCCAAGTGTCGTGTTGATGTCTCGCAGAGCCAAAGATAGGATGGACAAAACCAACCTAAATATATAGATTTAGCCAAGCCTAAAAGCGGAGCCCCCCCCCCCCTTATTGTTTTGTCTGTTTTTTGTTTTGTTTTTTTTTCGTTTTTGTTTTTGCTGGCAGTTATTAATTTGTGAAAATACTCTCATTCAAGTTGTTAAATTAAAAAAAAAAACACAAAGAAAAAAAAAAGAAAAAAACTACCTGCTCCCGCTGGGTGTCGAACCCGGCTCGTCAGGGTGAGATGCCGGTGACTAGTCCACTAGGCCATGGGCGTTTAACGTTACATCCTAAGCTAATTTTAATACTTAATTTTTTCTTCGTAACAAGCTGCCTATCAGCATGAAAATGCTGGTGTTTTTCCTGGCAAAATGTGGTCGAAACGCCGTAAAAACATGGTTGTGGACAGAAAAAACCAAAAACCAGTAGCTCTGCTATATTTGGCGCCGAAACCGCTGCGAAAAGCTGCAAACTCAAGCGGTGTGCCGACCGAGTTTGAACAGAACCGACGAGGCAAATTTGAACTTTTTGCCTGAACTTTATCGCCTAATTTTTTTCGCCTAAATTGAACTTTTCCCCTTCCACCAAAAAGACAACTGAGTGTTCTTTTGAACCTTTTTTTTCCATTAACAAATTCGTTTTTGACTTTTGTTGTCTTTGCTTGTTTTGCTACAACGCGGGTCAACATGCGATTTTACGCCAAAAAGACACAGGACTCAGCACAGGGTCATATCCAGTTTAGGAAGTGTACTGGTAACCCTGTGGTGCGGACAGACGGACGTACGGATGTACGGACGTACGGACGGACGGACGGACGGTCACGTGACTATTACGTCACTACCAAAATTTTTTGGCTTGATAGGTTACCAAATTTCCTTAGCAATGGAGCTCCGCTGACGCGCTAGCGCGCTGGCTCCGCTATAAAGAAACAGGGATAAAACCATGCTATAAAGAACAGCGTATCGGATCTATAAAAAAGACCTACGGTCCAGAAAACATACATACAGTAGAACAATATCAGTAAAGGGCTGTTAGCACCGTTTGCTCAAAGTTCAAGATTTCTCGGTTAAATGCATTCCAGATGAATGTAATCTCCGAATTTGTGAAGGGAAAAAGCGATATCTTCGTAAGTTTACCGACTGGCTATGGCAAATCGCTTGTTTGTGAGGGGGGGGGGGTGAAATACGAGTCGCCTGAAAACGACTGCTTGTGAGGCTAACATGATGACAGACCGTCTTGAATGAAGCTAAGGAGCAGGTTTTGCATCTCTTTGAGTTACCAGTCCAGAGCATTTCCTCTTTTGGAAATGTTTTGATCGGCGGACCAAAACAAACAATTATCCAATCAGAGCGCGACTTTGGAGTCACCTGATGCGAGGCCTGTTTTCATGAGATTTCATAATAGTTGATGAAGTTATCAGATTTGAATGGAACAATTCAGTCAATATCTACGTTTATTACTACCTGGGATTGGCTGCTTGCAGAAACATGGTTTAAACATCTTTTAGCCAGGAATAAGTTGCGATGAGCGCTTGTCAAGCGCTTGTATGAAGCTTGTTTTTCTTCTGGTTGCGCAGCGGGCTGCGGTTTGTAACAGATCGGGTCGTCTGTTTTCGATGAATAAAAAGAAACTATGCGAAGGCAAATCTATTTACGTTTATTTCTGGCCTGGATAAGTTGCGTGCAAAAAGAGAACCTTGGATTCGATATTCTTTAGCCAGGAATGAATTGCGAATAGCGCTTGAATTTCGCTTCAGTGGTCGAGCAATAGTACAAATATTAGGACACATTTGCCGCCATGTGAAATGATTAACACAAGTAAAACAGAGTAGGCTTATCTTTTTATTAACTCATGAACAGCTTTACAGATCCATATTTCGCAGCTCACTTCTCTGTCTTAAACAGTTTCATCGATTTGCCCTCAACCGATGGTAGATATAAACACAAAATAAAGCATAACACTGAAGGTCATATCAAGGTCATTAATCTGATCTTTTTCTGGAGTCCTGCGGCTTTGGTGTGATTGTTCCGATTGTGTCTGCTGAGCGACTCAAAGTATTTTTTTTTTATGCCGTTCATGGCATATTAGGTAAATTAGGACCTTGTTAGGTTTTTCAGCTTGTCGTGAACGAATTTCCGACGATAAAGGATAAAAATATTATCTGCACCGCTAGATTATTGTTTGAAACGCCGGGCCCAGCTTGTCGTGTTACTGCTGCAAGATGGTGTGTTTCGCGTCACGGAGTTTGATCCATACAACCCTTTAGTCAAGAAATTGAAATTGTAGCTTCTTTACAGCTATGCAACCTGCCACACAAAGGGCTGAACGCTGCTTTAGTCAAACATGTATTAGTAAGCCTCTCTAGAAGATTCATATGTTTGCTTCTGTCGTTAGCAAGTCTTAGCAAATCTATAGACTGGCTGAATTTCGGCTGAACCTTTTCCGATATCGAAGTTCCATACAGCCTTGGACTCTGACTCAAACAAAGAAACCTCACGTGTTCTCTTATCAATATATACTAGTCCAGCACATATCCTGCAACGATCTCTGATATGCATCCTGAAACGAAGGAAGAGACTCGGCGCCCAAATAGACTAGTTCAGAGCAATGGCATTTGGTCGCACAAATTTATTCACAAAACAAAGCGCGGCCGGCCCACCAAAAGCGCGGCCCATCGCCAGGTTTCGCACTAAACAACTAGAATACCTATAGAATGTCTCTGAATTTTTTTCAAAGCCTAAAAAAATTTTTCACGAGAGATATAGTAAATTGAAGATGAACAAGCGCTCGAGAAAACAAGCAAAATTGACGTGTGTATCGAAAGTAAAAGCTCACCTAAGCACATATTTCGCCACCATTTACCACAATATCCTGCACAACACTTCTTCAATGCTGTCTTGGTCGTTGTGTTACTAATAGACGGGCAAAGCAGGCTGGGAAGGCTCGAAAAAATGCAAATTAAAACTTTCAGTTGAATCTACTCGGTGATATTTCAAAGCCGCCATGTTGTGACGTCACACTATTGTTTCGCACATTTCCAAAAGTGGAAATGCTCTGGACTGGTTACATTTCTTGATTCTTGGCGGGCTTGTTTGTGTCTGTGTACTGCTTACTTTTGCTTTTACCAGGAAATCGCGGAGGTTGCGTGGGCGTCTGTAGGCGATGAACAGTTTTCAGAAAATACTTCTTTGCAACGGTTTGAAGACTGAGGTATGGGAAAGTGTTTAGAAATGAACTTGTTAAGGATTTGAGAAGCTGGATTGTAGGTGACTACGAACGGGATGCCTTGGTTGCATTTGTTTTTTTGGGACGCTTGGTTTTAGGGCTTGATCTCGCAGGACTTGTTTAGCTTTGTTGATCTCACGTAGGATTAGTTTTTCCTTGTCACCTCTTTTCTTTAAGTGTTCGGCGAGTTCATCACAGCGTTTGTTAAATGCGGTGTTATTTGAACAAATGCGGCGGAGGCGTAATCCAAGACTGATTGATGCTTGTACCCCGAAGTGCACAATTTTTTCACCATATGGTTGGACTATAAGTCGACAAGCAAGAAAGCTAGATTATGAGCGTTTATTAGTTCTCACATGTGTATGAAAGAAAAATTCGGTCATTTATAATTCCTAAACAGCTGACAAAGCCAGTCATCGGAATGGCAATTTTTTTCCCGCCACATTCGCAAAAGCGTGATAACGTGACAGAACAACAAAGCCAATAAATCGCCAGGGACCTGGTCACGTGACCTACGTATCTCGAGTGCCTTGGAGCGAGGTTGCAAAGTGCAAAACCAGCTGAGTTGTGTTGTGTTTTGTTTCGAGTTTTCAGTTTTGTGGTTTCGTTCACAAGGTTTATAAAT
The DNA here is from genome assembly GCA_964030785.1 of Siderastrea siderea. NCBI lineage: Eukaryota > Metazoa > Cnidaria > Anthozoa > Scleractinia > Rhizangiidae > Siderastrea > Siderastrea siderea. The sequence goes on from OZ034968.1 coordinate 52,596,659, forward strand.
AAGCATGCGGTACATCCCCTGTCTAACGGAAGGAAGATGTTTTGTTCCAGCTCAATGCTGTGTACAATACAAGACCAGCTGTCCGCGGCTCTTTCAACTGGGTACAGCTTTTCGTGCGGCGGTTCGAAGTTGCTCGTTTCCTCGAAGCCCTTCAAGATACAACCTTGAAGACTTACATGTGGACCACAAATCACTAAAAATCTGCAGGTAAGATTCTGTTCCTTGATAATTGGTCATATTTTCAACCGGCCGTCGCTATATGGCGACCGCCGGTTCATAAAAGGGACACTTTTCTGTTTTTTTCTGTTTTTTTTTTTTGCGTCAGTTGGCTTAACATACGAACAAAGTGCTGTAAAGCTTGTGGTACGGGTACTCAAGAGCGGTACTGTCTCATACAAGATGCATGCGCATGTTAGGCTTGTCTTTTAATTTACAGTATTTAAGATATGAACGGCGAAGGGTTGTTAAGTTTGGGGTTTCTGTATTTGTCTTGTATAATGCATGCACAACTGAGTAATGCACCTATCAATTTAAAGCCGGCGGGGGGGGGGGAGGCAGGGCATGGGGGGGGATTTGATTGTTATTGTTGGCCCTGGGGTGGGGCTTTTGACTGATCTTGCCTTTCCGGGGGAGGGAATATTTGAATTTGTCTTCGCCCAACGTGGATCTGTTTGAACGTCAACTTGAACGAAAGAAACTGGGACCGAAAATACTTTTCCCATGTCACGCATTCGCTCTACGTCCTTGAAATCATAATTGATGTCCACGAGATCGAGAATCAGATAATCAAAGAATTTTGACCGTTTTATCTCCATATTTTCGATTAATTTAGAGTTTGTTGTTGTTGTTGATTTGAACCTTTTTAGACATTGCAGTATCGAAGTAAACAGGGATAAAGAGAAACCAAGTCGAGTTTTTGGCCAATGCAAATGATCAGTGTACGGGCCAGTCGCTGCAATGACTGCTCTTTTCAAATGTTATGCTTTCTGCAGCCTTTGCAGAAAACACGAACTGTTTCAGACTCTGTTGATTTTGTAATTCGATATGCACAGTGTATTAAACGCAGATTGAATTTTTATTGAATAGTACCTTTGGAGACGTAGTAATGTTGAGAAGTGAAAATTATAGAGTTTTCCTGTTTTCCTTGAGTCTTTTTTGCATCCAGCCTGGGAATGATTGACAGCAATATGCCACCAGGGGTGGGGAAATTTTTGTGCATTCGACTGGAGTGGTTTGCCCGTGGGCAGGGAATTTGACGGCAAATTTTTGAAAAATGTCAAATCCCCTGTAATATATACAGTATCTAGGTGACTTAAATTAACAGAAACAATTAATGTCAACAGGTTGGAAGACACAGTGTACATTTGAAGTCCACAACAGTTTAAAAAGCAATTCCTTAGACTACAGCTATATATCTTCCTTATTCTTCCCTTCCCCTTTCAGCCTGCAATACTCATTGCGTACCACCTTTTTAGCTATTACGTCCATTAACCCTGTGGGCTTTAAACCAGTTATCATCTTTTGCTGCACAGCAAACTTTGTTTTAAGGGTGTGAATAATATCATCTCTCTTTAAAACTTTACCAAACACACCCTTTACAATAGCTTCGTTCATCACCAGGTTTGATTGCCAAGTTTGTTCTTCTGGACTCACAACATTAAATTTTGATTCAGGTTGAGTGGAAGGGGGTGATTCATGATCACTACTTGCACTGCAATCATCTTCATCAACAGTTTCAGTATCACCGCCCTCAACAGAGCTGTCTTCTGCAGATGAACTTGCACTACTTGGAGTCAATTCTCCACTGACAGACTGGAAAATAAAATACAGTTTACTTAATCTCCATTAACAAACAGTGAATTATATGCCACTGTAACTAATGTAACTGAAGTGACCAGCCTAGGTTCTGCCAATTTCCATGAATGAAATTAAATTATTGCAGTCTATAATACTTACAACATTGAACAATTGGCTTCTTTGGATAGTTCAAAATTAAGCTGGGGATTTAACTTAATTTGACTAGATAAACTTAACACTGTACCATTTTTTGCATGCTTATAGGACTAAACAGTTAAAAGAGAATTAACACTGAGCAGGACCACTTACTATTTCACTTGCCTAGGGCAATTTTTCAATATCATCCAATTTTATGACAAAAAAATTCCGAAAGGTGCCTCACACAATAGCAAGGTCAAGAGCTTCATTTGCCTCTCTTAACTGCAGATGACACTCTTGTCAAGCCTAGTTGAAATCTTAAACAACTAGTTATACACAGGAAAGGCAAAGGTTGGAGTTCCCAGTCACATTTATTTAAGTGGTATAGCCAGCACAGATTAACTTATAATAATTTTTTATTATATTTAAAATCAAGAAATAGCATAAGAGAGACATACTTGTTCCACTTTTTGCTTCTTTCTCTTCTTTTTTTTCACCACCAACTCAGATTCACACTGAAAATATTTCAAATGAAAATTTGACAAAAATGTCCAAAAGGTGCCTTACATAATAGCAAGATAAAAAACTTTATTTGCCCCTGACAACTGCAGATCTTGTCAAACCCAGTTGAAACCTAATTAAAAAAATTATACAGAGGAAGAAAAGAGGTTGGAGTTCCCAGTCACATTTATTTAAGTGGCTATGGCTAGTGGAGGTAATCACATGCCTAATTATATAATATTTACAATCAAGGGATAACATAGAGATACATACATCATCCACTTTCTGCTTCTTCCTTTTTTTCTCCTGCGACTCAATTTCACTCTGAAAATGTGTACAGAAATTAAAAGCAAATGTGGAATATTTGTATCTTCACCACCTAAAAACAGAGTCTTAAACACATTGGTGTTTGATGCATTTTAGTTGTGTTGTTATTGCAGTATACTGTTGTGGCCCAGCTAGCTAACCACAGTTAGTATAAAAAAAAATCCCATTCACGAAAGCCAATGGATGTCAACAATGGTCCTAGACAAGGAAAAAGGGGTAGGCTGAAGGGTGGGTTTTAAACCCAAAACCTTAAGATGTAACCAAGTCGGTGTCTTTTATTAGGATTGCTTTCCATTGCTTTTAACAGCACTTTAGTTTTCAGATATATTAAATTAACAGACAGCATTAACAGATTAGTTTATCTGCATCTGTGAAAATAAAATAATGTAACAAACCTTGCAGGGTGTTTTTTTACCCTTTTGGTAACGGCGCTGTTCACTGAAGTAAGTCTGGATATGTTTTGCAATGCCATCTTCACCAAAATTAATTTCAGGAATTCCGCATTCAGGAGTGATTTCTGCAGCAAATTCGGTCAACTGTTGTTTTGGTTTTGGAGTGTTAAATTTCGGCAAGCTGTCTGGACCCCATTGTTGTGTTGCTAGAATCCCAATCCTCTTTCTTCTGTATGAAATTGTAAATAAAATGTGATCTAAATATGCAGTTTAGATAAATGAGAATGTATCGAATTGCATGAACCAGGAATAAAACTGTGAAATAATAATCAGGAACAAAACTTGGAATAAACCAAGCTGTGCTGTTGCCATGGAATGACTATGACATGCACGCAGACTATTAGCTTAAATTTTTAACAGTACCACTTTAAAAGCTAACATAGGACTTTGCATTGATTTAAAACCAAAAATAATGTCGTAGCTTTCTTAATAACGGCTTTTGTTGTCATCTGGTGCTACAGTTGGCAAGGATGCAAATGGAGCAAACTTGGTCATAAAAACTGCGAGTTCAATGGAGGAGGAAAACGTAGATTCAAGAAATAAGCTCAAGCTGATATGTAATTGTTACTTGCTGACTATGATCACGAAAACAACCTAGTTTTTGTAGAACGTACTCGATCAAATAAAGTTGTTTCATCTCTGGCGACATAGATGACATGTCCGCCATAGTTGGCTTGTAAGCGGGCACTGCTGGGGAAGATGGCCGTAGGCGGGAATGTCTGCCATGTGCTGCTTGAAATTCCTTTTTAAAACGCACAGCTTTACCGTAGGTAAAGCCTAACTTTGCAAAGATAGGAGCATCCGCTTCTCTTTCCACCAAGTTGGTAATTAATTGCAACTCATTGATTTCCTCTTCTGTAACAGTGAATAAGAAACGACAGAATCACACCATAACACGAACTAATAAGCTTATGTGAAGCAAAGCTTAAAACTTGGCTTTCATACACAGCTGCAATAGGGAGCGAATTTTAGCAACAGCCTTTTCATAGTCATCGGTGGAACTACTTTGACAACTTAAGCTTATATTTCCATCACCATCTTCCTTCGCACCCACCTTGTCGCTCACCATTGCTGTTCCAAGAAAGAGGAAGAGTCGATGTGTTTGGTGTGTAAAATACTGAACTGCTGTCATCTTTCGAGTGTTTTAATTGGCCACTGTTTCCCGCCTTTGTCGCTTCATTGTTCTAGCGTTTCCTATTGGTCCAAGTTTTTGTAATACCGCTGATAAACAAGTCAAAAAAATCGTGGAGCTCTGGGAACGAGAACGAGTTAAGAAAAAAATGGTGGCGAAGTTTATGGAAGCCTGGATTCTGAACCCGTTCACCCAGTCCACGCCTGGACTAGAGATGAAGTTTCCTCTTGTGATTGTTCTGAGAAGTCTCATGGACATGTAAACTGCCGATGCCTGCATTGCAAAGCTGTAAATATCGATCGGGAAAGACATGAAGTTGACATAGTCTTCTTTGTAAAGAAGCGCCACCATCCTGGTAGATTTGAACGAGAGACACTTGGAAGAACAGCTGTTAACAAAGTTTCTTTGGATACCGTTACTGGAGTTGCACGGGGTCAGTGGACCAATACAAACTGTTGGCAGAAGACTATCTGATCTTGTCTTAAAACATTCAGAAATGCAGAGACACTGTACTAAAAGGGTCTGAGAATAATCTTGTGCATGTGCAGGTACATGTACAGTGTATGTGACTTAAAGGGACACTATCCCGATAATGCGCACACGTGAACGTCAGCTGTTATCTTTCAAAAAAACAATAGAACTGTCACATTGAGGCGACAAGATTACCCCGCGGCCCACGCGGTGATCCACTGTTTACATCCCTAATTTAATATTTTGCTTGCGTTTTGTGGTTCCAAGGAAGCTACAACTTAAATTTCTGGACGAAAAGGGTCTATAGATCGCAATCCGTGATGCGAAACACAAAATATAAATCACCGGAGATTTTCGGATTTAATTGCAGTGAAAGCGAGAGATTTCTTTGGCGAAACATCCCGTCGTACTTTGGTAACAAGAGGACTTATTAGTTCCTATTGTTTTTGGAGGGACAACTATGTCGTTTAGAGTGCAAAATAAGGTCAGCTAGCATTTTCGGCGAGCCATCAGCAGCTCGGAAATTCGCGGATAGGATTCTGTTTCCTAAAATTTTTCTGCGGCCTAAATATTCAGCTAAAAAATCCGAACAGATCAATCCGTATTAGCTTTCACAAATATGCCTTTGTAAACCTCTGAAGCAATCTTAGAAAGCAGGGAATAATATTTTAAGTATTTTGCTAAAATTTTCTTGTTGGGTGCCCCTGATTATACACAAAGATTTTAGAGCGTGATGCGAAACACAAAATCCTGCAACAGAATTAAAAACAATAAGCCGAGCCCGGCGTTACAAACATCAGCAGGGAAACTCGTCACGCTGTAGTAGTGAATATTTCAGGTCCTTTATTGTCGAAAATATAAACATGAGAGGCGGAAAACCCCATAAATTTCCTAAATGAGCCAAATTCAACATACCTATTGTGCAAGAGCGGCATTAAAACCACATTAAGTCGCTTAACAAACGATCAGAAGTCAAACCAACTGAGAATAACAAACGACGAAAGCCACAAGAATCCACCAGTTATGACCTCGATATGACCTCGATATGACCTCGAGAATGCGATGCGTAAGTTGTAACGGCTCAATTCAGTCAACATTTAAAAATCCTCCGTTCCACTAAACCCGCTACAAAAAAAACAAGAAGCAAAATGGGTCAAAAGACCAAGATAAGGCGCGGCGTACAAGAACAAGTAGAAGTCGTGCAGCGTGCAGGCCTTCCAACCCATCAGTTTATGGCTGTGTCGGTCGAATACAGACACCACTGATCCCTTCAGTCGTTTCCATGTCTCATGGATTGCTTTCTTGATATATATTCTGGTATGAGGCTGGTTCCATTTCTTCTTATTCCTTTCACGATTTTCTGAGCTTTTATGGAGGCTGCCGGGAGAAAGAAGCCTTCGACCGGCGCCATAGCGTTTCCCTCCTCTTGGTCCTCCGTACAATGGCATTGAAAACAACGCCAAAAAATCCCGATCTCACACAAATTGGAACTTGACGAAAACTATAGATAATTGATCCATAACTGGGAGAAGCTTCAGGGTAATATTGAACTAAACTGAGCACGATGCAAACGGATTTTTGAAGGTTCTATATCACTTCTCGCATCTTTTGAATTCGCGACATCCTGTCAGGAAATCAAAGTTTGGAGCATGCGCCGTAACGGGATATTGGTCCTTTAAGGACAGGGCCTCCTAATATAGATGTATTTTTGCAAAGGTTGTGACTATGGGGAAAAAGTAGATCTTAGCAAGGGTTATTGGAATCCAAAAAGAAAAATTTGGGTAACCAGGCATTTTTCAGAGATAATTAAGCAACCATAATTCCAAAAAAGGGCTAAAATACAAGGAATGTATGGCAATTTCTTTCCAAATTTAAGCTCAATTATCTCTTACCCCTAATTTTCTTTTGGATTCTTATAGCCCTTGCTAAGATCTACTTTTTCCACATAGCCATAAGCCACACAAAAATATTGTTGTATTAGTGGGCAAATTCTTTAAGAAACTTGAATATCCCGAGATGCGCAGAACGTATGCGCAGTGACAAAAGCAGGCACTGTCGTCCTTAATTAATTAGCATGTGTACTGATGCATATATCTAGAAAAACATTTTCCTCAATGATCTTGATAACTTGTTCAATGCATTCAGTCCCAAGCTAATCCTAATGATTGTCCCATATTCTTTTACTTGAGAATTTTAGAGTTCATCAAAGCAGTGCCCTAGTCTGGCTGGTTATTATTGTCTTCTATGAACTTGAAATTGATTTACCTGTTAGGAGAAATCTGATATGTCTTGGGCTTGGTTCATGCGATCAATAATGCCTGGCTTTCTGAAGTTATTTCTACAGGGTAAATTAAACCAGATACCGATTTCTTTTGGATTGTAGACTGTATTGTTCTTAAATTGCTATCTTGGATTATTGTTTGTTTGCCCAGGCTTTCAAACAATTGAAATGATATGAGGTAGAGAATCACTGAAGAATCTGTTGTAGAGTTTCAACCAAGTACTGTAAAGTGAGTCTTAAATTTGGGGTCATATTGACCTGAGGTTTCCAGAGTTTTAGAGTTCAAAACAGAAATGTACATTACTTTTTTCTCCTTTGGATAATAAATAATAGTGTTACTACAGGAGCTATGCCACATGACTCAACCTAAAAAACAATAAATTAGCCTGGTAATTTTTTCACCTTGATCATTTTTAAATTATTATTTGTCCCAATCTTCTCTTGTCCTAACCTTCCATGTTGCTTTTCTATCCATCTTATGTACACTAGTTATATCAGCTGTACATATAACAATAACATGAGATTTACTGCATGGGGAAGTGTTCACACGTAGGGAAATATTCCCATTTTATTCCCAACTTTCAGAACAATTGGGAATAGTAAATCCCATTTTAGCGGAGCCAGCGCGCTAGCGCGTCAGCGGAGCTCCATTGCTAAGGAAATTTGGTAACCTATGAAGCCCAAAAATTTTGGTAGTGACGTAATAGTCACGTGACCGTCCGTCCGTCCACACCAGAGGGCTACCAATACACTTCATACACTGGATAGAACCCTGTGCTGAATCCCGTGTGTTTTTGGCGCGAAATCGCATGTTGACCCGCGTTGTGGCAAAACAAGCAAAGACAACAAAAGTCAAAAACAAATTTGTTAATGGAAAAAAAAAGTTCAAAAGAACGCTTAGTTGTCTTTTTGGTGGAAGGGGAAAAGTTCAATTTAGGCAAAAGAAATTAGGCGATAAAGTTCAGGCAAAAAGTTCAAATTTGCCTCGTCGGTTCTGTTCAAACTCGGTCGGCACACCGCTTGAGTTCGCAGCTTCTCGCAGCGGTTTCGACGCCAAATATAGCAGAGCTAGTGCTTTTTGGTTTTTTTCTGTCCACAACCATGGTTTTTACGGCGTTTCAAACCATTTTGCCAGGAAAAACACCAGCATTTTCATGCTGATAGGCAGCTTGTCACGAAGAAAGAAATAAGTATTAAAATTAACTTCTTCAATAACGACAAATGCCCATGGCCTAGTGGACTAGTCACCGGCATCTCACGCCGATGAGCCGGGTTCGACACTCAGCGGGAGCAGGTACTTTTTTTCTTTGTTTTTTTTTTTAATTTAACGACTTGAATGAGAGTGTTTTCACAAATTAATAACTGCCAGCAAAAACAAAACAAAAAAAACAAAAAAAAAAACAACAACAAACAAACAAAAAAACAGTGTCAGACAAAACCAAAAGGGGGGCTCCACTTTTAGGCTTGGCTAAATCTATATATTATTCCTTTGAGAAAAACGCGGTTTATATCCCTTTTTATTCTCAACTTTGAGAATAACGGGAGAATATTCCCATTTTATAACCAAATGGAAACAACAGGAGAAAGTATTCTCATGCCATTCACAATGTTGAGAACAACAGACGGGGTATTTCCATATTATACACAACACTGACAATGGCTGCGGTCACATCTACGACGTAACTAAAGTTTAACTTAAGTTAGTCTCAAGTTACGTGATGTCATACCTAACTTTAGTTAGTGCTTTCGGTCGACTTTGCGGTCACACCACGCAGTTAACTACAGTTAGTTCTAATTAGCCTATGGATGACGTCAGAATTAAATTAAAAGAGGTTCGTGAACGGCCCTTATTGTTGATCCGCGAAATGTCAACATGGTTGACTGACATAAAGTGTGTCTAGTTTTTCTTATTTATTTTTTTCAAGCGGCAAACCATTGGAGAAAAATGAGAAATAAGCTGAGAATTTTAACGGATGCTCGACGCCGAAGAAGGCAAGTCTTACTGGTGCTGACATTGGTTATATCCGCGGTACATTTTGGCACTGATGTTCGTCCATGTCGAGCCTGGTCTCTTCCACGACCTCAAGGGTGGTTTAATCTAATGTTAAACACGCCCATTTACAACTACGATCCTTGCTGGCGCCAGCACTTCAGAATGTCTCGACGAACATTTCAGTTCATAGTAAACCTGGTCAGAAATTCAATGGAAAAATGAGATACTCGATTCAGGGAAGCAGTTAGCATAGAGAAACGAGTTGCAGTGGCATTGTGGCGTCTTGCCAGCGGGAATGCGTACAGAACTGTTGCCTCCACGTTTGGAATTGGAAAGTCTACTGCTGTCGAGATCACAAACAGTTTTATTGACGCCTTAAATGAACTTTATCAAGATTGGATGACATTTCCTGCATGACAGTGCAAGAGACCGGTGAAGCCATTCAGTGATTCTCTGATAACAATCTGTTCAACATACCGCAGATTTTGGGTGCAATTGATGGATCGCACATCCCTATAAAGGCTCCTAAGCACAATAAGGAGAGCTATTTCAACCAGAAGCATTTTTACTCTATGAATCTCCAAGCAGTTGTGGGCTTTGATGGTCGGTTTTTAGATATATCAGCAGGTATTCCAGGTAGCATTCACGACGCCAGGGTACTGTGAATAAGTGGACTTTATGGTAGAGTACTAAGGAACGAAATTCTCCAAGGGCCTTACATAAATTTAAACGGTGTTTCTGTTGGCCCTTTTATTGTTGGTGATTGCGCCTACCCAGTTTTCCCTTGGCTTTTGAAACCTTACCGGAATCTGCGTAATTTAGACCAACAAAAGTTCAATTTAACACTGTCCTGAGCAAGATTCGTTGATTGTGGAGTGCGCACTTGGTGTGTTGAAGGGAAGGTGGAGATGTTTGCGAAAAGAATTGGAAATCTTAACAGAAAATGTCCCAGGAACGATAGCTGCTTGTTGTATTCTTCACAACATCTGCATTGAAAATGGGGAGCCAGATCCCGACGTTGATGACAGCGACGACGATGATGATAGCGATGATGATTTTGTTGATGGGGGAGCAAATGCCAATGCAGACGCAGTCAGGGATGTTTTTGTGAAGAAATCTTTTAAATTTGTAAACAAAAAATGCTTTTTTGAGTTCTGTTGATGTCAACTCTTTATGTGACGGAGATAAACGCTTACATTTGGTGCGTGTAACATTTGTAATATTTACTTGAATAATGAAACTTTAACTTAACTGAAATGTCTTAAATAAAATCAAGGCGGAACCTTTCTCATCAAGTCTAATCAAGAGTTCGACAACCTGATCAATAGTTCGTTAATAATTGTCATTAAATGTTCACTTGAACATTGAACACAACATGTCACCAGTGATTGTAACACCGAATGGAATGAGTTTTATAGCAACTAAATAAACAACCTGACTTACAATTTGTTAATTATTGCCATTGAAATTTCCTTTTGCCTTTTCTTCAGACTTCTCTCCTAACTGTATCAATCTCTCCATCATTTTGTCATCTCTCTTTTGAGCTTCTTGCAGGAACTTTACCTGCTTGTCTAGAACATTAATGAGCCCCTTTGAGCTGCCTTCCTCTTCTGGTTTCTTGCCATCTTACGTAACCTTTTACCGGGTGTTTGCTCCAAATTGCTTGACTTGCGGTCGCGATCGGCCTTGCATTTTCGCGCTCCTTTTGATTTAGAAAGTGTGAACATTTCATCTCCATCACCAAGTTGATCTACGTGACCCTCGTCTTCCTCTCGATCTGTGGCCTTTCTTTTATTTTCGTATCCACCTTTACTGGAATAAAAAAGAAACGGTGGCTCGATTTCATCCCTGGAACCAAAAACACGATCGACCATGCCAAACCAGAAAGGTTTGGCTTGGGTTTCCTGGCCTGTTTGTGATTCTTTATCTTTAATCTTCTTGTGATCTGACTTTAGGTTATTTATCTTCTCCTTCACTTGTTGCAGGGTTCTGGGGGCCATGTTTCTGCTTGCTAATTCCCGATTGAAATCCTTCTCAAGGTTTTCCCATCTGCCTGAATTGGCTTTTGTTGTTTTACTAGGTAAGCTTTCCCAGGGAATAAGCAGTTTTGTAGAGTTCCCACAAAAGAGAGGTTTCTGTATCCGTCCAATCTCTTCTCTGTCTTGGACACTTTGAAGAAGCAACAGTTTGCGGCGAGTTTGGCCCGCCTTCAATGCCAGGTACAGCCTGATATAATATGTTTTGTAGAACTGAAGATATGACTTTTTATATTTGGGGTAACTGAGGGTTCAAAACTTTGACTGAATGATTTTGCCTTATTAAAGAGACAGTATTTTACAATCAGGTTTCCGTTCAAGGAGTATATTGATTGGTAATATCGGGACTCTTTTATATTGGGGATTTGGGTCACCACGTTTTGGTCATTAACTTTTATTAAAATTAGTGGCTCCTAAAAGAGCCGTTTTGGTTTTTGGGAACTACTTCCCAGAAGCTTTTCCCTGACTAGCGACAACAATGGGAAGGACACTTTGTAAGTGACCAATATACGTGGCACACTTGTCTGCATTCACACTTTCATTCCAGAATCTTGAGATGCCGTCCACAAGCTGTTCTTTGGTGTGCGGTTTGACAACGGTTCTGATGAGGTGCTTCAGCTCATGCTACAGTAGCTCTACCGGGTTGAGGTCGGGTGATTCTGGAGGGGTCTTTCACCAGTTGATGTTCTTCTCCTCCACGAAGCGTGCTGTACACAGTGGACGGATACTAAGGACTGGATTCTTGTATCAGCCTTTAATCTGGTGGCCAGTCCAGACCTTTCTCCCAACATAGCACTTGCACCATCTGATGCAAAGCTCTTAAACCATTCAAAATTGAGACAGCGCTTTTTGATGACTTTCAGAAGGACACTTACAATCGTTTTAGAATCTGCCTTGTCTGAGTTGGCAAGAACATTTTCCAAACAGAGAAAATTCACCTGAACCTTTTCACTACTCTTGCTGTAATGTTGAATGAAGCCAATCATTTGCTGTAAATTTTCAATGTCAGTCAGATCGTCAACCAATATGCCAAATGGCCCAGTTATATCTGAAAGGAGATCATTCTGAATCGTTTCACCTAACAGGAGCAGTATGTTTCGAAGGGAACCCGCTGACATGTGGTTGAAGCCACTTATGTCACAACCCAGGTTCTCAACCAACTTCAACAGACTCTTCACCTTTACATTTGATATCCACTCCTTTGCCAACCAATATAGTCAGTGAAAAAACCTCAGCATTGTGGTCAAGCTCTTTTTGAAAACAAGACAACCAATTCATTAAAATGGCAGTTATTGCATCCTTGTGCACTTTGTTACTAAGTGTTCTTCCAGACAATCCTTCTTTAATCTAGTACTTGGCTCAGCAGAAAAAAAAAACCTTCTTTTGTGGACTTTTCGCAACAAACATCTTGCAGATAAGACAGTATTGGCCTTCTCCTTCAATGTACACCAGCCACCACATCTGTACTTAGGGGTTATAAGCCAAACTCTTGTCAAAGATGAGGCTGTGGTTAAACATCTGCTTCTTCTTTGTGGTTTTAATACACTCCCTTTTTTCTTTAGATACACCCTAGCAGTCACGCTTCTTGCACAAAACGTAGTGGTGAATCTTCTTCTTTTGCTGCTCCACAGAAAAACTATCCATGACATCACTCTCGGACTGTACACGTGCAACATCTGCATAAAGAGAGTGTTTACGATTGTTTGAACCTTTGTCATCATAGGGTGGAAGTGATTCAAAACATCAGAGTAGCCTAGTCAAGAGGGTGGGAAAACGAACAAGAAACGTCTCACACCTGCAGCAGCCTGTCCCTTGGAAGCCGTTTCAGTGACTTCTTCCTGGGCCTCGTAGCTTGACACGCTGGTGGGCAATTTTTGACTTAGAGTTCCCTCGCTGTCTTCAGATCTTGGAGATAAACTCGAAGTAGAAGACCTGGTGCATCTAATGAAAACAGTGAGGAAATGTTGAACGATTCGGAGCAAATACTTGCTATTGTTGCATCAGTGTGATTTTTCGCTACTCCCTACAACAAATTTTAGTGTACTGAACATGAAAAGTGAACTTCTTCTGTTTCGTGTTAAATGAAAAGTGACAGAGTATGTGCTTCAAGTAACAATTTTTTCAATTTGTTATGAATTCGTGCTTTAGATAGACTTAAACCTATGTTGAATGAATTTTTGAGTCGCCTGACCAGTTCCCCATTAAAGTTTCAAAGTTTCGCTTTATTCCAGAAGAACTCGGACTAACAAAACTGTTTTTGTTGTATTTCATTTGCAACTAAAAAGTCTAAAAAGGCAATTCACTTGTAAATTATAATTTAACATCTGACAGATTCATGAGAAATGGTATTTGTTTTGCAACCAAGGGACTAATTCAATTAGCTTGTTCCTCATGTTCATTCACGAGACAGGTGGTTGCAAAATAAATTAACCTATGGTAACTTTAACACTTGGAATGTCTTGTAGTTTCTGAATAACGCTAAATACCGCTGGAACAACCAAAAAACAAAAACAACGCTGAATAATAGTCTATGATCAAATAAAAGATGTTGATTTATTTAATTATGACAATAAGAGTTAAAATCTGGGCAAAAATATCTTCCTCTATAATTAGCCACATCATTGGTGTGAAGTATTACTTTAGGGTACAATAAGTACCCGGGACCTCGGGCATTGGGTGCTTTTGAAAACCCTGATACAGACACCCCAACAATAGGTAATCTTCTATTCCGCTGTATTGTTATTGCCATCTACAATAATGAACTACCAGTTGATCAACATACTGTAGCTTTTGTGGTTAATTGTTCAACGTACTGAGATTGAATCGTATTACTTGGTCAAAACCTTAAGGGTTAAAAGAGTACCATTATTGTATTAAAAGTATTGTAATTTGCACTTAAATTACTCAAATCTCCCTGGATATAATGACAATAGGCAGTAGTTCTTTTAAAGGGTCTCACAAATTTAACTTAATTGACCATGTGACAGTCTATCAGCAAGTCTCATAGTTTTAATACTCTATGAACCTCAACAATTAAGAATGCTAATTCAAAGGGCATATCATGATCATATAATTTGAGGTTGCACACACAAGATATAAGAATGATGTATAAACCCAATGTTTGTTTTTTGAGATTTCCAGTCAGATAAAAGGAGCAGTGACATACCTCTCCTTGATGACTAAGTTTATTAGATATTCATCTAATGTGTTCCTTACCCTAATCTGTGCATCATTCTTTAACATCGCTTTTTAACACTCAACAAAGGTCACTTTTAGGAGCTTGAGGACAGTTATAGTGTTCCACTTTCCCTTTGCAAGCTCTGCTTTGAGCTTGCTTATGTTTTGATCAGTGGTAACTGCATCATCCACTTCCATTTCAAGCCCTAGTGCAAGTGAAAAACATGATAGCATGGCGCCAGGATAATATAAATTCACTGGCACTAAATTTGTTTAACCCACTGACACCCGGCAAGCTTTGAAAAAATGGTACTTTCAAGCACCAAATGGCCTTTTTTAGCCCTGTTTGATCCAGTTTCATTCCAATCCTCATTAAAGTGCTTTCTAGCATAAACCGTTGGCGTTTCGTTGGGTTTCAGGGCGTTTTCTAGCATTTTGAGTTCGGGCATGCGCACGGTTCAAAGCCTTAAAGCTCATTTGAAAAGGAAAGAGTTGGCCAAAAGTAGCAGTCGATGAGAAGGCCATGATTTTCTTGTGTTTTTGAGGTAAAAGTTCCTTGGTTTCCTGGCTGTTACTCGGGCTAACTTGATCCAATCATTGTTGTTCAGGCATCATGTACAAGATGTTTTTGCGTTCCATCGACTGACCACCAAAGCTTTTCAAGGTCACTTTAACTGATGACATCACAAGTGGAAGAAGGTGCCTGCTCTTTCATGGGTGCATACGGGTGCAACGGGCGTCAGTAGGTTTAGAAACTTCTGACTCAAAGTGTTAAGAAAGGGCTGCTGTTTATTTGAATACCAGTTTGGTAATCTGCCTTTCGTGTTATGTAATCCACTGAGCTATGTTTCCACTTTACCTCCCACCTCAACTAGTCCTTGCAACCTAGCATCAATGAATCATAGAGAACAGACAACTGTGATCAAAAAGTACCTTGTCTACCACACAATTTACTGTTTTTTTGAAATTACTGTTAGTCATGTATCACTACAAGTGTTAAATATACTGTGCACAGTTACCATTGCTTTCTTCTCTTGAGGTCACATTGTCCTCAGAATTCTCTTCCTTTTCTGAATGCCCACTTTTCATGTTCTCAAACTTATGCTGTATCATCCGTTAAATAATGTAACATTAATCTTAAAAATTTGGAGAATGGTAAAACAAAAAAAATTGTAATGTAGAAGGAAACAACAAGTCCAAGCAATAACATCAATAACGAATTGCTTTCCATGACTGCAGAGATCATTCCATCTGCCTATTTGTGTATTATAATTATGTTGTACTCAACGAGCACCTTTTCACCAATATGGGCATCTGAATTGTTGACGTTTTGGTAACCCTGACAAAATACAATACCGGGCAAAAGTTAGTTGACAGTCCCTCGATCCTCGAACGCCTCGACTCGATCCTCGATCCTCGAAACTCGAAAACTTCGAGTATCGAGTCTCGAGTCGAGGACTTCGAGTTTCGAGTCGAGAATTTCGAGTTTCGAGTCAAGAACTTCGAGTTTCGAGACTAGAGACAAAGAGCTTAGCGCTTCATTAATTTTTCACGCGACTTATCGGAGAAAGAATTTCATCACCATTGCGTCCTTCATCGAACGGTGATGGCTGCCGTCGTTCTCTCGTACATTGTCAATCGGACTACACTAAGTCGAGGAATATTCAAGTCTCCAGCAGTTTGGCTCGTAGCCAGTTCCGTTACACTGTCTTGCGAACTGTCTCAGAACTCAAAAATGTTGCAAGAGAAGCTAACTTATTGTATACAGGCGGCAACAGTTCGCATGAATACCGTTGGCATACACACGTGCTTCAGTAACACGGACATGTTTTTAAAAAGGCATGCAAACACGACAGTCGGTTTTTCTCCGAAACGAAAATTGTCATCAAAGCCGCTAATATTCTTTACTGCCGTAGGGCTTCATTTGTTTCGTTTAGGTGCTGCTGGGGAATAATTTGTTTGTTGAAGACATCTCATAATTTCCGAGAAAGCTATGTAAATGCCGCTAGATGGTCGGCGCGTGTTTACCCGAAAAACTGATAAATATTCGCTCGCAATAAATGAATAATATAACCGAGAAATACTCGGCGCATCGTGGGGATCTTAATCACAAATTATGCCTTCAAAAGCAGAGTGTTTTACTGGTTTAATCATCTTTATACGCCCTGCAGAACCGGGAATACGACTTTTTACCAACGTATCGTCGCGTGTTTGCTGTAAAACTGACAAATTCGCTCGCAATAATATTATCGACAAATACTCGGCCATCGTGGGAATCTTTATCACAGATTGTGACTTCAAAAGCAGAGTGTTTTGCTGGTTTAATCTCCTTTCTCAGCGGTTAAGAGACGGAGACATCAGCGGCGAAAGAAAGACGAACGTGACCTCTGCCCGTCAAGTTGTGTTAGATAATTATGCAAATTCAAGGCGTCACGTGTGATTGTTATTTTACTTGTCATTTGCGCCTCTGCTTGTGCTTCAGCACGGAATTTTCTTGAAATGACAAGACTGTACCAGATATATTTAACATTTCGATTCAAAAGATTCCAGTATTTACGTATAATACATGCAAATCAGAAATGGTGTTTATACGTTCCCGGCGGATGAAATCGAAACAGGTCAGATTTCAGATTTTTAAGTTTGCGTCACGTAAATTGCTATTGTTCGTTGTTATTGTTCTGTATTCGAGAAATAAATCGTTTCCTTGAAATCCCTATTCGAGAGTCTCGAAAAATTCCTGGAGTGTCTCGAAACTCGAAACTCGAGCCTCGAAACTCGATTCTCGATTCGCGAAAACATCGAGGATCGAGAATCGAGTTTCGAGTGGAGACTGTCAACTTTCTTTTGCCCGGTACTGTACATGGCTTATATGATGCAAAGGAAGAAAATTCTCATCCAGGGAGAGGAAAGTTCACCCCTGCATAAGTGCACAAGATGTATAATACTGTTAGACACATGAATCTGAATTCATGTAAGCCAGTTGAACAAACCTTGTGATAAACTTTGCCTTACAAGCTACTTAACAAGACGTTACAGACTTGTGGCTGTGTGAATAGCTTCATTGGCGTAAGCCAGTTTTACAGCTGCATTGGGCCAAACTGACATGACATTCAATCATTTCATTTATTAATTAAGCACCCTAATATCAAAAGAAGGAACAATACTGTGGAGAACTCTCTTGTCATTTTTAGGTATATTTCAAGTGGCATAACCTAGAATTTTTTTTACAGTAGTTCTTACTCAATTCTTAAATGGTGTCCTTTTATCAGACACCGTGACTCCAGCTGCCTTAAAATAGTCATGGGGGGTCTTTTCCTCTTAGGCAAGGATGTTATTCAATTAATTTCTCAGCCAAAAACTCACAGATTCTGGGAGTTGGCTTGTCCACGACGGCGTGAACACATCTTGCGACTGTTTGAACAACCACATTTCTTATTTTGTTGTCTACCATACCAGCTCTCAGTGCCTTGTCAACTTTGTGACCAAAATGATGTGGAGGCTGAAAGGACCTTGGAGTCCCTCTGCTGGTCCTCAGATGGTATTGAATAATTTGCTCGTTTAGCAGAGTGACCCTGCTTTTTTGAAGTGTTTTAGTGATGTCATTGTTCTCATACTGTCTGAGAGTTCAAAATGGGCACCTTCTTAGAAAAAAGTCTTCTTCTATAGTCATTGACTAATTTACACATGTCAGCTGAAGATATAATAGAACCATTTATTAGTTTTATTTGCACTTGGTCAAAATTAAACAGGCAAGCCTTTATTCAGAAAAGTAAAAAAGAAACCCTTCTACACTGAATAAACTTATGGTTTCCCCCAAAACAATATAAACCTGGCTTAGCAAGTGTTTTTATCATAAGAATTAATCACTCACTTTGGTAACTGGTGTACTCTGAAGAAAATTTGCAGGACTCTGAAGAACCTGTACTTTATCTACCATCCAAGTCTAGATACTCTTGAAAATCCTCATCCCATTTCTGAAAACTCAGTGCGCTTTGAGATGCTGGCCACAAAATTTCGCCAAACTCGGAGATGACTGTTTTCTTGAAATCCTCAACCTCGCCACTTGAAACAGTGAGAACTCTTCTTCTATTTTCAACTTGAACAAGAACCTGAACCGTGATGCAGAGTCTACGAAAGAGGAAATGAATAAAATATTTTGGGCTTTGAACCAATCCATTTTTACACACTCGGCGTGACTCAAAGTGAAAATTGGATGCATTCTTGTTCATGCTAGATGGCATGCACTTGCTGCTTCTCGAAATAATACATTTCTGACCAAGAGTCCTCGTTGAATAGTTCACTGTGTTTGTTCATTCATGTATTTTCTGTTTGAATTGAGGAATCTAATCAGAGGCAATAATTTTTCATTCTGTAGTTTGATCTACACGTGCACGGTGTGTGTGATGGAAAGTTGTTTTGGAACACTTCAGTTGGTTAAAAATTTAAAGTGCTTTCAAAAGTGGAAACTCAAAAACGAAGGCTGCTGATCAAATGCTTAGTTTTACAAGATAGGGAAAAGTGTTAGAAATTCCTCTCATTTTCGGTCCAAGTTAATTTTCTAAACAACAGCTCTGAACCCGCCATTTTTGTGCAGCCATGAACCGAAAAACAGCATAGCATACACAACAAAGAAATTCTGTCACTTCTCACTGCTTGATGTAGCACAAGAGCCATCTTAAAATTTCAGTTTGTCAGAGTACAGCACAAAATGTTAAACTTAACATACAAAAAAGATGCCCTTCTACCCAAACCAGCCGCTGGAAATCTCTTCTCTACAGCCTTCGGAAAGTTGGCAAATGGTGCAAAAAACTAGTTAGTCACACAATATGTGCGTCATGTGATGCATTGTTCTCAGCTGGGTCTTCACTGACCTTGTCAACCTTCGCTGCCATTGACAGTCGCGTGTGTGGAAGTGTGGCCTCTGCTCAGGCGCTTTTGTTTGCGGTAGGTCCAGACTAATTTTCTGCCATGGTTGATCAGGAATCGAGTCAATCACAAAAAGACTTTGCTTATAAGTGTCAGTGAAGTCTAGCCGAGGGTTGGCACTTAACTAAAATAATTCTAAATTATACATACCGAATTGTTTTGATTTAAAACTGATTAAAAAACATTGGGCTATTTACGATAATTCCAAAATATATGTATATATGAGAAACCCTCTAGGTACATGTAATTATTTAGACTAAGAAAACTAAAAGAGATAAGTAAATAAATAAAGTGATTTAGTTATTTATGTAAAGTTAAGCACCATTGGACATCAATGGAAATGGCACTATATAAATAAAGTACAGTCGAACCCCGCTATTTCGAAGTCCCAAGGGAAATGGAAAAAAGTTCGAAATAGCGGGGTTTCGAAATAACCGGGGAAGCGTAAAATTCGTAACAATGAATCATTTTTAATAAAATACAGTACAGTATGAATAAAGACACTGATTAAATAAAAATACAGTAATTATATGTCGGATAAATCAGCAGATGCTGTTGTATTGAAAAATCTGTGAATGTTCTGTTGTTTTTGGTTTTTTCTAATACTTTTGTCGATCGTGAATGACAACTGGCTTGTTTGCCCTCGAATCTCGGCCCCCTCAACAGCAAACAAACTGTAGCGTGAGAGAGTTTCGATTGCTTGATGGACTTCACTCTTTGTTGGTCGCTTGGGAGTTTCTCCTTGTTCATCTTCATTTCCATCATCGCCGTCATCCACTTCCATCTGATTTTCTTCACGAAACTCTGCGAGGATGTCTTCATCGCTCAAGGAACCAATGTCAGATGTTAAAACGCCGCTATCTGTATCCACCACATCTTCGGCACTGACTTCATCTGGTACAAGTTCGGGGCTCCTTTCCCGTAAGGCACTGATATCTTCTAACAGAATCTTGAAGGGATCGTCGTCGTCATTCAAAGCACTTTGTTGAGCTTGGTTACCAATGCCAGCTTTTCTGAAGCAGTTGCGTATTGTCTCCTCTGAAACTCTACCCCATGCTTCAGTGAGAATGGCCATAGCATCTAAAATAGAGAGGTTGGGTAGGGACTTTTTGTTGTCAACGGCATCAACGAATTTCTTTACAGTGCCTTGCCTATAATACGCCTTTGTTGCTCGTATAACACCCTGATCCATTGGTTGTGTCTTCGAGGTGGAGTTTGGCGGTAAGAAAACCAGATGGATTGCTTTTAAATTGGAGATTTGCGGGTGGGCGGGACAGTTGTCAACTATCAGAGCAATCTTTCTTCCTTGACGCTCAAATTTCCTGTCCTGTCCTCGAACCCATTCCTCAAACAAGCTACTATCCATCCAGCTCTTTTTTTGAGCACGATATCTGCAGGGTAAGTTTATCACGCCTGTAAAGCATCTGGGTTTGACAGACTTCCCAATGACAAACATTGGGAGCTTTTCGCCTTCAGCATTTGCAGCCGTCATTCCAGTCAAACGTACTTTATTGTGCTTGCCACCAATACACTTCTCAGATTTCAGATGCAACGATTTATCTGGCAAAGCCTTGTAGAATAAACCAAATTCGTCTGCATTGAAAATGTCGCGCAACTGGTAGTTTGTTAGTATGGTTGGCAGAGTTGTCTCTTCCCAGGACGCTGTCATGTCTGCTGTGCAGGATTTAGCCTCGCCAGAGACAGTCTTAAACACAATACCATGTCTACCCTTCCATCTGTCGAACCAACCATTTGACGCCTTAAAAGTTTCAATTCCTAGTTCTCTGGCATATTTTGATGCTTTTTCCTTCAGTATGCTGCCGCTGATCGGCACTCCTTCCTCCCTGACTTTTGTAAACCATTTGTACAGTGCCTTATCCACCGCATCATGGTTGCGTGCTCACTGCTTTCGTTGACTGTGGCTATCTCCCCCTTCGAATGCTTTCACGATCTTTTCTTTATTTTTTATCCACGTTGAAAGTGTATTTGGTGGCACTTTGTACTGCGCAGCAACATCCTTTTTAGCTTTTCCACTCTCAAGCTTCAAAGCCTCGTACTTGTCGAGTAATGTCTTACAAGAGTATTTTCCACGTTTTGACTCCGACATGCTTTCAGGGTACAAAGAAATAATACCATGTGCGTTGGTAATTGCGTGACTGTATTTAATTGTAATACAAAACTACTGTAGTGACAAAGGGTCAAAGTACATTGAACATTGCTCAAAAAGAACTTCAGTTAAGCACTGCAATGGATCCCCAGTGCACGCTCACCTTGTTCGAAATCGACTCGCACGTTAAGGGATATCATGCCTACCAAAATGAATGGGTTCCTGTTGTCAATGAGAAACTAAGGACCCGAACAGAGCCAGAAAACGTTGTAGACAAGTATGCAGTGTGCGTGTTGTCAGGTGAAGACGTTGTTGGACATTTAAAGAAAGGAAAAAGTGGACGTTTTGCCAAAACGGTATTTTCCTTTTTGAGGGGTGATAAAGACGGTTCATGCAGCGTCATCGTGAGGGGCAAACCTGTCAACCTTGGAGATGGAGAAGGTATGCAAGTGCCGTGCACTCTACATTTCACGGGGCAGAAAACATTCATTGAGGTCCTGCGGAAACAGCTGTCAAGCCTAGATGAGTGTTAGATGTTGTTGATTCCCACGTTATCACGCTGATTTGTAACGTTCGTAATCACCAAAGAAAATTAAGAACATTACTTTACAATGTGAATGATCAGAATAGACTAGAGACAAGATTTCATACATGAGTATTTCAGCTGGAAGAAGAGTTCACTAACAGTGCATTTTGTTTTGTAATTAAAAAACACAGCTGGAATTTCTTAGCGGGACACTACACATGAGTCAAGCATTGTTAAGTCACCAATTACGCAACACGAGCTCAAATAACATGCAATACGTTTCCAGCTGTGCTCTTACAGTGTATGTACGTACTCTGTTTTTGACAAGTTCGAAATAACAGGGTTGATTTAAGGTGTAGGGAACGAACGATCAGTTCGAAATAGCGGGGAATTCGAAATAACCGAGTTCGAAATAGCTGATAGTAATTGACTGGAAACATAAAGGTCGGCACACACGAGGGGACTAGTCCCTGCGACTGGTCCCTGCGACTGGTCCCTTGTAGTGTGACACGAAGGAAATAGTTGCGGGGACTAGTCCCTCGATCCTTTTTCGCGCCCTGTCGAGAACCAATAAAAACGCGCCATTGGCTATCCCACAAACCTTCAGTAGCAGTCTTTCAAAATGGAGGCCTTGGAAGAAGAAGTTATTGAAGCAACGTTAAGCGTTACCACCACTAAAATGCTGATTGCATTCTACAAAGATAACCGTCTGCTATGGGATAAGGATCACAAGGATTATGGAAAGAAAAATGCCAAAAGAAGGCCCTGACCCCTCTTCTGGCAAAGCTAGAAAAGAGCAAAGCACCGCACGCGCTGGAAGAAGTTAAAAAAGAGCTGGCATAGCCTTCGAAGTTCAGCACTCCGATACATGAAGAAGACCACTGAGGAGGGCGAAGTCAAGTGGCCTTATTGGAATGACATGATTTTTGTGCGTCAAAAGTTAGCAGAGGATGATGAGGAAGAGTTAGTGTGGTCTGCAGAAGCAACAGGTGAGCTTTTTTATCAATTGAAGCTTGATCTGTCAATTTTAAACTCAGTTGACCAACCACGCGCCTTCCCCAAGCATTTGTCATTTTGTTGAACCACATAGTGGGGGAATTTTTCACTCATGGTTGGGGCTGGGGTTGGAAATTTGCTAACTTAGCTACATTGTGTAACTGACCTAACTATTGAAGTGGATTAATGAAATGATTACACTGCATATTCTCGGGCAAGGGAAAGTCAAAACGTAATAGAAAACTTTTGACCAAGAAAAGGGAAGTGCAAAATAGAATGTTTTTTTTTTCTTGCAAAGTTTTTCAGACCATTCTGAGTTTCCCGTGCCCAGTCGATCTGCCGCTGGTTCTTTGGTTGTTGAGTGGAATGTGTTTCTCACAGTGATTCTGTCAATTTAAGTATGCAGCTGAAAAAGAGACCAAAAAAATTGCAGACTTGAATGAGATTCCTGTTCAAGCCTGAATTTTTTTGATAGAAATGCTGCAAGGTCACTCATGTATCATCTAAAAAGAACACCGCAGATATGTATGCAACTGATTTTTGTATGTGTTTACTCTTTCATATATCATCTGCAGTTCACATACCGTAAAACCTTTATTAAGCTCTGCCCCCCTCCCACCCCCCCCCCTCTAACAAGCCCCACGTTTTGGAAGTCAGAGTTTTTAATAAGCCCCCACCCTTTGGTGGTCAGAAATAATTTGCTAGTTGAAGTGTTAAAAAGGACAAAAGAAATAACAGAAAGATGGGAAAGATGCAGAGTCAAAACATCAATATTTTGATTTCATGTTGGCCGATTCTAGGAAAACATCCAGACTCGAAACCCTTGGTAACTCAAACCTCCTGCTAACTCGAAGTGAATGTTGTTTCCCTTCAGGTCAGTTTCTTCATAATTTTACCCTTGATAAGTCGAACTCCTGACAACTCGAATCTTTTTGTTTATTTCCCTTGAAGGTTCGAGCTATCGAGAATCAACTGTGTTATTTTGTGAGACAAGCTTGGGAAATCAACTTGAGTTTATTTGAAAAATTGGGATTTGGAACAAGGGCCCCCCCCCCCTCTATAAAGCCCCCCCTCTTTTGGGCTCCAAAATACCTTAATAAAGCTTTTAAGATATATAATTTTCATATATTCACATTCATGAAGATGGTTATCATTATTTGTTCTTCTATCCAGTTGCCCAACAAAGGGCTCTGACAAATTGGTGGTAGGGTATTCTGCAAGCATCTCTGATCATTTTGACATGGAAAAGAGATTTTTTTACAACCTTATACAACATGTACATGCAGCTATTGTACACTTGCATCATTTAATTTACCTTCACTTTCATTGTATTTGAAGATACACTGCCACTGCAATAATTGTCTCCTACTGATTTCCAGGTTCTGGTGTTGACTTTTGTGCTTTAACACAACTTCTTTTTCAGCACTATCTCTGTTCTCAACATTTGTAATGAAATAATTCAGTATTGTTTGTTGCCTTTTTTTTCAGAAGTACTCATAAGTTTCTCTCAAGAGAATCAACCTTGTGGAGTAATAATCGTCCTTCATACTTTCAAGATACGAACAAGGATTTGTTATACGACATTCTGACTAAACAGCTGGAGGATAAGTTTGAGGTGGAAAAGATTAAAAAGAAGTGGAGCAAATTGCTGAAGAAATTCAGACAAGAACACAGCAAAGCCAACATTAAACCAGCTGGATCAGGTACAGATGGCATTTTCAGGCCAACCTTTGAATTTTAGGAACAGCTGAAGTTTGTGGATGTCATTTGTGATGATAGTGATGAAACAATGAACTCACTGAGCACTGCACCTTCCAAGCCTAAAGCCTCAAAGTGGTCAAAACAACAGATGAAGGAGGACAGAGAAAAGAAAATGTCAACTATTTTCAGAAGCAGTTTCAGCAATAAAGGAACCACCTCATGAAAATAAAACTGCAGCCATTTCAGAAGCTACTGCATTTGCTAATTATTTGGGTGTAACACTGTCTAAACTAAGCCCACGAAAATTTTGTAAAGTAAAAAAATGTATCGGTGACATTCTTTATCAGATTGAGGAGGGTGAAGATGAGTGCTATGCAACTGCTTCAGCCAGATCAACTTCGTCAACATCTTCAACTAGATTTCATACTCTTGAGAGGTATAGTCCCACACCAAGTTCAAGTAATGCAAGTGACTTCAGCGTTAGTAGATATCACATGCAGTACCCACTAGGTTACTTCTAATTTACATACTGAAATTTGTGTTGAACAATCTGAAGGGACTCATTAGTATTTATTCTTCCTGAATGATTATGTGTGGTTGTGTTATTCATATACCTTGCATTGTTTGCTCCTTGCAATGCAGTAAAATTTGGTTTCTTTGAAGTTGTTGTTGATGTTAAATTAATACCATGTATGAATAAAGTTTTAAGTTCAAAAATGCTAATACAAGCCCCTTTTGCAATTATTGTGTGCTTTGTTACCTTGCTTTTGAGTGGAGGTCAGGCTGGAATTGACTTTGTTTTGATAGACTTCAGTGATTTTTGTGTCATGGTATGAAAATGCTAACTTGAATCAAAATGGAGTCAACTCCAGCCTCAAGCTCACTTTCACTCAAAGGCCAGTCAACTACATGTAAGCACACAACTGAAAGATGGACTGATATGTCACATAAAAGGCAGTTTATCCATTTTGCCTTAACTCTTGGTAAAATTTATGCTTTTGTACTAAGGCTTCACTCTTAGCACAAGAACCAAAACAGAAAATACTCAAACATTTTGTAATTTATAGGTAACTTTTACTGACTTGTTTATCAAGCTATGTGTATGAAGCCAAAACAAAGCTGAGAAGCAAAGTTGAGTTACATTTTGCAAAGTCATATGAACATGTAAATTTCAAGAGAAGTCCAACCTGTTGCTTGGTAGTGTGCTCCAGTATCATTATAATATACAGTGAATATGAAGATAAGATGTTTCTGATGTAAACATTAAACAGGTTTAGGTTACTAAAGCCGACGTCATACACTGCTTATAACATCATATTTCATTTGTTTATATTACACATGTATGTGTATATGACACAACAAAATTAAATTATAATTTCAAGAAAATGAATATTTTCCTGACATCTACTTTAAGTTGACAGTTATTATTTGTACAACAGCATTTGGTGACTAATATTAGCATTCAAACTGAAGGCTCTGGAGTCCTTCTGTAGCAACTGTTCTTGAAAACAAGAACTAGACATACTGCCTTGGAGACCTATCAAACATTAGTTTATAATCCACACATTTTTCTCTGCCATGGCACATCTCCTTCATTATTAAACCATTCTTTAAACTCCTCACGCATCTGCTTGGCTGCTGTCGTCGAATTCCTGGATGAGGAGGGTTGTAGGTCAAGAAATGAATCCATGGGAGTGTCTTCCCTCCATGTGCCTGGTATGACCTCCCCTGAATCAGGGATCTCTCTATCAAGAACAGCAGGTGGGCAGTACACATTTTTGCTGCTATCATCTGCCCTCAACCAGTTGTGTAGAATGAATGAGGCTAATGTTATTACTTTTACTTTTTCTGGACACAATAAGAAAGGTACTCGAAAACAGCGCCACCTGTTGCACACTATACCCAAGATATTTTCAGAAATCCTCCTTCCCCTCGATATGCGGTAATTAGCAATTCTCTGTTCAAGTGTCAAATCCCTGTGTGGGTATAGTCTCAACATGTATTTTGCCAGCCCAAATGCCTCGTCCCCTGTGAGTACAAATGGCACAGGGTTGCTGCGACCAGGAAGGGGCTTTGAAGGAGGTAAGTTGAGAGGATTTGTGGGGTCATCGAGAGCCCTTTTCAATGAACAATTTGCCCATGCGTGGCCATCCGGGTTTCTGCCGTTTGTTCCTACATCAATGTATAGACATTCATAGTCCGGGCCAGCCACAACAAGGGCAATTATACTTTCATTGCCTTTATAATCATGATAATGAGAACCTGAATACTCCGGTTTTTGTATCAAGATACGTTTCCCGTCAATTGCACCAATGTTGTTTGGGATATTCCACCTAGAGTGGAAAAGTTGAGCAATTTCATTCCATGCTTCTGCAGTGTTTGGAGACTGAAGAAAATCCTTCTGTAGAAACTCGATTATGGCAGTACAAACTTCCATGACAATTTCTCCAATGGTTGTCCTTCCAATTCGGAACTGAAATGAAAGTGAGCTAAACGTCTCTCCTGTAGCTAGAAATCGGATGGTGAGAGCTAAACGTTCACCTGGAGGAATTGCCGATCTCATATGCGTGTCTTCTCTTGTTATAGAGGGAGCGATTGTGTTAACTAGTTCCACGAACTTAGCATGCGGCATTCTAGTGAATTCTGCAAATCCTGGTGTATCCTCCACTGCTAGCTCCTTGAAAATGGTGTAGTACGCTCCTTTCTCCTCTCTTCTTTTCAGCCACTCGCGTGTCCAGCGTTTTCGGTCAACATAATTACACGTTTCTTCGTCTAATAACATCATTGACAGTAGTAAAAGCTTCTTCTTTTTGACGATAGAGTCCGCCATCTTTCTTTGCCCGTAAACTAGTTCCCAGGCGCCCTCAGTGATTTCTATGATTTTTATGCCTACTGTCCCTGCAACGGGCCCAATGCAGTTGCACACTAAGGAGCTTGTCCCCACTACATGTCCCTTAGTGTGCGCCGGCCTCGTAATTAACAAATAAAAAAGCCAAAACCGTGCTTTGTTCTGTGATAAAGCACGCAAGGAAGTGACGAGAGCACGAAAGACTGAAGTGTAGGGTGAATGCGAGCCGCAGGCGAGTGCTTCTCCCTACTTCTTGAGTGCTCTTGTCACTTCCTCGCGTGCTTTATCACAGAACAAAGCACGGTTTTGGCTTTTTTATTTGCTTTATAATATAGCTTTGCTCACATTTGTAAAGAAACTGGCTTTAATTTGCAAGAAAACAAGTTTTATTCATATTTTGCAAGCGCGCACAAGAAAGGTTTTCAGCTTGCCAGCACGCGCAGAATGGCGTCACGGGTTACTCCGTGCATCTGTACTCTGATAAAGCACGCTGTTTCAACGCACGTTAAATCGAAACGTTATTATAACAAGCAGTAGATAATCCAGAAAACCCTTTAAATATACCACCTCCACGTCCCAGGCTGCACAACCCCAGTTCCTTTTGTTCTTACGGAGGATAAGGCATTTGGTTTATCCAAGTACGTCATGTTTAGACCCTTCCCTAGCAGGAATCTTACTGTGGAACAGCGAATTGCTAACTATCGCATTTCTAGAGGGAGAAGAATTTCTGAAAATATTTTAGAAATTCTGGGTAACAGGTGGCGCTGTTTAAGGTCCCTTTTTTACTAGCTCCATTTAAGGTAAAGGGAATAACCCTAGCAGCTCTTACCCTCCACAACTAGCTAAGAGCTGACAACAGCAGCCGGAATATTTATTGTCCCCTCACACTTGTCGATAGAGAGGATCCTGAGACCACAGAGATTATTCCTGGGTCATGGAGAGAAGATACCCCATCAGATTCATTTCTTGATTTACAGCCTTCACTGTCAAGGAATTGCTCCAATGAAGCTAAAAGGATGGGTAAAGAATTCACTCAGTGGTTTAACAATGAAGGTGATTTGGTGTGGCAAAGACACGTATGGACTTTCAACCTTTTCAATTCAAATTGAAGCTCAGGAAGTGCATGGCTAAGTCCAAACCGACATAACTGAAAACATAATTAAGTTTCAGACTCAAGTAATAATTATACAAAATCAGATATGGCAGATTTTTAAATCTATGATGTCACAGTGTTATATGTTTAGAACGATTTTACTTAACCCACGAAACAATATCTAACAGTAAGTGTCTAACAGTCAAAGTTGAACAAAAGAAAACAATGGAATAAGTGTGTAATAGTGAGTAATAGTTTAGTATCTATCTCACAGGTTAATCAAAATCACTCTAAAATCAGTACTTCACAATTTCGTTGAGACATAACTTAATTAACTTGTGAGTAAAAAAAAATGGTACCCTCTAGGCTATTTGACAGCACAGTGCTGGAACACAGCCTTGTATTGTTAAGTTGTGAAAAGGCCATCAAGTGTTTTAATCACTGATCATTTGTACCCATTGGGTAACAGTACAGTGTTACAGAATAGCATTGTGATGTTGTTGTGATGGCTTTATTTGGAAAACCCATAACTAGTGTTTTAATGTATTGTTGATCATTAGGAAAATTTAAGTCAAAGTGATCTGTAAATTAAAGCAACATAAATACATTTATTAATCATGAATTTTACATACTGGATGGACAAAAAATAAAAACAAATGAAAACTCAATAAGGTTTACTATTCTTGCAAGCATGTTTCCAGCAATAATAATAAAATATCATTTAACTATAGTTACAACTTGTTGACATTTCTTCTCTTATTTTAGTTACTAACAATAATATCAATAAGGCATAGAAATGCAACCTGCAATTTATTGCTTTCAAATTTATTTAACAAATATGAACAAGAACATAAAACAAAACATGAACATAGCTTTGGTTATCAGTAATATTCCATGGATGGATAGGTCAGCATGTGCATGTTTTCATGAGGAACAGGAATACCTTGCTGATAATTATTACTCGATTCATTTGAGGTGTAAGAACCCGAAGTTAGAGCAGGGCTATATCTGCCAAGTACATTAATTCGAGAAGTAGCACTGGCAGCCTCCAATTCATCATTCTCTTCTATCTGAAATAAAATATCCCCAATGCACTTCTTTGCCTTGCGAAACTTACGTGGATTTAACTTTGACAATGTTAAACGTACATAATTTGCAAATGCTGCCACTTCACTATTTTCAACTGATGTGTGTTGTCCCTTACTTGTTTCTGGCTGTTTAATTGCTGCTACAGCTTCTGAAAACAATTCAAGTTTTCTATCCTCACGGTTCTCCCTTTGCTGCTGCTTAGAAGCTTTTTTAACTCTGGATTTTGAAGGCTCTTGGACTGAACTGACAGTTTCATCAGTGTCATCACAGATCACAAGTACAAAGTTCATTTGTTCATAAAATTCCCATGATGGCTTGTAGATATCTGCTGTTCCAGCCCCAGAAGGTTTAACGGATGCTTTGGCATGCTCTTGTTTAAATTTCCTCAGAAGCTCTTTCCACTTCTTCTTGATGTCTTCAGCATCATATTTGTCCTCCAGTTCTTTACCAAGCATATCATACAGAAGATCCTTGTTACTATTCTGGTGGTACTCTGTACAGTTATGATTCCACAAGCATTCATTTCCTTGGTAGAAGGCTATGAGTATTTCTAGAGTAAACATACACATTTTGTTTATAGTTTTAACTGTTTTTTTCCTTTGAAACAACTCAGTATTTGACTTAACTTTTCTCCTCAGGCTGGATGGTTAACTGAAGTTGACACATGTACATTGTATCCATTATAACAAACCCCAGGGGGATTCTTACACAGCACCTGGTATTAGAAATTTTTTTCCATTGCCTTTCGGGGTTTTCTCTTTAACAGTTCCAAAAAATAATAATTATAACAATTAGCTTCAGCTTAGGCTGTTATTACATAGTCCATGCTGGTTTTTGGACATAAAATTCAAGGAGTATTCAAGGAGTATTCAAAGCAAGTTTACTTTGTCTTCCATCTGATCACATGGTGGAAAAACTGATCCCAGAATGCAATGTACGCAATCACAGGAGCAGTTGCTGGAATAGTGGCCCTGTATTCTCTAGTTATATGTCGAAAATCCAACTGCAAATTATAAGTTACTTGTCCACTCAGTGTTATAGGAATACAACTTCCTTACCTATATCTGGAGTGCTCCATGGCATCTCACTTTCCGTTTCCTCTGCCGCAACACTTTCTCTCAAAAACGATAAATCAGACCAATATATCCACTTGATATTCTCATGCTCCGACTTCTTTGAATACTTAAGATAACAGCTCCTCAAACCATGCCAACGTTTCTTGATCTCGTTGATGTTTCGCGGAGGAGTTGTCTTCTCGAACTTTGCAACGAGAGGCGCCAACGCCTTCGTTGTTTTCGTTTTGTTTCCATAACTTTTATGGTTCTTGTCCCACAGTAACCTTTGTGATTTGTAAAATTCAATCAACATTCTGGTGTTGCTCACACTCCAACCATCACCTTCTTCGTCCTGCGCCGCCATCTTGAACGGAGTTCGTAAGGAATTATGGGAGCATATAACACCGATCAGCGATTGGTTTATTTTTATTTGGTCGCAGGGACTTGTCCCTCGAACAGTGCACACGAAGGGACCAAGCAAAGTTTGCGGGGACTATTCCCTGCGACTGGTCCCACGAATTCAAACCAGTTTGAATTCGTGGGACCAGTCGCAGGGACCAAATTTTGGTCCCTGCGACTACATTTTTTGACTAAAATGGGTAGTGCACACGAAGGGAATTGGTCCCCGGGACTAGTCGCAGGGACCAGTCGCAGGGACTAGTCCCCTTGTGTGTGCCGACCTTAAGGGTAAATCCAAGGGAATTCGATCTTTGTTCGAAATAGCGGGGACTTCGAATTAACCGAGTTCGAAATAGCGGGGTTCGACTGTATTATTATTATTATTATTATTATATAAGTAAAGTATTATTATTATGAACAAAGTTTGGAGGTTAAGTGTTACATACAGCGTAGCACAGTTCAAGTTCAGTGTCCAAGCATGAGTTCTTTCTGAATTGGAGGCAAGTACTGCATTAAGCAATGGCATGGGTTATTTGGCTGTTAAGATCACAACAGCCAGAGAATATTAACTATGTAATATTCAGGGTGTCACCAGTGTGTACCTGCAACGTTTCAAAATTCAGCAATTCAAATTTAAAATACAACAGACTAATGCAGACCAGGCAAACCAGAAGAGTTGAAGTAGACCTAATTTTTTTAAACTAAACTAGAGGAATAAATTCAATCATAACCATTGAAAGGTCAAATAGCAGACATTCCTTGGTCTCATCAGGCAAATTGCAAATGACATTAACCTGGAGTCTGTACTGTGGTTCTAACATTAACTGTTGAGACCATGGGTTAGTTTTCAACATTTTAGTATCCCAGGAGCAGTTCCCTTCCAGAGTGTGGTGTTGTTTATTATCAAGTACATCTACTGTTTGAGGTACTTAGGCTGTTCGTGAATGCCTACAGTGTGACCATCTAAATGAAAGTTTTGGTGCTCTTTATTAGTTATTTATGTGTCATCTGCAGGATGCCTCTAACTGTTGGTACTATCTTGTAACCATTCCAGTGAAAGCTGCAGTAATTTTCAAATATTTTTCTGCAAAACGAAATATACTAGGCCTGTCTGTTTTCAACTTGCCTACTCTTGAGAGTGAAAAACGTGCACAGCTGGCTAAGGAGGGATTTTTATAACAGGTTGATTTTTGTGACTTTGGAAAAACGGGCCTGTCTTGGAAAAGCTATATGTTGTCTTCTTGGGATGAGTGCAAATGCTTGCCTCCACATCTGGTCATGTTCTATAGCGAAAGGTCAGCCCTATCCAGACGTCTTTCTTCTCTGATACTATAACGTCATATCTCCGAAAGACAAGGTACATTTCAATATTCAATGAATAATATCCCCTAATAATGCAAATACCAGAAACTTGCAGCTAGTTTTCTTCTTGTGGAAGTTCTTTGCTCTTACTTGCATTTTAGTGTTTGACGCATTGGGTTGAACTGTAATTTTAAAATGAGCAGCCATCACCTTGTGGTTCTTCCCAAACAACATTTCAGTTGTACGTAAGAGGTGGGGAACCCATCAGATCAATATCATTGAAAGATAACAAATAAAAAAACAAAGGGAAGGAACTACATTCTTGTCCATGAGCAAGTGTAAGTAAAATTTCCACTAGTGCAGTGAGAAATTTAACTTGGTTTTAGAGTGAATAACTGTTCGCTGGAAGCACTAAAATTGATACTCAACAAATTGAACAGGGAGGCTGGATGATGAACATGACCACTTGAATTGTAGTTTACACCTTACTGCAGATATTAAGAATTGAACCATCAAAATAAGCCCTCCTCTTTTTGGAGACATACGAAGCTCAGATATCTTTTGTGAAAAAGGGCTGTCTGCAAACATTGAAGGACACCCAAGGTAATGCCACAGAAGAGGCACAGGAGGCCCGTATGGAGCTCAACCCAAGTTCTGTGGCATGAATCAACTTTGAGTATTACTACTCCCCCTGGATGAAGTGCTGGTCCATTGCAGGGTTTCTGCAGCAGTATGTCACTCCTGGAATGGGAGAGACAGTATGAAGTAAAGAGGACTGTAATATAAGAATAAAGACGTATGTTGTTCAGGATTTTCGGTCGTCCATACTTCACGAATTAAGTCAAGGCAAGTCCAATTTCAAGCATTTAATCTGACACTTTCTCACTTGTACACAAAAACATGGCGGACATTTTTATCCTCGTGGTCCCTCACCCTCACGCACATGCGCATCCAAAATCCCCCCAACCAGGGGTACAGTAGGGATTCCTAGAGCTTTCTGCGGAACATCCACCCCTTCCTTGACATAACAATGTAAATAGAAAACATGATAAACTGCAACACAATGAAAAACAAACGCCTTCAGTAACGAAACCTCTGAAGCTTAAATACGCAGTTCACTAATAAGTCACAATGTTCAACAAAGTTCCAATGGGTAAAGTTTCACAATTGGTCTCCTGTACACAGTCTTTCCGACTTGAAGATCAACAACACGAACTCTTATCTTTTCCCGGAAAGACCTTGACTACACGCCCCAGGGGCCATCTTCCTCCTGGAGTTTCTGTGGACATAATGATCCCGACGTCACCAACTTTCAGGTTAGCTCGGTCACTGCGCCACTTCTTTCCTGCACTCAGACTTGGAACCCACTCACGCAACCACCTGTGCCAAAAGTGGCGACCAAGTTCCTGTACCCGTCGCCATCTTCTTCTTGGGTTAAACGCTACACAGTCTGGTGCAAAGCGTCCTCCCATCTGGCCATGGAGAAAATGGTTGGGGGTTAGAGTCCGTTGGGTTGGCTGATTGATACGTCAGTGTTCGAGAGTCGATTAATCCTTCCGCGCCAACTACTGCGCTCAACAGTTCCTCAGCTGTGATATCCACTGCACCCAAAATAGCATATATGGCTTTCTTTGCTGCCTTGATCATGATTTCGTGAACACCACTGAAATGCGGCATGAGAGGAGGGTGAAAGTGCCATTTGATCCTGTGGCTTGTTGTCATGTCCTGGATTTTGTTCTGGTTCAAGGCTTCTAATTCTTTCAACTCATTACTTCTGCCGACAAAGTTAGTCCCATTGTCACACACGACATCTTTTGGAAGACCCTGTCTTGACGTCATCTGATAAAACGCGTTTAAAAACGAGTCAGTATCAAGGCTGTATGTTACTTCGAGATGGTCAGCCCTAGTCTTCCAGGCACGTGAACAGACAGGCGTCTTGCCTCTTCCTTGTTTGGTCAGAAAGGTCCGCCAAAGTCAAGAGATATGTGACTAAATGCTCGTAACGACTTCCTTGTGCGCAACTCTGGCAAAGGGGCCATCATCTGCTTGGCTGGGGAAGGTTTCCTTCTTCTACACTGCATACATTCTCTTTCCCACTCCCTTATAGCCTCTCTTACTGAGATTATCCAATACTGGACTAAAAGCTGTGCTAGTGCTTGATTAGTCCCAGCATGTTGGTTCTGCTCATGTGCGTGCTTGATTATGAGCATTGTAATCCAATGATTACGCGGCAGGATGATGGGATAACAGGTCTCCCATGGCAAACAGTCTGCACAACAAAGTCTTCCATCACATCTAAGGACGCCATCCTCATCCAGCACAGGTCTCAGTGGCAGCAGCTTACTCCCACTTGGGAGTTCCTTTCCAGCTTTCACTGCACGGATCTCTTCTGCAAAGACTTCTTGCTGTGCCTGTCTGATGTATCTCATTTCTGAAGTAACGACTTCATCAGGTTTCAAGGCACCTTCTCTCCGAAGAGCTGCTGGTAAACGACAGTTCTCTATGAAGCGGTCTACCCTTGCGGTAACTCTTGTAAGTTTACTCCAGCTCGAGTACTTTTGTGGTGTCACGCGGTCTTCACTTGTCGAAGCAAGGAATGTCTGCTCCCTTGCTTGTTCTGCTTCCTGGTACGGTTTACGGACTTAGATGTCTGGACCTCTCTTGACTCAACTCTGTTCTCAGGCCAGTCAGTTGGATCTTGCTTCAGGAATGATGGTCCGATCCACCACTTCTCTTCATCGATCAGCTTAGCAACACTCAATCCTCTGGTCAGTAGGTCAGCTGGGTTCTGTCTACTGGACACGTGCCTCCACTGGTCAGGGATTGTCAAGGCTTGGATCTCGCCAATGCGATTGGCTACAAATGGCTTGAACCTTCTACTTCATCCATGAATCCAGTAAAGCACGTCCATACTGTCTGACCAGAAAGTCCAGCGATGATTCTCAATTTTAAGAGTGAATGTCAGTAAAAATCAAAGGAAATTTAGCAAAATGCGGCCACGGTCAAAAATTCAATTTGTCTCATTCTTTGTCTACAGGAACCTTAATGTATGTAAGAAAGTGAAATGGGGTTAACTTCTTGAAATATTCTGTTAACAGGGAATAAACGGTTAAAAACTGAACCAACCTATAACATTCAAATTTCAGTTTACGTGACCTCGAAATGTTGCACTTTCAGGTAGTTCCTACGCTCATTAAAATGTAACAGCCAGACTTCCGTTACTATAAATAAACATATTGGGCCTTCTTCGTCCTAGATATAGTGATATTTTTTGTCTCACGTTGTTTTCGTAAGAGCAAGACATGGATTGCGAAACAACATTTGAGAAATGTAAAAAACACCAAAAACATAGACCAAAGTAGCTCCACGAAAATGCATGTGGTAGTGCATTAAAATCTTCCAGTCATTATGCAGGGATACTTTAAAGATGGTTCTTCATTACTGTTCAGGGCTCGAGACTAACTTTTCAGCTTAGTAGCCAAGTGCCTAGTGAGAGATTTGATTTCACTAGCCAAAATAAATTTTCACTTACCAGACTTTTTTGCACAATCTCATACCGTGTTCAATATGTCTACTTTTCAGCCGATTTAAGTACTGTAAACATGCCAGACATGCCTCTCTGTAATCTCAAGAGCGAAGAACGAATGTTGACTGTTCTTTCCAATGGTTAAAGATCCTCACACGCGGAATACAAAGTACTATGTGCCTCCAGGGCAAATTCCCAGTCGCGATGTAGCTCACGCCTCTCTTTTCCATTTTGGTCAGATCATGACGAATATCTCGAAAAATTTACCTTATATGAGCATGTCATCGTACGGAGAAACGTTGCTAAAGACAAGACTAACATTGTACGAACGTCAAAAAGACAAGACTGATACAGCACTCAACTCATGTACGGAAAAACGTCTACAAGAGAAGACTAGTAAATTATAAGCGTATTTAAGTGCGGAGAAACTTTGAGCAAAAAAACTAATAAGGTTCGAACTTACTCAGGTACGTAGAAACGTTGAGAAGTCAAATCAAACACGTTGGTTGCAAATGCACTACAGTAGGGAGAAACGCTGCCAACGTACCAAGATACAGAGACTAATAACATACGAAAGTACTAATTCTGTAAGAACGTGTGTGACGTACAGAAGAACGCCAAACGGACAAACTGAACTATTACACGTACGTACAGTGGGACAATAAATTTCGGAGAAACGTTTATGAGACAACTAAAATTGCACTAACGTGCGGATAAACGTTGAGAAGACAAGACTAATACCGTGTGAATATACTAACGTACAGAGAAACACCAAGCAGTGTCGACTTATCGTACGAATGTACTAACACACTAAAAGAGCAGAACAATATCGTGCGAACGTGCTTATGTACATGTACAAAGAAACGTTCAGAAGGCTAGACTAATAAATCAACGAACCTACTTACGTACGGAGAAACATTGTGAAGACGTTACGTAGAGAGAAACGCTGGGAAGAGAAACTATTGTACGAACGTAGCAATTTATGGAAGAAAGTTGATAACAGAAGACTAAAGAATTGTGTGAACCTACTAACGTGTAGACAAATATCATATGAACGCACTAATGGACCTTTCAAGGAACTTGACGTATGGTGAAACGTTCTGAAGATGGCTAATTTCGTTCGAACGTAGAAATGACGGAGAAAACGTTGCCATCTGAGACAAGAACTAGTAGGGAAAAACGTTGAGAGGACAAAACAAGTATCATACGAACATTTATGATATCCTTCTACGGAATAAGTTTTAGTTTCTGCTCACTCAATTTGCTTTTGGGATCAGAAGCAATATTTAGTTGGGTTTCCATCCGGTGCTTTAGTGCTTTGAAATTTTCACTAACCAAAATGGCTAGTGAAAGCTCAAAACTTACTAGCCAAAACCGAATTTCCACTAGTCTGTGACTAGCTGGCTACCGTTAGTCTCGAGCCCTGACTGTTGTTTTAATTTTCTGGGACCTTCTAATATTGCAATGCAAACACAAAGTGAATTTCTGATAAATTACAAATGGCATCATGTTCAAATACAACAAAGCGCTCAGTATGTGTTCAACAATAAAAATATTGGGTACAAATACGGCAACTTGTCTCGTAAAAATCAACGTAAACTTTTCAAACGTTCCTTGTTGCATTGTTTTGCTTATACTCTTTCAAGTTAATTTAAAGTATCTTCAAATAACGTACTGTAACTTCCTTCGAGAGTCTTCCCAGACAGTGTTATTTCCAATCAGTTTAGGACATGTCGGCACTTTAACTTCGTCGTGGTCCAACTTGTTGGCGCCTTTCATGCTTACAAATTCCTTGGTGCGAGCTTGGAAGATCGAGAGATATCAACAGCTTTCTGACAATGGGGTTGCGGTTCACGAAGCAGTCACTCTTTCAGCGTAGGATTGTCGGTCGAAAATACAATTTTGTCTCTGATCATGTTTTCTGGTTCAGTGAACTCGCACGATAAAGCTAGCATTCGCAGGTGTGTTAAGAACTCGTCGAAGGTTTGCCCTGCGGTCCTTGAGGAATCCCAGAACTGGTACCTGGAGAATACGATTCGCTTTTGTCCAGCAAACTCCTTTTCGAATTTTGCTTTCACATGGTCGAATTTATTCCTTTCTTCGCCTTTGCGCCACTCGAAGTGGTTGTATCGCTCCAATGCTTCGGGCCAACAGCTGACAACAACAGGCAATTTTGGTCGGATCGGGTTTCCTCGTCTTTTCTTTAGCGACGAGATTCAATTCGAATCTTTGTATCCATCTTCTCCAATTTTCGGAGGGGTTCCCCTGAAGTGAAAGATATTCAGGAAGCTTGAAATCTTGCTCCATTTTGGTTGTTTCTCCCACTATTTGACACCATGTAACATACGACACGAACACGTGGAGTCCATGTTTAATAACCTAACAACAAGACCTGGCCTGGTAACATATGCATGCTGGCCAGGTTACATATGTGACACTAAGTTTATATTTCATTAACTGCAGGGTAAGTTTATTACTTCCTTGAAGTTAAATTAGATCTGTCAGCTTTCAAAATTGATGTGCAGCAAAACTTGCTACTTGTAATAATAGAATTGTGAGAATATCCAGTATTAATAAATACTATACGCTTTTCTGTCTAATAAGATTTAAAATGGGTAACTGAAGCATTTATAATGCCATGACATGTAACTTCTAAGCATATGTAATAAATAGTAATAATTTGAAAAACATAACACATACACGTAGTTTGTGAACGTCCCCCAAAAGGAGAAAGCTGTACTCTTTGGTACAAACTGTATGTCCAGGCTGTGCTTGGCTTCCAGGGTTGATGTCTGGTATTTTGGAGATAACATGCTAATATCTTTCAAAAGCTGCCTGTTGTGACTGAAATGAAGAAATACACACAAAGTAAATGCACTGTCAGTGAAAGACTGTACTATGGGTCAAAAACGATAATTTTCAAAAACCGTGAAAGGATGTAAAGCTGCCTACCATCAGAGTATATTCATTAAAGATCTTGGATGAATTGAATGTGGCGAAAGGAACGGATGGAAAATCCATTTATCATCGTAATCTTAAATTAAGCTTAATAAAAACAAACACTTCGCTAATGTGTACGTTCAGTTTTACAACAGCAGTGCTTTCCCTCGCTTCTGCCAGAGTCGAGCTCGATATTAACTGAGGACCTTTGCGAGGGAAAATTGTTGGTACAGCATCGTCTTTTAACGACAATTTAGTCACAAGGCCGAGTGATTTTTCATAATAATCATGGTAAGGTTCGGCGCGAAATGATCACTGCAAATGTGCTGTCCCCCAGTCCAACCCTTGGGGTCTCTTCTTCTAAGAACAAACTGCATCGTTTTTGGTTAAGTTTTTCGTGTTTTGGAAATTGGTGCATGCTGACACGGTCCGCATTGGTTTTGTTACATGAAAAGAGAACACACCGCTTTCCCTGCTTACGCTTCCTCTTCTTGGCAGAAGCTGAGTAAGATGCCATTTTGAAAATGAGCGCGGTTCTTCTTCAAACTCTAGCGACCTTCAGATTGGACAATGGGTATGAGATTGAGTACGAGTATGACTTTCCAATTTCAAAACAGCTACGTTCTCAAAGCTCTCGTATCTTAAACCCACGATCAGGAATTGAAAAGTCGTTCTTGTACTCAACCTCGTACTCGTAGTCCAATCAAACCTTTTCATCTAGCTGGACTTCGTGAAGGCAGCTAAACGATCAAACAATGTTCATAGCACAAATTTTTGGATTAAAATGGATGAACTGGATCAAACGTTTTCATCCAAAACTTTCAATGTGCCATGAACAATGTTCGATCTTTCTAAGAGTTCGAGTGTTCCATGCTCCTTTTGTACACACGTGTGACGTCAGAAATTGCGTGACACAAATCAGGTCATTTTGCTGTCGTGCAAAATTGACAGTTTCAGCTGAAAATAGCGGCTAAATATACGTTTTTGAGGAAGAACTTTTTATTTGTCATTAATTATTGGCTAATGTGGCTCACATAAACATTAAGGAAAAAGGTCTAAAAACCCTGGGACTGGCACTTTAACGTATTCAAGATTTTTTCAAAACTTGGAGGTTTGAGATCTGGTGGGTCTAGGGACAATCTCAAACTACTGTTTTTCTTTTCCACGATTACTAAGTTGTTGACCCACCCTTGCATCAGGAGCCTGGCCAGACCGGGGCCAAAGCCTGGCCTGAAAGCCGAGGTGAGCCTGGCCACAAGCCAGGCTTTGGCTGGGCTGGCCAAGGGATAAAAAAACCGGGGAAGCCGTGATTAGGCAGCCAGCCCGGCCTGGCCTGGCCGTGGCAGAAAACCTTGTTGAGCCAGGTCACAGGCCAGACTGGCCGGGCATAAAACACCAAGGCAAGCCTGGCCAGTGACAAAAGTAAGACAACTGTGGCTGCTAAGATCAGCTGAATTTCAATTTAGTCAGCCCTCACACAAATAAAAGTAACCAGGAAATTAATTACTGGCAGGTTAGTAAGTTGCCAGGCAAACTGCCCAGACATTACTATCAGTAAAATTGAATGCCATTTCAAAAATACTATCAGAATAACATTTAATACAATGATTTATTATGCATTGTTGCACGTGAAACATTAAAAGCTTTTCATTCAGTTGCAGTATTCACAACAATTTTATAACAGCATCTTCGTATTAATGGTTATATACAATGTATAATACAATAATGATATAATAAATAGCATTTCGTTCAGAAAGGAATAGTGCCCAAGAATCAAAAACTAATAACCTCAAAAATATTGGTTTGACTTATTTTTTCTGATATACACGTATTTGCTCTTTTCATTCTTGTAAAACAAGAAGTTAAGTTTTAATTTCTAGGCAGCTATGAAAAGTGTCTTTGAATTTTTTGAATGTTTGTTCCCATGTGACTAAACATATAAAAGGCAAACATGGGGAGCATTAGAATTTAGACACAAACACCCCATTCATATAAATTCCATTCAGTTAAAAAACAAGGTTTTACATTGTCTAGCAAACCAATGCAACCAGTAATCGGTTCAACTGACTAAAACATCCAGGAAATTGCAATATTGGTAGATTACAATCTATATTAGTTACTGCACAAAGAACTGCTGACACCATAAACTTCTATGTATATGTGTTATGGAAATACAGAGCCATAA
Organism: Siderastrea siderea; assembly: GCA_964030785.1. Classification (NCBI taxonomy): domain Eukaryota; kingdom Metazoa; phylum Cnidaria; class Anthozoa; order Scleractinia; family Rhizangiidae; genus Siderastrea; species Siderastrea siderea. Next base: position 52,637,657 of record OZ034968.1, read on the forward strand.
GCTTTTAAACTTATATTCATTTGAATGTCCAGAGAAATCAAATGCCAACTATTTAGATTGCATTGAAAGACTTGGTCACTATTTTAAATGTCTTAAACTTACATGTACATTTGAACATTGTGTTCTGTAATTATGAGTCAAATAATGCAAAAGAAAATGGTATCAACAGAATTTAGTGCCATGTTTAAGCGACTTAGCTTATTAAGAACCAGCACTGGTGACTTGATATTGCTCTGCTGTTTGAGTGTCAGTCTCCCTCAGCTGAAGTCACTGAAGAATGTGTTGAATACAGTCAATATCTACAACAAAACATAAATGAATGGTCAAAACCAGCTTATCTGAATGATGCTGCATTTAAAACATGCTTAAAGAGCAATGTTCTTTTAAATTATACTACTCTAACAGTCCACAAGCTGTAAGCTCAAGTTTCATTTGCCCCAGACATTTCACAATTTAGGAGATCCTTTGAGCATTTAAACAAGGACTCAAATCCTCTGTCATTCTTAGTTACTTTGAAAAAATGTGCACAAGCCTGGTAGAAAAAAGTATCCAGATTTAAGCCCAAACTTTAATAAAGGACGTCTGTCTGCTTGCTTCAGATCCTCAAACATTTGCAAACATTTAAGCTGCTTAACTCAGAAGCACATGGGCGATCTTTACTTAAAATAATCATTAATTTTGAATCCAATCTTTCAAAATTATCATTTGCCCTCAACTTACCTCAGCCTAAAGGGTAGCTGATCCACATTTTGCCGCTCTGATTCTTCATTCCAAGCTCAAAAGACGCAAACATTTCATGCCACGAACTGAACACAAAAAATCGCGCTGAAACCGAACAAAAACGGTCACTATCTGAGCCCGCAGTGGTCTACCTGCTGACCGAAACAACCCAATTTGTTTCCAGGCTCCTCAGAAATGTGTTGTGAATTTCAAGATGGCGGTTGCTCTAATGGCCCAGTCGTTATCAACAAACTCCGCTTTCTTTCCGATTTTAAAGCTAACATAAAGGATCAAAAATCATTTTTTGACTTATACAGTGGCTCTAAAGAAATTGACTTCTTGGAGAAGTTTGGAATCGGGCCTGTTATTCTGGAAAAGGTGTTATGCATTGTGTCATTGCATTGACCACATCAAAAGTTACACATGTTGTCCCCCATTGCAAACTTATGCAGACAATCAACAGGTAAACTGCTTTTTTTGAGTACAGGATTTTTATTTATTTATCATTAAATAGTGCCTCATTTTCACAATTTCCAAGCAGAAAAAGAAATATCCTTACAGCATAATTCTTGCTCAATCTGTTCAAAGCTGCGTTTGATTGCTGTTTATACCTCAAGATGCAATGCGTGACTGGACACAATATTTTTAATAGCACTTTTAGTGTAGGAATTTCAAGTTTACCCCACATTCAAGACGATTAAAAATTTCTCAGTTCCAGATCTTTTAAGGTGAAATCTTTTAATATATGACTGGCTGAAGAATCAGTTTTAATTGTAACTTCAGAGACATTTAAAATGCTCAAAATAAAACATATAGTAGTGACCTCTAGTAGAGTTTCTTTGATGTCTCGATCTTATGACGGGATTAGCAAAAACAACCAATGACTTTCACTCCATGAGAAAAATGCTAGGTTTCTCACGACTACTTTTCAATGCCAGAAAATCCAAGAAAGCCTGGCTAACATCTTAGTGGCCAGGAAAGCCGAGTTTTGTTGTTTTTTTTTGGCCAAGGTTGCCAAGAAAGTCTGGCCTTGGAACTAACATGGCCGAGAAAGCCGGACTTTTGTGGTCAAGGTTGCCAAGAAAACTTAGCCGTGGCCAGGCTTGCCAGGCTTCACGAGGCCACATTTTCCCGGTAAGCTTGGCCAAAAACCCGGAAAGCCTGGCCTGGCCAGGCTTTGCCAGGCTGGCCGGGTTTTTGACCGCGTTCCTGATGCAAGGGCAGTTAACTGATTCTTCTACCTTCACAATGATTCCTTTAGTTTCAAGATCCTCGAGTTGAGGCAGCAACGAGCATAGTGGTTTCACCCATTGGAATTATGGGCATGTTGCTCCATGAGGTGGACAATTTCCTCTATCATGGGAAGATCCAAAGAATTTGCATTTCATTATTTTCTGTGGTTGTTCATGCATGATTTTCTGTGGTGGGCACTGAAGATTTTTGCTTGCTCTCTAGATTGTACCGTAATTCTGCCAAGCTTTCTCAATTGTAATTCTATCTCTTGTAAGAGTTGCTCCCGTTGATACATCTTGAAATCCAGGACCGATCTGCATGGGGTAACATTTTTTTTGTACAATCTCATGCGGTAGGCTAAAAAGCCGCCTTTCCCGTACCCCCTTAAAGTCACAAATATATTGGTTTACATGTCTCCTAAACAACATTGACAGCTTTAGAGGACAAAAAATACCTAGTAGGGGAGATAGGGGAGAAAGTGTCCTCTCCTCAGAACATGTGCGTGGCACGGCCTGTTTTGGCCAGTGTAGGAGCCAATGGGTTAAAGCCACTTAGAGAAACCTTGTCCATGACTTCCAAAGTCCTGAGAAAATGTTCTGTTAAACTTGGAACCGTCCTTAAGAGATTTTCATCAATTATGACTTTAAACCACTTTAGACAAGCCCTGTCCATGAGTTCCTAAGCCCTGAGAAAAAGTTCTGTTAAACTTGGAACCAATGACTTTTCTTCTCTACCTACACCTGGCAGGTATGGTCACAGCCAGCACCTTACACAGGCAAGTGTTCAGCAACATTCTCAAGCCTGAAAGGTTCTGACTGTCTCTTCCTTCCAGGTTTTTTCCCTTCCTCCAATTTCCCACCAGCTGTAGGATCAGGCTGCAAGATATCTTTTCCTTTGTCCAGGAAGACTATGGTCCATGTAAAAGGCTTCAATTATGTAGAGTTGAATGCTGCAGCCTCTGAGGACTTGATTGCTTACCGCATGTACCAGTGTATCTGTTAATGATTCTTGAGAATGGATGTCAGCTGCTCATTTCTGTCAATTCCACCCAGGTTAGCATTATAGTGATCTATGATTTCATGTGCAGGCACATCAACTAACTGGTATCCACCCATCCGAAGCCTCTGGTTCCGCTGAATCATGGACACCTGATCTGCAGAGTGGATGGTGGACAGAAAGTGCACCACCTTGTTATTCTTCCAGGCCAGAGCAACAATGCCAATGTTGCTCTAATTTGAGATCTCCCTCGTGCTCCCATTTTGGAGGCCTTTAGCTCTTTCCTTTAGGTCAGTTCCTTGGGATAACCTCTTCTGTCAGTTCCACAGAAAAAAAGTCATGGGACTGCAAATACATGCACAAAGCAACTCTGTTGTACCAGTTGTCTACAGTATGTATAAATTGTCCTTTCCCCCATAATCCTGAGTGAATCAAGCAACCACTGCTCCTGCCTTTCCTTTGTCAGATGGCGTTGTGACGGGTATGTTTGACTCCAAAAGTTGATAGTCAAGCGTGACTAATTGACACTTAGCGTTAATGAGATTCATTGTCTGGGGAAATTAGTTTGTGTATATATGCATGTGTGGGGGTGGCAGGCAGCATGGCAGTTGCTGCAACAGTGTTAAGAAATTCTCTTAAACTGATTAAAATTGAGAAATAATTGGTTGAAGTGTTGTTTTACTTCGATCTATGTAGTTGTGTAGGCGTTTTTTTTTCTCTATTCGTCCAGTTGGTTTCGTAAGGCAAGCACTGTGTCATGTAAAATTATGAGTCTATTGGATATTGTAGAACTGCATTTTTTGGAAGAAGTTACATGTAGAAATGCCTCGGTTGTGAATTCTTTCCTTTAATTGTAATAAGGTGGTACCGTAAAAAACCTCTTGACTTTTTTGTCGTCTGATGTTATGAATGAGGTTTTGTCAACTGCGGGAATAAAAGTTCATCAGGAAATCATGCTGAATTTGTTCCTTTTTTAGTAAGAAATTCGGTGCCATGTGGATGTCACTTTTGCCTAGCCATGTTATAGTCTTAGAACTATATGTAGATCATCGCAGTGAAGGTGTTTCAACCTAAGCACTTGAAAAGAAGAAACCTGAAAAAATTCAGGCTTGAACGTTCAAGCCTGAATTTTTTCAGGTTTCTTCTTTTCAACCGCTTAGGTTGAAACACCTTCACTGCGATGATCTACATATAATTCTATCTTTATCCGCAGTTCAAATATATGAATTTCATATATTAATGTTCGGATCTTTATCTTGTTGCACCAGTTACAATCACATATTTCCTCTCTATTAAGGTGATGTTTGAAACAAATTATTTTTTCGAGATTAGTTTGTCTGCAAAAGGAGTCTGAACTTCTCTTTTTCTTATATATCAAAAACAACAATGGGCCTTAAGTTGACCCCTGTGGAACTCCACCAACTAATCAACTGGGGTTTAGATACACAGCCCTCTACTACACACTGCTGTCGCCTATTTAAAAGGCACGAAAACCGCCCAAGCGTTACACCCTTCAGACCATAGAGCTCAAGCTTTTCCAGTAAAATATGTGAAACAGTATCAAAGGCTTTGGCAAGATCGAGAAGCACAATCAAGTTAGTCATGCCTTTGTCAATGTTAAGATACCAGTCATTTGTTAACTACAACAAAGCTGTCACTGTGGAATGAAGGGATAGAAATCCAGACTGGTTCTTTGATAACAAGCCATTTGAATTTAAGTAACAGTATAGTTGATCGTAGAATACCCTTTCACAAATCTTAGGAATGGCTGGCAAGACAGATATTGGTCTATAATTATGTGCCTTGGTGCGGTCATTATTTCTATACAAAGGAAATACTTAATTAAGTCATTTTCCACTGTGAAGGAAAGAGACCAGTATAGATAGTTTTATTTATGATACGGCAATAATTGGACCAGCTTCTTTTAGAAACCGACATGAAATGTTATCAAGGCCAGTGGTCTTGTTCGGAGATAATTTGCTTAATAACTTTAATACTACAGTAGCAGAGGTATGTTGTAAATTAAACGTTGTGGAAACAGGCTTTATGTATGATTCAAATCTTGTGCTTCCACTAGGCAGAGTCGAGGCTAGGTTTGGACCAACAGAATTGTAAAATGGTTGCTTAAAATCTCGCACATTTCTGTGGGTTCTGTGAAGGAATTATCACCACTTTTTACTTCACTTATTGAAGAGATACTAGTGCACTTGCAATGTGCTAACTTATTAATTGTGCTCCATATTTCCTTTTGGTTACCCACGTTTTGTTCCACTTCTGATTTATAATAATTTTCTTTTGCCTTTTTAATTTCATTTCTTTCTTTTTTATATTTATCCCAGACAGACTGGTGTTTTGTTAACATAGCTTGCCTTTTCAGTCTATTTCGACCTGTAATCAGCTCCCTCGGCTCAGTAGTAATCCAAGGGGACGTTTTATTTCTTACTCTCGAATTCTCATGGGAGCATGAGCATGAGCTCTTTTTAAGAACATATTTTCCCAAATTTCAAATATTTCATCGGGAGTAGTGCAATTTCTTAGGCTATCACAAGGGCCTGACTTTAGGTCTTCTCTGAATCGCCTAGGATAATTTGCTTGTGAGATTCCATGTCAATAATGCGAACAATAGCTTCTAAAGCTTCAAAGAAGCTAACTGTGCAGCTAGGGGTCCTGTAGGCTGCAGTTAAATTAAAAACGTTACTACTTGGCTTTTTATATCAGCACTTAACATTTCAACTCATTATTGGGAATTATTTCATTTCTAAGGCAATAATTAATATTCGATCAGAGACAAATGCACACACTGCCACCATTACGGTTTCGATCCTTTCTTAGGATTGAGTAGCTGTCAATGTGAACCAAGTTTTCAGTTATTGTAGAATCGAGCCCAGTCTCATTAACAACCAATAGATCAAGACACTGATCAGCCATAATTAGTCGAAGGTGTTCAATATTGCAGTAAGAGACTTGCATTGCAACATTTATACTCGCAATTTTGAGGCGCCTTACTTTTAAAGCAGAGGTCATATCATCATGATAATTTGGTTTACATTTAGACAAGAAACTGTGGAATTCTATAAATCAAGAGTGCAGTGGCCATAGTTGTGGCAGCTGGTACAATGAGGTAAGGTCTCCTCTTTGAAGCAAAGGCTCATGCTCTGGCGAGCGAGTGAGGGACTGGGTTCTAGTTGTTGTTGAGCAGAGCTGCCATTTTTGATTTGCAGACACGGGGATTGCTTGCTGAATGGTTCTACACCATGTTGTTGTTCATGTGGGTGAAATGACACGTAGCTCACTTGCGGGGGAGAGTGGAGGAACTTCGACTGAGGAATTAGCCAACTGAAGAGGGCAGAGCATTGCGAAGAAACGGCTTCGTTGACCGGGTCTTGGAGTTGACTGAGCTGAGCGGCTGAAAATTGTCTGTCTGCTGGTGGCTGGTTACGTTGTGGAACTGTAGGTGGATTGTCGTGAACGCCATCATTGTTGTTTTGTTTGTGTTCAAACCACAGGCAGCCCAAGGTCAAAGTGAGAATGTGATCAAGTTGCGAAATATGACCTTCGCTATAAGACTTTGTATGGGAAATTCACTTTAGTTCTCAAAATGCTAAAATAAAGTTATGAATGTGGAAATAAACCTCACTTACCTTAACATGAGGTTGTCTTTGAGTCTTGTAATTTGGCAGCAATTCGTGGCCGTTTTAGGCAAGTTTTTGGTTCGGTGTTGTTCATGGGGTTATTTCTCCACTTAAAAATGAAGGAAGGCGGGTGACTCGAGACGAGCGAAACCAACAAATCGCTCTCGTGTCATAACGCAATGCGGAGAATCGCCAGAAAAACACCATATTCATAAAGCCACGTAATTTCTACCTCCCATTCAGCCTTCACGGTGATTGAATGGCAACTCTGGTCTGAGAAAATTCGAAAAACATTCAGCTATCAGCGATCTTCCCAGTGCGATGGGCTTTTGGCGTGGACACGGCCAGACAGACAGACAGACAGTCTGTTGTTGGCGCATGACTGGTAGTTTGAATTGGCGAATGAGAGTGCAGAATGCATGCAGCCTGCAACGGCTGTGTCCACACTAAAAGCCCAGTGCACGGGAAGATCGCCGATAGCTGAATGCTTTTGTACTGTCCCCTTTGGATAAGAGTGTAGTAAGTTCACTAGAAATATTTTGTGCCTCTTTGCTAGAGAATTAGTCACTCTAGGTGCTTAAGTTTGGCAAGGGGATTGAACAAACTCCAGTTGACAACCCGTAACAATGCTACGAACTCGTTCATCAGAGGTTAGTGCTTTCCAGGCATTAATATGGTTTGCTATATTTCCAGCTGTAAAAGTTTTTTGAATATGACAAGGAGCATGTACATACCCTGTTAGTAGCTGGCAGCAGGGTTCTATTGGCTTGGGCAGGAGGGCTTGTTGTTCCTGTTCCCCTAACCTTTGTGCTTCCCGGGTCTGAAATTGTGGCCCTTCCAGTTTTTTGAGTGTCTGTTACTGTTGTAGCCAGACCTAGTGGGGTAATTCTTGCCCCAATGTTTTTCTGGTCAGCAATGTCTTTCAAATGCTTCTGGAGATCATTGCCAAAGAGAATATCAGTAAATGGCAGCTGGGAAGAGAGTGCAGAACATTCTTAACCGATGTCAGGTTTTAGGAGCAGGTGTCACTGCATATTGATTTCATACACCGCAAGGGTTAGGAGGGCCATGGCTTCCGGACCCTGGTTCCTCATACTCTGACATTCTTGTGCAGTAAACGATTCATCATTAGCTGGTCAAAAAATACAGACAAGCGGCAATATGCCGTTGGTGAGTGCTTGCTGTATTTTGTAAAATTGAAGATCTCTTTTCTTCGCAAATTCTCTCAATTTTCACCAAATGCCAGGGTTAACTTTCAGAGGCTTGGCTGCCTAGCAGTTTGCAGGTCTTTCTTAGCTTGTTTCTCAGGGTGCTCTTTGAGAGTTTTGTCACTCAGTTTGCAGCAAAACATTTTGTTCACTAGCTTAGCTAGTTGTTTGCTTTTGAGGTTTTCTGTGACCGACTCCTGTGCCAAAACATGTCCTGCTTGGGCCAGCCCAGGCTGGCCTAGGCCGGCCTTACCTGGCCCAGGCCGGCCTGGCCCTGCCATAGCTGGCCTGGTACAGGCGAATGTCCCATGATAGATTTACCAAAGAGTACATATACAGTCTATGGAAACTCTATGGAGCTTTAAGATCTTTAAAGATCTTATTGCTAACTTTTGTGCCCATGGTCACTCACCAATTTGCTCAAATTTGATTTTGGCATTTCCAATTGTGTAACTACATCTTTTTTGTACCAGTCGGGTGCGAGATGAAACTGCTGCCCTCATTTGCCTGTCCAGGAAACACGCTTCATTTAAAGTTCATTTATCCAGAAGAGATTTTGTTCCTTTCTTGTTTTCTGTTTGAATGCTCTCCTTCTCCTAAGTGGAAATGAAGCTTCATAGCCTGGGATTGACATGCTACATTATTTTCTTTTTGTGCTAAATATAAGGATTCATAATAATCGACAAACCTAGCCACAACAATTCTGTAATTCTGGAAGCCATCCAGAAGCCAGCCTTAGCGGAAGTTATCATCATCTGATGATGACTTCCCTCTCAGGTTGTTGAAACGTCAGTCAATGTCACCTCAAACAGTCCTTCTCAGGACTACACTCACCCGGACGATCACAATTTACCGAATTCTAATATAAAGCTACTGAGAGCTTTATGTGTATGGCAGTTTGTTTGGTTTTAAAACAATATCTTGCAGTGGCAAGTATGCCCTTGTCAATTCTGTTGTGTGAATTTCAGCTTAGCCTGTGAACAGGCTCTGCAGTAGGGAAAAGCGCAAAAATAAATCAGCCAGCGGAGAGAAGACCCCTCCCCGTCTCTCCGCTTGTTCTCACCCTTTGTTTTCTTCCCTCTTTCCCCGACCAGAGAGCCGCTTCGTAGGCCTATTTCAGCTTGATCATAAGAAATTATTCTGTAACAAGCAATGATTACATAACAGAAAGGTTTCCCAGCTAAAAAAAATTGTTGGTGATCTGAAGCTTGACTTAAACATAAAAAAAATGAAGTGTTCCCCAGCTTGTTCGTAGCTGCCTTCACTTGGGTGGCTGTAGGCTGTACATGCCGCAGGCCAGCATTTGCTGTTTGAAAGGGAGTGGAATATTGAGAACTTAAAAAAGGTTTTCAAATTAAGGAACAATCACTTTTGTGACAGAAAGATTTATTATCTTTTTCCATTAGTACAATCCCATCCATTTAAGCTTAGTCAGCTTAAAAAGTCATCTAGAGTAAACTTATCATTGGCAAAGTGTACTTTTGTTTTGCTAAGCTCACTTTAATCTATGTTCAACGTATTCAGTTGAGTGTCATTTAAGACTGAACTTTTGTCCTCTTTACAAATGAGTTCCATTGTGAGATACTTGGTCCTGCTATCACTGTTCTTCTTTTCTCCTTTTTGAAACTCTCTTTGTTCAGTCCTTCATGTTAAAAGGACTCGCTTCTGCTGAGTGAATTTTCTTCAGTAGTGGCAACGTGTTTTAATGTCCGCTGTAGTGTTCGTTGCTTTCCTATCTCTTTCCCCCCATAAAAGACTTGTAAATGGAACACTTCTCCATTTAAATTTGGACTTTTGAATGTTATCATTTTGCACAGAATATGCTATGTTTTAATCGTGCTTTTCAATGCGGAATACCCCGCTTCTTGACAAATCAGGAAGATACATGGTAACTTGATATATTTAGCAATCGGAACACCCCGCGTTTCAACCAATGAGAGGATTAGTTTTAACAGACTTCAATTTACACGTCTACAATAAGTAATTAAAAACCACACGAATGTCGCGTGTCGGGCGCCAACAATGGTAACTGTTTTTATTTCCTCACAATGTCAAATTTATTTATCTGCGCGTCTGTGCAAAACTTGTTTTATCATTGTTCAATGTTTATTTGACCTCGATTCTTCGTCTAATTGTGAACGCAAAGAGAGAACATTGTCCGGGTTGGATGTGAGGGTTTTATTTACAACGTTCACTCTCTGTAACTTTGACGGGTATTTTTGGTACGAATTTAACATATGCATGCATGGTTGTATTCTAACGTAAATGTTGTGAATTTCTTACAGAATTTTCCGCTCATTACCCAATGAAAAAAAAAGTTTTCTATGTCAGCGTCTTATGCGAATGTCTTGTACGACAGGAAGTCAAAATATTCCGCAGATGAGCCAGTGGAACGCTTTTGGTCATCGACATCAATCTAGACCTCTCGTAATCAGTCCCCCTTCCACTGTAAACCAATTGACACTGAATGAAGTTCAATCTAGTTCGCCGGTGTGTTTGTTTCCTGTATGTCACCACAGAACAGTCATATTTTCTGGAGGCTCTACAGCCGATAATAATGACACGGAAAAAATCGATCGATTTCAATAGTATATGTGCCGCTTCGTTCGAGCCGTAAATTAAAACACTTGTTCGTTTCAATAATTCAAACTTTTTACTTACGGCGACAAAATAATTGACGATCATTTGTGATACGTGTATTCTTTGTAATGTATGCCGTCAAATGGGAATTATTCTTTTCCAGACAAAAATACCAAAAATGAAAGCAAACAAGATAGTGCTTATCGCTGTGAACGGCAGATTTGAGATGAACGCTTTTAGTAAATATTTATTTCTATTCGGTGGTTCGTATTAGCATAATCATTGATTCGGGGCTCGACAGGAATTTGGTAACCTCAACCCTTTAAGCCCCAACATCATCATACAAATTCTCTTTACTGGTCTCCATAGATTTTATTGACTACCAATTAGGAGAACCTGTTTAAACATCAAGACACTTCATCTTTAGGGATCATTTGGCAAATTCTCATGACCTGTATGTGTTATGAAACACTGATGTGATGAGGAGAAATTTGATGCTCATCAATACTGGCGTACCAGCTAACAATTGTTTAACGTCCATAAAAATGGCATGCAGTTGAGTAATCATATTCTCGTATTTACTGTGACTACGTTAGTCTTAAATACAGTAGAACCCTTGACACAACATTTTAATCTAACAGCTTACCTCTTTGTACATTCTGTCACCAGTAACCTTTTCAGGCCACTTCATTCTAAGTGTCTACGTAGCCGCCCTTTGTACTGTTGAACCCATACGATGTTCCGTTTCTCTCGCAAGATGTTCTTAAAAATTTCTATTCCATACCTGCACAAAGAACCGCAGCTCTCCAATTTTCCCGCGCGCGCATTTCACTTGGTGGGAGTTGGCGCCGTCATCACATGGAATCCCTTGTGAAAGTTGAATTCATCCGCGGAATATTGGTGAAAGGTTTCCCTAATTAAATTCTCGTCTCATTTCCGTTTTAACTGAAAGACAGAATATTTAACTTAAAAAGAGGGAGAGAGTCAGAGAAATTATCAGAAGCAGGTGAATATGTGTTCGCCAATGTCACGGCGTTCAGGCGTGCAACCCCTCTGTAAACATAAATCAATGAGCGACTTCACATGATTTCTTTTTTTTTTTTCATTTCTCTGTGTGATATTACAAGTGTCGTGCTGGGATTGCTTTGTTATCAGGGTATTCCGTTTTATCATAATCTGATATTACACAACGAGCGGAATGCATCGCGGTTGAGCCGGTAAAAGGACGTTTATTTCTGTGATAATCATGCTAGTTCATTTCTGCTTGAGACATGATAGCGTATTTTACACTCGTCTGTTATCAGTAAGTCAACTCTATACTTCCATCTTCGTGTGTCACCAAAAAATTGGTGACATTTCAGACATATGTAGCGATTGCTGCAATGCCAAGATATACTGGCATTATATCGTGACCTGTTCGTTCTGTTCTTCCAAAGAGTGCGAGTGTTTCATTAGTGTTTGGAGCCTTTGACAAAGCAGAAAGCGTGAGTTGAACAAGAAGGCGTTAATAGAATTTTAAACATGCTCTTAGTTACCTGATGAAACAACAACAACATCAAAATCAACGCCGCCGCACCCGAGCGGGCAACGCGGCCATTCACGTGTTCGTCTAGCATGTAAACATTGACATAGGAAGTCTTGTGCGTCATTAATGAAACAAGATTACACGCTTTTTTTTTTCATAAGAATATATGTTACAAGAATATCGAGGCTGAAATTTGCGAAAGTTTAATATTTTAAGAATAAACCCAAGGCTGAGATTTTGAAAAGGATTTAATTTGGGGTTGAAAATCTGTAAGTACAATACAATTATAGGTTGTTAACTTAACCGTATAAAATTATTCCTCTCTTTAAACGGCAAAACTAGCCAACAAAACGAAAAAACCTCGCTGACTGCAACAAAAAGCGATGGAGCACGTGCACAATGTAACACGATATAGATCTAGACACCAAGCACTTGTAACTGATACCCCAATACATTCTAAGACGGAAATGTGGTAAGCTTTAATTTAAGAGTAATACAATGGTCAGCATAAAATGGTCAGAAAAATAAGAATATTCAGGAACATTCTTATAAAAAAGAGTGTAATTTGTATTATCGTTTCACTGTTAAAACTCGATTCCGCCCCTCTCTCAGCTTCAGCTAAAGCAAATTCTGCTAAACAGCTAATAAATAGAGTAGTAGCACAAATAAGATAGTAGTTTCGAACATTGGAAAGAAGGTTACCTAGACTAACTGTAATTAGCTTCAGATTATCAGTGAGCATTCCGAGCCGTCATGGCGCCTTTATCCAGTGACAAAAAGTATTAATCTGCATATGGATACAAATTGCCTGGATCTAAATTGAGAGTTGGTGCTTGACAATGGATGTCACCAGCTCCTTATTCTTCTTCGTAAGTTTTTGTCTTCCCTTGCGGTTACTTTTGGCGAATGCAAACAGTTACCAATTTAAAGTTCTGAAAGTAAGAAACTCTGGACAATAGTGACCCCACTCTTCAAAATATATATAGCTACTTCACCGACATTAACTTAATGGCGAATACCTCGTGCTGACACTCGCCTTCACACCACAAAATCTGTAAGTACAATACAATTATAGGTTGTTAACTTAACCGTATAAAATTATTCCTTTCTTTAAACGGCAAAACTAGCCAACAAAACGAAAAAACCTCGCTGACTGCAACAAAAAGCGATGGAGCACGTGCACAATGTAACACGATATAGATCTAGACATCAAGCACTTGTAATTGATACCCCAATACATTCTAAGACGGAAATGTGGTAAGCTTTAATTTAAGAGTAATACAATGGTCAGCATAAAATGGTCAGAAAAATAAGAATATTCAGGAACATTCTTATAAAAAAGAGTGTAAGTTGTATTATCGTTTCACTGTTAAAACTCGATTCCGCCCCTCTCTCAGCTTCAGCTAAAGCATATTTCTGAAATAACTAACAGCTGTCTTGCCTTAGCATATGCATCGTTTGCGATAACTTAAGTTCTTAGTACAGGATGTACTTTTTTCCCTTGGTTTGTGGGCAGAATGCTTTGGAAAGGTAGTAGTTTCATTGCGATGTCCTGTTAGGTCGTTGTTGTAATTTTTACCTAATTCCAATCAGATAAACGTTAAATTTTTCATTTCAAAGAATACCGAAACTGCAATAGAACGGAACTGTGGACACGCTATTATTGCTAACTGGCCACGTTTGAACAACATAGATACATTTAACAGGCGCATGGCTAATCAATCACCCCAACAGGATGCCGGGTGGAACAGCCTATGTGGTGGTTCTACATTAAAAAATTACTATCCGAACTTTTCAAATCGTGCATTTGACTTTCACAAGGTTGACAGTTACTGAGCGACATCAACTGTTGCTGTCCCTCAAAATTTTCCTGCGTTTTGTTTTTTTTTTCTGGTTTTTCTTTTCTTTGCAGTTTCCTGTTTTCCTTATCCTGCTTTTTGCCTTCGTCTTTCTCCTTTACTTGAGCTTCAGCGGCAGAAACCTTTGCTTCCTTCACCAATTTTACCTAAAAACGTGGAAAACTCTCACTTCGAAATGTATCATCATCATCATCATTATCATCATCATCATCATCATCATTACTGGATGACCCTGTCCACATTGACACTATTCCTACTAGAATAAGACTAAGCGGGTTCCTTTTCTGCATAGACCATTGCAAAAAATGCTTGTTTTCTTCACCCTAAAATGCTTTGGGATAGAAGGATGGTTAGTTGGATGGGTTTGGGATGGTTAGTTAAAGCGTAACATTTGCACCTAATGGAGGATAATTCTGCTTTTTTTTCTATCGGACAAAGCAGTCTTCCAGCTCTTTCTTGATATTCTGCATCGTCATCTTCTTCCTTCTCCGCTGGTGCTGCATACCTAAAGTCCATGAGGTCGAAAGACTCTCCAGCTGTTCTGTAGTCTTCTGGCGTCATGGACTCCCATTGCTGTATCCTCTTCCCCTCCTGAATTATCATTTCCTGCCACCAGTTGTATCCCGATGATGTCATTCGAATTTTTAGTTTTTCTACCGAGTCTTTTATTGTTTTGACAGATGGACAATTCTTGAGATCAGGCCTCAAGACAGCTGGTTTTCCGGGGGGGGGGGATGCTCCTCATAAGAATTATGGGCCCCTCCTTAGGAAGCCACTCCTTTCTTGCTGATTTTGCCCAGGGCCTGTAGTCATCTCTACGTCTCCGTTTTCATTTAGTTTGAAACGAAAGGCATGGGGATGACTATGGCGTGCTAAGGATGCAGTGAAAGGACACAGCCAAGATTTTACGTCGTAAATGTTCTCTTCAGTACATGTTATAGGGGTAGGGCTGTAAGCTGTCTGGATAACACTGAGTAGTTCCTCCAGAGTTACTGCACTCGTTTTTGCCAATACCATAGACATTCTGCTAAACAGCTAATAAATAGAGTAGTAGCACAAATAAGATAGTAGTTTCGAACATTGGAAAGGTTACCTAGACTAAATGTAATTAGCTTCAGATTATCAGTGAGCATTCCGAGCCGTCATGGTGCCTTTATCCAGTGACAAAAAGTATTAATCTGCATATGGATACAAATTGCCTGGATCTAAATTGAGAGCTGGTGCTTGACAATGGATGTCACTAGCTCCTTATTCTTCTTCGTAAGTTTTTGTCTTCCCTTGCGGTTACTTTTGGCAAACGCAAACAGTTACCAATTTAAAGTTCTGAAAGTAAGAAACTCTGGACAATAGTGACCCCACTCTTCAAAATAGCTACTTCACCGACATTAACTTAATGGCGAATACCTCGTGCTGACACTTGCCTTCATACCACTCTTCTCTTCCATCTCTCACCTGCACTGAGAGGTGGACTAAAACTGGTCGGGCATGTTTTTTTTAGTTTTTGATAGTTTTCGAAACACCAAGAAATACAAGATGGCAGCCACTGGAAACAGACGTTAAACCCAATGCAAGGCTTAACTGAGGGCGGGTTGATTGTGTTTTGACATGCCAGAGAATTTTGCTCTGTGTTATAAATATGTAACCACAATAAGTTAATTGTCCTAGAATTAAGAATTAATTTTCATTCTAATTTCACATTTTTCTTAAGTCACCCTCGTCGCTGAACAATTCAGCCAATTTGGTGAAAACTTTGAAAATACGTGTAAAACTCATACAAAGGTAAATTTTAATGGAGTCGTTAACGGGGATCATGAATCTGAATCCGAATCTGATTCTGGTTAACAAACCTGATCAATATCTTCATGCGTATGACTGACAATTAGATATGACAGTCGCACCTGAAAAAGAAAATTCATGTTAATTTAGACTGTGACAGTTCAATCTGTCCACATGCGTAAGTTTGCTGGAGGCTCGCACAAAAACAAGGCATTATTTACATTGGGACACCAAGCATCATGGAGTGATGAGTTAAAGAGTTATTGTTTAAAAGTCACAATATATTAATTATCCTTTATCCCTGCTGATCCTAGAAATATGGTACGTCAGTACTGCATTTGTTCGTTTACACTTATCTTCTATTCTGTTTTATTGTTCTTTAACCAAGTGTACAATTTTTGCCATTTGTTACCAGGTTCTTGTTTTATGCTCGTAATAAACAGCATTTCAGTGAAAAACTTCGAATGAATTTAACAACAACATACGATGAAGCTCATGTGCCTTCTCTGTTCCATAATTAAGTTTTGCCTACTAAATTTGCCTTGCAACCCGCAAATGTGAAAAGTTGTCATTAAAGGAAGGGAGATGTAACCTTACCTTTTTAAAGACGCAAGCTTTGACCAGCAAAGCACAAAAGCCCAAAACATGGATATTTTTGCAATCTCGGTAGCAGTTATCCAACTGTAAATATAGAGTTGGAAGCAATCCTTTTTTCTAAGAAGGCAAATACAGAGCAATGCACAATAGCTAACCGTTCAAATGCATTTTTTCTCTTGAGTGCTATGAAGTCTCTATAAAAACTGATACGAAGATATCAAAACAAGGACTTCTTACCGTGTTCACAAGATGTTGAAAGCATGAGGTTAAACAATTGATGGTAGGATTGGAGTCCTGGGGCCATCGCAAAAAGTCCACAAAACACCAGGCCAGTTTGTGTCCGTGTGAGAGGACCCCAGTCAAGTGTGTCTTCATAAACTGGTCACATTCCCTTTCCAGCTAAATGAAATAGTTTTTTTAGTTTAGCCAATCTGTACCATAACCCATAGTTGTGCAAAAATGCGGCTTGATTTTCATCAGTATAAAATGCAAGGAGGCTCTACAATGGTGAATTTGATATGGGGGGACTTAGGAATATTTTATCTCTGTTATACAACAAAGAAGCAAGGGAACCTACTAATGAAATCTAATTTTTAAGATGACGTTATCTCTATCCATTTCATACAACAATTCTTTGGCTGTTATCTACCCTTGACTTTTGTATCCAGTGCAGCAGGTGGGTCTTACTCTGATCCATGCCATCAATAATGAAAGAAAGGTACTTATCCGGGTGCTGCTCAGCCTTTTTTTGATGCTTATGGTAGTTTTTGCACTCTCCGCTGCACATCGAAACAAAAAATAAAATAAAAAAACACGTTGATACCATTTATTAACTTTTTCTCTTATCACCAGACCTATATGCCCTTCTGTTGTTTTACTTTGGTTTTTTTTCCATTGCTAGACTCAGTTGTTAAGTCAATCCGAAATTTTTTCTAGTCAAGAAATCTTTAAAACCAACAAAGAGGTTCGGTTAAGTTGGGTGAAATCAGTAAACACTTATGCCTGTTGTTCCATATGCAGTTGTGTTTTGTGCGTCCAACTCAGCCTTTTATCCTTGTTATGAGTCGCTCTGATGTGGTCATTAATCAGTAGGAAAACCCCGCATTTTGTAAAATGATTTCTCTGTTAAAAAGACAAAACGTAAGACTAGCAAAAACACCACTTCGTCACCTACTTGGAAAACCAGAAAATGTTGACAGTTTTAGGCCAGGCCAAATACCTAACTGTAAGATGGCTATGGCACAAAACACTTTTCTTGCCTTTGGAATTATTACTTCAGGGAAGTGACGTTGCCACATGCGCCGAAAATGCGTCATCTGGAGGGGCTTGTTACCCCCTTTTTGCATGGCCCCCGGTACATATTATAAACTCTCTGAATTGTCATGCACGCTGGAAGTTCTTTGCGATTGACATCTGGCATGACGTTTGCCAAGGAGCTAACAAAATCCCCAAACCATAACTCGGCCTCCATGGACCTTTTTGTACTTAATTGCATTCCTGTTTTAGCATGGATGGGGCAGGTTAATCCATGGACAGCATTGGCATCCTTCCAAATGTGAAATCTGAAAAGCAAGAAAAATAAAACCAAACTAATGGACAATGCCCTTTGTTCTAAGTGCAGTGCACTATGAAAACACGTTAGAAAGAAGGAATAACGACAGAACACGAAAAAAGTAAGAAATAAGCATTATTGGCATTTTGAGATATTTATGAAGCAATCAATAGTTTTCTTATTTCAAAGCTCTGATTTTGTGATTTGAAAGTAAACTGTAGTGGTCTCGAACCTTGTAAATCACTTTGATAACTGAGAACATCTTGTTAGATTGTGCGGTTCCAGAAAATATCCATATCCCTCCCACAGATGGTTTTTAATTTTATACCCCCTACCCCCTTGGAATTTCCATTCCAAGGGGTGATTGTAAGACCCCCCACCTCCTGAAATTTCCGTGATTTTTCAACCAGGCTTCCCTACTCCCTGGAAAGTCCAGTTTCACAAAAAAAAATACGAAACAAGAAATAAATACTGTTTCATTGCACATATTTATTGGCTAACGTGAACTTACATGATAAAGATCAATCCTGCAAAATCGTAAGCTTATTTTAGACACCTCCCTGTGTAGTGAAGTAATTGAATTAAGGAACATGCTTAACAAGAAAAGAGGAAAACATAGCGTAATATTGGCTCAATAAGCCCAAACACACTAGTAAGTTAAATTGGAAACCGTTTCCATTCACGATAATCTAAAAATCGTTCTAAAAGTCTACGTTCTTGCAAATAACGAGGTTCAACTTATTCTATGATTCACAACAACGTATCGAATTACTTTTACTTTTACACACGCATTGAAATGTTAATCACGTCCGTATTTTTAGCTCTTCTGGCAAAACGTAACGTAAATGAGCTCATATACGCCTGAGGACTTGTGGGGATTTATCTTGTAAAACTTCACCAATGTTCTTTCATCCTGTGTTCACCACAGTGACGTGTGCACCCATCTTTAATACTCCAAGACTCGTAGCTGTTTCTCTTCCTAGAAGAGATTCTCTGTTACTATCGAGCACACAGAACTCAGCACCAACACTAGTGCCCCCAACAGCAGTTTTACAGTGAAATGTTCCAACCAATCACATCCAAAGGTGTTTGTTATGCATACGTGCATAGTCTTTTGTCAGCACGAACTGATTCGCATTTCACTTTGTTTCTCATTCCCATGTTTACTTGTCCACGATATTTGTGCTGGCACCAGAATCTGTCATCATGTTCAACTTGCATCCCTTCAACCGTAACTTCAATCTTTTCTTGTCGCTCAGCACCTACTGCAAATGCGTACTTCAGCTCTTCTTCTTCTTCTGCTAGCTGTGCTCTTACTGGGTTCCTGTGGCCCCTGGTTCCACGTTTTCCATCGGCCTTCCGTTTTGCTCGGCACCATGTATGAAAATGGCCTTCTAATCCATACATGTGACAGGACTGGCCTGTAGCCGGGCAGCCTGGGTCTGCTGAAATGTCCTGCTTTGCCGCATCTATAACAGGTGTTCGCCCGGTTCTTTCGTATGTCGTGGTTGCTTTCGTTTTGTGCCATCACTCTTCGAAAACCAGCCAGTATAAATATGGTTTACAGTCCCTGAGTCCTCCCCCTTTCCATCCAGAGACATGGCAGCAGGTTGTGAAGCGACTTTTCACAGTTTTTGGCTATTTTAAGCGCCCTAGTAAGAGTAAGCCAGCTGCCTTCTGTTGAGTTGTTTTCCTGGTCTCCAGTGTCTGGTATCGTGGAAAATATGTGCTGTACATCAGGACCTGCCAGATGTAGAACAAGAGCATGTCTTCCCTGTTTGTTGTTTCCTTCTCCTCATTGTAATCAAATCTTTTGCATCATGAAACAGTTAAACAGCGGTGAGCTAACGCTTCCATTGGAGCCCAAGCATCCTTTGATCTCCGAAACAGTCGAATGTTTAGATGTGATTACACTCTTTATCATCCATAGTTTTGTCAATCGACGTGCTATTCCTGTTCTTTGGGTACTTTTCACCCACATCGCCAATGTTGTGTCTGACAATGGCCAAATGGACACGATTAATCACACGGATTTAACCTAGATGTTTGTTCAAGCCAGCTGATGGCCATTACAACTAATCAATCCCGATATGCATTTCAGGGAACTAAAGTTCGAATAACTAATACACTAGAATTACCTGTCTTGCTGCAGAATGTTATTTTCTCATTGATCCAGTGATGGTGGAACAGGTCATCCAATCTCTTCACCAAATGGTCTTGTGCAGTGGAAGAAAGACAACTGCAGTAACTGCTTTTACACCTGTGAAAACTTAATGTACCACAGATCTGGCTCAAATGATGATCTAAGAAACTTCGCTTCATTTTCTTCATTTTCAGCACGTGATGCCGTTGGTTTTTCCTCTGCTACCTGGACTTGGAGTCATCTTTAGAGGTTTCTTCTCTCATTTCTTTTTCTGGAAACGTTTGTTGTGGGATCTTGGGCAGATTTCCTTGTTCTTCAGAAGGTAAATCATCTGAAGGAAATAAAAGTGAGCCGATAATGATAAAGTGAGCCGACAATGTGAGCCAACAATGCTGAGGGCAGTTAGCAGCAAAAGTTACTGTTAAAGCTGGCTTGCAAGAATGTGGCTAAAGCTGTTTATTCTATGGATTCTAACGTAACTCTTTGAAAATCAGATTATTTTTTACACAGAGGTTATCAGTCCAAACAAATAATGATGTTCATCCTACCAGTAGACGAAGACTGGTTCCCATCAGAGTTCTTGAAAATTACCTCCTAAATGCATCAATATTAATGTCCATTGTGTCGTTCAGCTTACGTTTTCTAGACCCCATGTTGCTTTTTCACGTTGAGGCTTCAGTTTTTTTACTGCACAGCTGGTCATTGAGATTATTGTACTGCATTCGTTTCAGGTATTTTATAATTGTCTTGCAATCATTCTTTATGAAGAGTGGATTTAAAACTTCCACTTGTCGGTGTTGTTCTTTTTTGCAAGTCTTATGAGTAAAATCCTAAGAGGCCTTACAAGTGGTAGTAGACGGCTGGTAACCGGGTTTCATTGAAATCCCTTCATACTGGCCACTTTTTCGAGTTGAATATCCCAAGATGTTTCAGAGTTCTGTAGGGGTGATTTGTCAATGGGATATATAAGGTTCATGTTAGTACTTCTAGGTACTGTCAAGAAATTGTGATTTCTTGGTGCTCTGGTATAACGCTAAACATCCTTGCATAGCTCACCATTCGGGAAGAAATATATCTTGTACCTTTAATATCTTTATTTTCCATCAAAAGGAGGCACTAGTTATACCATCTCAACATTAAAGGTAGGACAAGCAAGAGTGAGAGAGTTGGAGAGTCAAAAGTGAAACTCCTCATCAGGTCTGAAACTCTCATGTCGATTACTCTTGCACCTCATGTCGAACTTGATCTTGCGCACATTTTTGGAAGTAGTTGCCAAGAGTAACTGACAAAAACCGAGAAGCTGACCTCATGCGCTGCCCTGCTAGCCACGTTTCTTGAAACCAGTTTCGTAATGGCAAGTTAGTTTTCCATACATGCCAATGGTTCAAGACAGTAATGGCTGATTTGTATTTCGTAGTGGTGGAGACATTGGCAATTCTTCACAGTTTGGCCAGAACTTCCTCTTTGACTGCCACAACCCCTTGAGCGTTTTTCGACACCCATCTCTCCCAGTCATTTCCTGATGAAAGTCGCGTAGCAACACAGTGCATTCCAAAAGAGGGCGTTAAAATAACTACTACTGTTATGGAAAGCAATAAGTTTGAGTGCTGGAGAGAGAAAGGACAAAAGAACGAAAGGAAACACACCCTAACAAAAACCCCCTTCCCCCACTTCTCAATGAAATGCCTTTGTTGTCCAAACCAAAAAGTTTGACAAAATTAAAACCAGTTACTACATACAGTACGTGCCCATTTTCTGGTGTACAGATGGGGATATTTTATGAACTAAAGAGCTATCTCGATTGTGCTTCAGTCCAACTTGGTTCTCTTATAAAACCATTCATTGCAGTGAAATCTTAAGGTTAATTCTAAACTTCCTGCCGTGTTGTTTGAAATGTTGGGTTCTTTATTTGTTTTAAGGTATACCTCAACCCTTCGGATCCGAAAGTAGCAATTTAAGCTGTTTTTTTTTTTCAGTTGGCTTGGCTGGGAGCAAAGGCAAAGGGAAATAAATGCAAGTTATTTAAAGAAAGCATACTCAAACGAGAAATTTTAACAATCGCATTTGTATAAGACTAACTTGGTCACAAGCACTAGAAAATTACAAAGACGCATTGAAGGAATCATACTTCGATTTTCGTGCATTTCCAGTCTTCAACTATACGTCTTGCCTTACTATTGAACTTTCAGATATGAGGACAAGGTTTTTCCACGAATGCTGTGCTCCATCAATTCTCTCCTCTCTGTTCTGCTTTTCACAGTGAGGCAAAAACGTATTATGCAAATTTTCAAACTGGTTTTTGTTCTCGTTAGCCTCACAGGATCTAATACTAAGACCATCCTGCACTGAGTATTTCATTCAGTGTTGGTAATATCACCCCAACAATGGACCATTTTCATTATGACGTCACACACGCAAAGGTTTCTGGTAGTTGTCGTAAAGATCGTATCTAGGGTCGCTCAATCGTGGGAAAATTCAAAATAATCCACAAAAACACTTGGAATGCAATGGCGGCCGAGTTGATCGATCACATCATGTCTATAATGTGCATGATTGAGAGGACCTTGAGTGAAGGCAGCAAACCTGCTTTTACCCCACAAGGACACATGAAGAGACAACAATGTAAAAGTAAGGAAGTTTTATTTTGCAAGGTTTTGCATTTTTTTTATCATTTTGCACTAGGTGCATTACAAAACTTTTTAGCGGATGGCTTCTTGTATGCTCGATTTTCAGGCCGGTAATTTTACATGCCTCCTTGGGATGAAGTCTTTTGAAGACATTTCTTTTAAAAGCTTGTTGCTACAAGGAAAAGACCTGAAGAATACTTGACGGCGGTTATAGAAGAAATTGGAGAGGTTAGAGCAAATTAAAGAAAGCCTTGTTC
The DNA here is from genome assembly GCA_964030785.1 of Siderastrea siderea. NCBI lineage: Eukaryota > Metazoa > Cnidaria > Anthozoa > Scleractinia > Rhizangiidae > Siderastrea > Siderastrea siderea. The sequence continues at coordinate 52,660,362 of OZ034968.1, forward strand.
GAGAACAGACTGTATTGTCAGTGTCGTTTTTATTTCCAAGGATAACGATCGATTTTAAGTATTGCTTCCATTTCAACTGTTGCTAAATTACATATTTGACTGTGAATCCACATTTACTATAGCTTTCTTGAAATGTTTAAGAAACTTGCAGAAATTTGGTACAAAACAGTGTCAAGTTAAGTGGAATTGTACTCGAGACATTTTGCGTTCCCAGGACAGCAAGTGCTATTCTGAATATTTTTTTCTTACCTGAAGGCCTGTTTCCCCTTTCTCTCTGCCTTTTCATGGAATTTGAATAATTAAAAATGTGATTTAAATAATTAAAAGGCTAACTGGCCCGGGTTAGCCCCGGGTTAGCCTTGGGTTTAAGAGCTGATTTGTTATTCTTTGTAAAAGTGGGTAGAACATTTGCATCTCGCTGAATTAAGTCAAATCCCTCTCATACACCTGGAGAATAAAATCTTTGTCTGAATCACTGATTAGTTCTTTCACCCATATGTCGAACTTTAATTTCTGTGGAAATACAGGCTGCATTGGGCTGCTGCACATCAATACATGAAGGTGCGGCTGTTTGATTGCATGCAGTAACACACTCTGCAGTTTCTAATCCAAAGTCAGGGTATTCCCCTACAATGGATGATGTGGTCGAGCTATCCCCGGCATATGGCTCCACGGAAAAATTGCAAAATAGCTCTACTGGTGAGTGTGAGTTCAGGGTTGGGGGTGTTGCGTAGAGGGGGGTTGATGCTCCATTGTGGATGGTCTCCTAGGCACTGTGGTTTAATGCACACATGGTCATATCTGCAAGCTGTACCATAGCTGCAACCTTGCCGCCTTTGGAAATCATAACACACTTGCCTTCCTGTTGCTGGATTGATGGTGGGGGATGTTCTGTTTTTAGGTCGACCTGCCAGCTGGGATGTACCTGGCTGATTGGCATCAGGCCTGTTTAAAGATTGCTGGTAGATGAACTGACTCTCTGTACCCCACTTGCAAGCGGTGGCAAACTGCATTCGTCGGTAAAGGTCATCGTACTGGACAACTTGGGCTATCAGGTAAATGTTTGCCAACTCTGTGCCATAAGAAATATTTAGTTCATGATGTCTGTCATCGTTGACAAGGTCCTTTTTTGATAAACGTGTGCAGTATTCGGAAATTCGCCACTGCCCATTGTGGAAAGGTAATACTGGTGAGTTTTGGCTTTTTGTCATGGCTGGTCCTTAACACTATTTGGGTGCCACCAGACACGCCCAGCACGGTCTCTTGGTCCTCTTCCAAGACAACTGGGAGGGAATGACAAAATCCGGAATTAGGAGAGGACGGCTATCTCTTGGGCTAGTGCTGGGTTCCAGCAGTGTCTGCGTGGGGTCTGCCAAATCGTCAGATATACCCAGCAGAATTGGCACCCCCAGTGAATCTTCTAAGGCTTTGAGATTCTACTGTACCACTGCGTCGGTCTGTAATGTTGCTAGAGAAGGGTCGGTCGTTCCTTGCATGGAAATTTGGTTTGAATTCTGCGTGTTTACATTCACGGGTTGCAGAGCCACCACCTTGGATTGGGTCACGTGCGTCATGCCAGATTGAAGTCGAGTGAGCTCAATTTTGGCTCGAATTAGTTCAAGTTCCAGCTCCAAGTTCTTAATTTGTAGATTGCCGAGGCTGGGAGTAGGCTGTTTTCCTGCTTCAGGTGTCATGGATTCCAGTAGGGACTCCACTTGGTCCAATTCATCACTGATCATTCGTGTTGTAGGAAGCTGCTGCACTGGGTTCATTGGGCTTCCTGCCGTGGATGTGCCAACTTTCTCTGCTGTTGGGTCTAAATCCAAATGGAAGTCCTGCAATTTGGAGGGAGGTTTCTTCTCCCTAGTACTCCGTCTAAGCGCCATATTTTCTGAAAGGTTTAGCGGGCATAAAGCTCAGCTCAGCACAAAGCTACAACTTCGATCAAGCATATGTACAGAGCAAAAACTGCGCAAACTCGAAGAAAAAACTAGTTCCAGGCTCCCCTCCTCCCCAGAGTTAAATGTAAATAAAAGGTATAATATTACTACTTAAAATATGTTCGATCTAAATCAAAGGTCAAAGCGAGGGTGGAATTTCAAACACAAAATGAATTTATGGCTACAGATATTTCTGCTGCTGCTTTGTCTGCTGTTGCTGAATAGCAAGCATCATCTGAAACTGATGTGTTTGCTGTTATTGCTAGACAAGCATTTGCATCATTTCACAATGGTGTTGCTCCATTTGTCGCGCCTTTGCAAGTTAACCTCAACCTGTTTTATTAGCAAAACTGATAACATCTGTTTTCTTATTATAAAAAGCTGTCTGGAGTTATTGATTTCCAATATTCGGCCTCCTTTTGATGTTGACATCTGCTGGACTCGTGCCGACACAAAAACATCACTATAACTCAAAATGTATACCACGATTCGAAACCACAAGCTACCTGGTAAAAAAGAGGAGGGTCCAATCTATCAAAAACCTTTTCGGTACTCTGGGTTGAGCGAAGCGTCATTTTTTTAGTTATTGGAAAAAAAAAACAAGCTTCTACAGTTTTATACTGTAAATACTGATTAATACATTTCTGTTTTTTTAAACCTAAAATGATCTATGGCACTCCATTGAACTCGATCTTTCCTTTCTTACTTTCTTTCATGTCTTCCATGAAACTTTCTGTTTACCATGTTTACAGTCTGCACAGAAATTTAAAGTAATTCTTCATTCGTAATTAAAATAAAATAAAGACAAGCACTTATAACTGGACCTTTCCTGGGGGGCTACTCACTAAAGTTTTATACGTGTAGGCTTCGCCCTTACCCTTTAATATACTAATTTTTACCAAGATGGTACCCCTGTAATTATACCCAGAGTAAAATTGCATCCCTTTTTTATGCCTCAAGGATAAGCCAAAACAATAGAATTTCGTATAATCGCCAATTTTTTCCCGGGTTTTCTCAGTCATTCTGATTCTGATTCTGATTCTGATTCTGTTGCGTAGTTATTTCTGGCAAAATATGGCACCCTTTATATACTTCGCTTTAGCCACGATTTCTTCCACTTTGCAGCTGATTTTGTAACCCTTTTGTATACTAAAATGGCAATTCTTCCTACCCTTTAATATACTGCGAGCTTAAAAAAGGCCCCCGGGGGAGCTTCCCCGTATAGCCCGCCCCTTTTGGGTGGAGCCTCCACGTATAGCCCACTATAGGAAGCAGCTCCCCGGGACCTTCCCACACAACTTGAAAAAAAGTTACTTACCTTGAGTATCAAAGTTTTTTTGGTATTATAGGTGGAGAACTTGCTTGTTGTCCCAGTTTCATATGACTTGCAGCTTGGTGGCCACATTTTAAACGTAACCAAAGTTATCCCAGACAAACAAGGCCAAACGGGTAGTCAACAGGCTTTTGTCGTTAGTGCTTTTAATATTGGGATCCAATGTACTGAGTTTCATCAATATTCATGTCAATTTTCTCCTCAAACGAGCACAACTAAAGCGTGTTGAAGTGTGCCTTTGTCTTGGGTTGGAATAATTTAATTTTTGGCGACATTTCAGATGACATGTGGATACCCTGCGAACTACCTCCTTTTGAGGTATATAATTTAGACTCTACCAATAGGCCCTTGGGTAAATTGATGCGATGTTAAGCTTGCTTTGTGGGACAGAAAACATTGTACTACCCTGCCTATGTGTCAATACACACAGCCGCTTTAAGGGGCTGTCTGTAAAAACCACCCACTCAATTTTGCCTCCAAAATAAGTTTGCCTGAAACTCTGGCAACTGAAAGACTTAACCGAGGTGAGAACTAAAACAGGTTTGGTTTGGTTCAAAATGATTTTCTGGCCACGCTGGGAGTCGTTAAATATTTTGTCCCATCTGAGCCCTTTTCAACGTCTTGGAAACTAAAAATTAGACATTTTTGTGGTGTTGTAAAATATTTGATTCCTGTTATCTAGCAATGAATTTTATATCAATTTGTTCATAAGCCTTTCTAGTTTTTAAATAAGTAACAATTTTCCTCTCAACTTGACATACCAAAGAATACCTGCCAAACTTACATGCTACATTTGATTTACTTAAGTTGCTCAATTACAAATTTGCATGATGACGTGCATGGCATACATAACAGTTATGGCTAACATGCATGGTATAAACACACGTTCACGTTGCAGTTAAGAGGGGGAAAGGGCATTCTGAATTTCACTAGTATTTTATCTGTATAGCATCAATATAGAATAATGGAAGAGTCAAAACAGACTTCACTGAGGCGGCCCGAGAACTGGAAGGTAATTCATGGTTGAGAAATTCGCTGTTGAGATAAGTGGTTGATAATTTGAAATTAATTATGAATCAACCCCAGTAATGCGTTGCTGTTCAACTTGCTTAGCGATAAACTTGTGAAACGCGCTAATGCTAGACCATGTGTAGCTTACCGATTTTGTCATCAATAACTCTAACTGAGACAATAAGGCCTCGTTTCAGAGACTTCATATCCTTTGATCATTAATAAAAAACCCGAGGCAAACTCAGAAAGGTCACTTTGTCATACTCACCTTGCACACTGGGGACAAAATCCTGTGGCCAGTAGATGGTTCGTTTTGGCTTCCTTGAAACCGTGGAATCTTTGGTGCGAGTTTCGTCAATGTGAAGGTCTGAATACAGCGAAGCGAGGGGGCATTCCCATTGGCGTTCCAACACTTGAAGTTCTAGTTCGAGTTTTTCTTTTTGAAGTCGTACCAACTGAAGCTGCTGATTGAACGTCAATGTTGGAGTTGGTTCGCTAGTAAAGGAGATGCTGATGCCTTTGACTTGGCTGAAGACGAAACAGAAGGCCGTTGTTTGGGTGGATGAGCTGATGCATCGAACTGTTGCTCCAACAGATCGTCATTTTGGACGAGTGCCTTCAGATGCAGCCATTGCGAGTTGAAAAGAGCTTGGAATTGGTAGACGTGATACAGTTGAGCTTACGTCTCCGCTTCGGATAATAAGACAATAACTGACACGAAATCGAGAACATTAACTTATATACTGAAATCTCTTACTGGTTAATTAACTATCATTAACTAGTTAATGATTTCTCTATTAAAATACCTGGTCTTGTAGTTTGGTCAATGGAGTTCCCGGATCTTTGTCACTTTCTAGTTGATTCAGTGTAGCTCAGACAACGCTTTAGTTTTTTTTTGAAATGTTTCATTTTCTGCCAAAAGTTTGCTTTCTTTCTGCCGAAAGCATTTTGTCCCATTCACCTCATTTCATTGTCGGGTAAATGCTGCAGAGCACATGAGTTTGTAGGAAAGTTCAGAATTTGATAACGCAGAATTGTCTAGAAGATGTAATTTTTAGTGAGAGTCACATTGTTGTAACAGGCGTTTCCAAAAGTGGTTTGATGAACACATGTTGTTGATGGAGTGCCAAGTCAGTCGCACTGTAGGCAAGGAGAATCGGAAGTGGTTAGAAATGCAAAAATGTTTGTCAGCGAGTGTTTGGGGAGGTTGCAAAGTATTGGGGACTGCAATGTAGTTTCTGAGTCATTGTACAATATCAATGTTTGGCGGCTATCTTTAGCAAGCTGAGTTTTCCTTTTAATTGTTGCCCCCTAGAGCCTGCTTTACAAAAATTTTTTTCCTGGTTCACCACCGGGTGAGGTTTCTCCGGCAGGAAGAATGCAAACTCGCCCCAACGAAAATTCTATGTTAAAACAAATGGCGGTTTCTTCCATTCACTTCTGAGGTGGTAAACCAGCAGGAAGACGACTTTCTGAACTCCAACTACTTTCCTTTAAGTAACAGATAGTTTAAGTAAGGGGCCTTCTAGTGCTAGAATACCGAACAAAATGTGCTTGAAAGCCAGATGTTCATGCTGCTTGTTCAGAGATAAATAGATTCAAAGTTTTTTTCCAAAATACATGTTACAGTTTTTCCGTAACAAAGCCAATCGTGGACTATTTTGAGTTTGTGTAAGGTATGGAATTTAGTACATCAAATTCAAAGGCTTTTAACGTGGAGTTCATAGGCAACAGAATGGGAAGGGAAGGAGAAATGTGTGCTTTGCTCTGTTTGCTTTTTTTACTGACACTTTTAAAAATAAAGTCATGATTGACTGATTGATTGGGTAAATTGAACTAACGTTCTTCAGTTTTTCCGCATGATTTGGAAAGCAAACTTTTTTATTGACCAGAAGAGAGTAGTAATCTTTAGATGTCTTTTTGGTTACATCGAACACCATTTAGTCGAGTTAAAGGAATGATTAAGGCCAATGTGATCGAGAGAACAGTTTGACTGTCGTAAGTTTGGAGGTATTGAATGTTGTATGCCAGTCCATTCTAGGAAGTTTATCTGGAGAGGGTGATCGAGCAAAAGTCACTAGTAACACATACAATGCTGATGGAAATGAATGGGAATTCTGTATTGATGTTCCTGTGCCTTCTGAAAGATGCGCCATGACTAGTCTACTTATACCAAGAGAGGTTTAGTTTATCATGTTCCAGTATCCCATTGTTTGCTCGTTTAATTTGGCATAAATTATCATGACAAGATACAAGTCAACTCTACTGGTTTTTTGCTTTGTGCCACTGACCTTTTGGTTCAGTTCTGATCTGGTGCTGATGAGTGAATGTAATTCTTTACAACAGACAACAGTATGTAGTAGAATGTGCATAACGTCTGGCAGTGAGTGTTGTATATTCCCAGGCGATACAATTGTTCATTTGGCTTGTGGACTGTTGAATGTGCAACTAACAAGAAAAATATCAGCTCTGCAACACCCCACAGAAAGTAAGAGTTAATCAAATAGATAGCATTCTCCACACCAACCGGGAAAAATCATGTGGGCTTTGAACACAACAGAGTGAGATGCTGGAGCATCGTACAAGGATGATGAACCTTCCACCCTGCCAAGTTCATTTGTTATGTTAAAGTCAGCAACAATGGTCTTTCTTATTTCATTGAAGCGTTGGACTGTTAGCAATGTTTCTCTCCCCCTTATGATGGAGGGAAAAGTAATTTTCAGCATCATCCTGACACATACTTTTTGGAACCCTATTGATGTAAGGGTAGTTTCTGTTAATGTATTCTATTGTACTAATGATCCCTCTGATCATTACCAACCGATCTTGATAGGTTTTGCGGGGTGTAAACTGTTGCCACACAGTGCTTGAAAATTTGTTACCTCAAATTCATTTCACCGCAGCTGTTGGTTATGGAACAATCGAAATGGTTATGGAACAATCGGAATTTTCCTTTGCTGGTGTGATGGGAAATTTGAACATGTTGGTTACTGCTAAGAGTGCAGTTCTTTTGTCTTCCGCTTCTCCCTCAGTCTCATCTTGTTTTTTCCCCTTGCTCCAATCTCGCTGCGTTGTTGATAGCTCGCGCTCTCAACTGTCTTGCGCGCCCTCTGGACAATCCAGAAAGGATTCGCTAGCATTCTATTCCTTAATGTGTAAATTTGATTATAAAGAAAACTTCTTAGTTACTTTATCATATGTGGGAAGTCTGAAATCCAGTGGACATAACCCCCAGTCACTAGGTTTGTAGTGACCTTGGGAGGCCATCTATTGAACTTTCCGAAAAACTTTGAATTCCGTGGCCCTCCATCACACACGCCATAAGCAATAATAGTGTTATCATTTCAATCTTTACCCAGTGCTCGCACTTGTGATCATAGCATGTTCTTGTCAAGTGTCTCGGCATTGACTGAGAAATGAAGCCACTGGCCAGGCAAATTCTCCTTCAAGGCACGGAATATATGCTATTTCCACCGTCCCATAATTAACCTGATTGTCTCTATCCCAACTGTAGTGTTCAAAACAAATATATATGGGTTGAAAGGCTCTATCCTTTGACTTCCTAACTTCCCCTGCAGGCAGGTAAGGGGTAGCTGCCTGAATCATTGATACAGCTAGCCAAGCTGCACTGTTTGCCACCACCGCTCATGTGCAGCTATATGTCTATAATGGATAAAGGGGTCTTTTTCTGTTTGATAGACAAGTGATCCCTCAGAATTCTCCCATTCAATGTTAGATAAAAGTCATTTATATCCAAGTCATTCTCTGTCTTACTTCTAAAGGCTATCATTTTAAAGTTTATGTGAAAGAATTTGTGATCATGGTAACAATATAAGTAATGATTCTATTATTAAATGAAGAATGCACCAAGGTTTTGTGATGTCGTAATTTTTGTACCTCGCCTTGATGCACAGGTTGATTCCCTCCAAAAAATGCATTTTCTCTGTACTTTGCGTACTCCACAATGCGTATTCGTTTTGAAGATCTTAGGCAAGTAGAAAAACAGATTTTAAAACAGACTGACAGGAATATTTAGAGATTGACAAAGAAAAGTTCACAGTGGATGTAGGGTTATGCATGGTTGCAATATAAAATGTTGAGCCAAAACACTAGATAGGTACAAACCATTCAACGTTTGTATACAAAAAGATGAAGCAGGGTTACAGTGTATTGAAGACTGTCTTATGGTATATACATTGCTGGTGGAGATGCTGTTTATCAGCAACTCTCTCTGCTCACCAGAGTCTTTCTCCCAGTAGTGTTCTCTTTGTTTTCATAATGATAATAATAATAATAATAATAATAATAATAATAATAATAATAATAATAATAATAATAATAATAATAATGTTGTAATAATAATTTAATAGCTTATATAGCGCTATTTGCATATCCTGATCAATAGTGCTTTACAAGAATAATAAACAAAAAATTTAAAAATTTAAAATTTTTTCTATTACATATGTACAAAAATACCTAGCTAAAAAACTAAACAGAAAAATATATTAAAATTATTAGTAACTAGAAAATACATTAAAATGCTAACCTAAATAAAAACATCTTAAGTTTATTTTTAAAAACACTAAGTGTCGTAGGAGCACGCAGGTCAGCCGGCAGGCTGTTCCATATGGGTCAGTGGCGCCGGTTATGGCCACGAAATTTTGGTCGCTCCAGCGAGTGGTTTTATTTTCATGTTATATGCTTTTATATCAGAAGATACACGTGAACACCCGTGGAATTACCAGGATAGTGTTTTAAGCTTTCCCGATGGATCTGCTGGTCAGTGTGTTAAGTTGGCATCTCAACTTTGGGCGGCTAAACTCAAGCTAACTACGCCACGTGGTTTTAGCAAGACAATTGCAAGCCTTCCAAGCGAGGATTCGACCCGCCTCTGGATGTAATTGATTGGATGTTAGCTGATACAGTTGCCCCTGCAGCAGGAATCCTCCAGAGCACGTAGTACTTCAGCAGTGTCGATTTTCTTTGGTAGCTTTTCGCTGGTAAGAAAGGCTGATCAAACTTGACAACAGGATTCGTAATTGTATGTTGCTTAGCATGCTCACATACAAAGTTCAGGGTAGCCCCAGTAAGAATATGTTGTGATCACACTTGTGATCACACACTGTGTAAAAACACGTAAAATATACGTAACAGAACTTCAGCTACAAATGTACATGCACGTGTATGTCATGTTGTAAGCCTCAGTGTCAGACTGCTTCTTCGAATTAAATTGCTAGACATCAACAGCTAAGTGCTGAGTTATCATTTATATCTAATTATTTCATGTACTCATGTAATGGATCACATGATCTATCGATAATAATATTTTAGTCCCTGAAAAGTCTGTTGTACTGGGATTGTTGCTTTGTTCCTTATGGAAATAGCATGTTGTGATTTATTGTGCCCCCGCCTTTAATCTAAGTTCTGCCCTCGCTTTGAATATGAAGACATGTAAAAACGTTTACATGTGATCACAGGTGTGATCATGGCTCTGATGTCAGGTGTGATCACAGGATGTGGGCATAGGTGTGATCACACATAATGTGAATACTGTGATCACAAGTGTGATCACGCCTGTGATCACAGTATTCACATCTTAATCATTTGTGTGATCAGATACAACATGCAGCCTTAAATACTGTGATAATGAATGTGTTCAAGAGGTGACATGATAATATCTGAGCTTTTGAGGAAATATGTTAGGTGTGATTTTTTGAAAGCACGCAAGAGCAAAAGCAGAAGAAACAAAGTTAAACAAATTCTAATATAACAACAACAACAACAATGACAATTTTTATTACTGTAAAAGTTCAAGAGCTGCATACATGTCATGTTGCCCGCAAGTAATAGCCTTAGGGGCTATTCAAGGTGGGGGCAGAAGTTAGATTAATGGCGGGGACACAATAAATCCCAACATGCTATTTCCATAAGGAACAAAGCAACAATCCCAGTACAACAGACTTTTCTAGGACTGAAAGATTATTATCGATAGATAATATGGTCCATTATATGAGTACATGAAATAATTAGATATAAATGATAACTCAGCACTTAGCTGTTGATGTCTAGCAATTTAATTCCAGGCAGCAGTCTGACACTGAGGCTCACAACATGCCATACACGTGCATGTACGGTTGTAGCTGAAGTTCTGTTACGTGTTCTTGGCCTTTTCACGGAATTTTGTCCATGCTAGCCTGACTTACATATATACTATGCTGGGGTTTACCAACCATGATGCTATCATTTAGATCGATTGGATGACTTGATGGTCCACTGTCAGAATTTCCAGGTGCCTGTGTTTTAGTTGGCTCTAAAGTTTCAGTGCAAGGCATTGATTCCTTTTTAATGAACAGATTAACAACAGACAGGTGCTATATCATTTTGTACTGGGGAGCTAGCAGTAGATGTCGCACAGGCATTGTAAGCCTTCTTGAAGCAGGAGGCCAACAGTAGCATACTTAAGGTCCCTTTATAACAAAAATAGCTACATCACTTTTCAGTAACATGTTTGCCCTCACTTGCTCGAAGACAGTGGGGGAACCCCCACAGTTCTTCAAAATCACGAACAGTTAGTTTCCACTGGTAACTTATTTCTAGGGGACTGTAGGTACTCTTGTTTCAAGCAATGCTACATTGTAGTGCAAGTTTCTTTGATTATTTTGGATACAGTTGACCTACCAACACGCAAATAAAGCGAATGTGTTTCCTGGAAACCAGGGGGTCACTCCTTTATTTGTCCTAAACGGGTATGTGCCGCTCAACAGGGTATGGTTTTGAGGGTCTTGCGTCTTAAACAGGGTGTACAATTTTACTATTTAGCTTCTTGAACAGGGTGTCTTTCTCGACTGGAAGCCTTGAACCCTACTTGTGGGTATTAGCAATTTTTTTTTTAACCTATTTCTGTGATGTCATTTATTTACCTTCTGTATGGGAAATGGAAAACAAGACAGACAAAGAATGCAGAACAGAAGCAAACATAAAGGTCTCTTGTCTTAAACAGGGTAGTGAAATGACCGGATTTTGTCTTAAACAGGGTCACGGTTTGAAGGCTTCAGGGGCACACCCACACCTAAACTTCCCTCAAGTGCCCCCGGGGTTGGGAATCTCCAGATACAAGGTATTGAAGGGTAATGTGTAGATGCTTAGCCAGTCCAACAGGTTCTTGAAGCTTTCTTTTTTGTTTGGATATACATGGAAGAACCAGGTTACATGTAAGTAAGTGTTCAAATCGCGCAGGAGACATCCTTTTAAGTCTAATGAGTCACTCGCGATCTCCAAGCCGTAGTTCCTGAACAAGAGTATGGTAACATCTGTATCTTTCCAGTGGTGCTTCTTTTCCTTTCTTCTTCTTAGGAGACATAGCCATGATTTAAGAAGCAAGAGGAGTAGTATTCAGTACATGATGACATTTCGCTGGTGGAAAATATTCTCCATTTGGTGCTCTAATAAATAGTAGGCCTACCATCATTGCGATCAGTACGTATGTTTGCACAACTGCCATTTTGAAAGCACGCTGCACAAAAATACACGTCAAGAACTTGTTAAAAACGGGATTCAACATACCTGTTTCTTCAAGAACATAAGAAGCTTTGATTACGGTTGTTATGTTGCTGGTAAGTACTAAGCATTAAGCCTGGCCAAACGAAGTCACAAGTCAACGCAAGTTTGAAATTGAACTTGCATTGACTTGCGACTAGGTGGCCAAAGGGACTTGCAAGTAGATGCAAGACCCTTTGACAGGGCAGGTTATTCCTGGATCATGGACGAGCGACACTTTGATTTCTGCTCTTTCACCACTAGAGGTCCCATTGTCAGTAGTTTATGAGATGGGGCTACGAGCGCATTTTCAATTTTCCCAAAATCTTCAGTTAAATTTTCCCAAAATCTTCAGTTAAATTTTCCCAAAATCTTCAGTTAAATTTTCCCAAAATTTTCGCCCGAGAATACAAACGTATTTTCCCCAAAATCTTCAGTTAAATTTAACTGAAGATTTTTCAGTTAAATTTTATTATGACCGTAAGCATAACTTGTCGCACCATTTTTATGAATATATCTTTTATCATCAAAGCAGCTGAGTGATGTTTTATTCACCATATAGCTACCAATTCGATGTTTTTCACTTCTGATTAGTCTCATCGTGTGACTCATCTGTTTTTTATTGAAAAGCGTATCTTTGTAATTGTCGTGTTGTATTTTTTGTTTTATCACATTCTTTTTTATTCCCTTTGCTGTGCGACTACCCTGTTTATTGTCTTTCATGTAAGAATACATTTTTGACCTCAAACCAATAAACTCGCGCGACTTCATACAACAGGGACTTTCCCGAGGAAATGAGTCATCAGATTGTTATGTAATATCAGATGAACTTGTATTTAAAGTAAAGTTTATCAGTAAAGTTTATCAGTAAAGTTTATTGGTAAAGTTTGTTATTTCTTAGAAAAGTAGACTTGTGCTATATAATAAATGTGAAAATGTTTATGGAACTCTATATTCAATTGACAGTAACAGTTCCACATTTTTTATAACCGAACCCAGTTCTACAGCTAAATGACCAAACGCTAGTACTAAATTGATATTTATTGTCTGTGATTTAGTTGATTGGGTTGAAGTGTAAGTGATTGATTGAGTTAAATGGTCACTGTGTTTTATTTTTAAAGAAATAGGTGTATATCGTCTTTTGACTTTGAAATAGAGCACTGTTATAGTTAATATGTGGCTATGATTTGGAATAATTATTTTGTCACAACCATTTAATAAAAATGTGTTCCCATTTTTTGTATTCAAAATCCCATTTATGTAATGAACGGAACCACGCAAACGATTCCCGTTTAAAGATAAATCTGTTTCCATCACCATTTTTCCATTCTCAATTACAAAAGCGGCGTCATAGACACTTGGGTCAACGTTTGAAATTGTTTCTTTTACACCATAAACAATTAGATGCCCAATTGTTAAAAGTGATGGAAAAGTAACTGTACCGTGTAGATCGAGATAAATAAATTGCGGAGGTGAGCTACCCCATCGGTGAAAATTGATAACTGTTTTGGTATAGTTTTCGAATGTTTTTGTTGTATAATTAGAAATTGAAATCGTAGTGCCTTGCACTGCCACACTCAACTCACTCATTTCCGGCGGAAACCATTCAACTACCAAAGTATAGTATCCAACAGGAAGTTTATAAAGGTTAAAACCGAGGCGTGATTGGTACTGGTTTGGTGAGCTTTTTTGAAACAGGAGTTTAAGTTGGTAAGCTTTTTTATTAATTTGATGTGGAGAATTGGAAAAATCAACAATACCCAAAACCTGAATATTTAAGACGAAATCCGCTGGGGGTTTGGGTAGCCCCTGGACAAAAATCCCATAATGCATTGCATTTTTATCTTTGGAACGAAACGAAACGAAAACGCGACTCGTGGTTTGTGAAAGAAACACAAAAGAAAAACCATTTTACAGCAGAACGACCGCAGACGACGATATGAAGACGTTCAGCCTGTTTAAATACACGTTATGCTGACGCAGAGTGGGTTGTTATGAGCTTCGGGCTCGGACAAGATGAGTTTTAGGTGCCTTCATTGCAACCAGGTTTCGCGAAACAACAACATGGCTTACACCTCGCAGGTCATTGAGAGGATGAAACTTAGACGGTAAGTGATTTTAAGGATTACTAAATTATATTAATTGCTGAATACTATAGAATTATGGCTCGTGGATGTGTAGCTAAATTGTGAAAGCTCATGGCCTTGTAGGGCGACCATCCTGTGATGACTTTAGATATCTGTTGTAAACACGTGGCGTCAAGATAAACGTTTTGCATAAGCCATGTTTGACAATTTATTTTGCTCGAATGCAGACCAAGGTGAGCAGACATTTAAGCTTCCTGAATGGTCCAATGCACATAGATTTGTGTTTCCAAGTTATTTTGCAGAAATCGGTTTAAAGTAGAGACAGGGCGACGATCGAAATTTTGAGTACGGTCTTAGGAAAACTTGAAGCATCAGTACAAACTGGCTGGCTATTTTTTTACCGCAATCTCATATAGTAAACATGACTGTACCAAGGTAAAATTATACATAAACCTTATGTCACTGTATATGTTTAATTTTCACCCAAAACAATTTGTATTGAAACAACACCGATGGTATATTCTGTGAAGCACGATACTCTAGTAAGCTGACTGCGACCATCAGTTTGCAGTTTCAGGGTAGACTATGAATTATAACCAAAAATTAAGTTATTTTAAATAGGGATCCATCAAGTCCTCCATGTTCCGAAAGAAATAATTATACTGAGTGCTTTGAATCCTAATCTTGAATGGGAAGACTTAATTTACTTTTTGATCCGAATCTATTCAAACTGTCGTTTCAATGCAGAGTTTTTTTCGGGTTTCACTGTTCACGAAGACCTTGTTTTGATTGCCTGAAAGTATGTGAAAATCTTTTTGTACCAACTATATATTTTGCATGTAGAATCTTTACGATATTAACTGTTTTGCCTGCAAAATCTAAGACAAAATGAGCAACACCACTATGTTTTTGGTCAACTGCATGTTACCTGATACCTGGGTAACTTTGTGTTGCATGGAATGATGTTCCACAGGGAACCCAGTCTGCTGTTAGTTTGATTATGTGTCTTGACCATTGATTTTACAGCAGACTACAATTTCTTAGTACGTTTTACGTTCTTTTAAGTTCTGTATTATTCTGTGGTTTGTTTATTTATTCTTTTACTGTGATCAATGAGACAAAAAACACAATACATTTGATCGCTCTTTCTTAAATTTTTGATGCAACAGAAAAGATATGCATATAGAGAAAATGAAACGAAAGGTTATTATCCTTTCACATGATTTTGCCCATAAAGTAATTTTACTAAAAATTAATTGTAAATCCAGACTGCCATTTGCTTTGAAATTCACTGGTCATAATTTCCATGCCTCTTTGACGTCAGCCAATGTACAATTACATGTACATGACAGGCTAAGACCTCAGCTGCAGTATTGCATACATGTATCAAGACTTAAGGTTATCACTCCTCCTTTGACAATTTTGCATGGCGTCTACTAAAATATGCCCTTATTTGACTTTCTTTTAAAGCATTGTCAGGGCCAATCTGTCTTTCCATTTCTTTTTGACACTGTGCCGGTGTGTACCGTGCACTTTTCCTCTTCGCACCAGAATCAAAACATCTGTCCATGATTTGTTTTTGTTCCTCTGTGAACCTGGTTGCTTTCCTTTTGTTTGCTACACGTCTTTGGGCACTTCCTTTTAACTCCAGAGCTAATTTTTCTTGATTTTGTTCAGAGATCTGTTTTGGTTGTTTTTTAACAGATTGCTCTTTGATTTTATGTAGTGCAGTTTGCATAGCAGAACTATCTTTACCAGGCATGTATTGAAGGTTTTCAGATTTCCCTTTTTTCTTAGAAGAGCAAGCCTTGGACTGTCTGTGTTTGTGAAGGTTTCCAGTCCGCAGAAACTTTTTTCCACAATCTGTACATTCACATAATGAATTTTGACTTTCCTGAGTTTTCTTGCTGTTTTTGACCTTTTCCACCTTAGCCCTTGATTTTGGAAGTTTTGGGCCCAATTTGGGAACCTGCTTGGCATGGTTAATGTCAAATCCAGATGATGCTTCAGTAGTATTAAAGCTGCTCTTTGAGAGTTTCTCAAGAGTATCATTATTGTAGAGTTTTCCATGTCCTATTCCAGTGTTCTCTCTCATTACA
Source organism: Siderastrea siderea (assembly GCA_964030785.1). Lineage (NCBI taxonomy): Eukaryota > Metazoa > Cnidaria > Anthozoa > Scleractinia > Rhizangiidae > Siderastrea > Siderastrea siderea. Next base: position 52,676,368 of record OZ034968.1, read on the forward strand.
ATTCCATCAGTGGTATATTCAAAGTCTCCACACTGAGAGATACCGGTGAGAGTTTTAGCTGATGGCGGTTCAGCACCTCTATTGATTTCAATGGGATAAACATGTGTACCCCTCAGCCTCCCCCTGGTTCCCTCTACTATATCTTCACCACATAGAACACTATTTCCTTCTTTCATATGCTGTCGTAGTGCAAACTTTAATGTTGCATAGTGGCTATCTAGTTTAGTTTTACCTTTCTGAGCCTCAAAGTTAGAAAATCTTTTAAGCTGAATTCCAGTTAGCTCTTCTAATTTCTGCAACCATATGATCAAGCTCGAATTTTTGTAATGTGGTCCATTGTCTGACCAAAGAGACAAGGATTTAATTTCAGGGTGAAGAGATTTCAGGTTTTTCACACTTTCTTCTAAACAACTAGCACTAAAAAACCAGTTCTGTGTGTCATCGGTCTCACTGAAGGTGTCATGGTATTCTGTCAAAATGGGTCCTTCCTCCTCCTCTCTGTACAGAAACATCACCCCATGAACAGATGCACCCTTTTTCCCAAACCACTCTTTCTGGGGCTCGTATAACCGCCTGAACATCAGTTTCATCATGTAATCGCTTACACCGATGGCATGGCCAGGTTTTAGGTCAGCCACTTCTTTCATGTAACAGTCTCGCTGATGTTTTCCTCTTATAAGGTGGGCTATGTATTTGGACAAGTTATCTTCGATTATACTAACTTCTGTCTTCAAAGTGTCTCTTTCTTCTGATGAGCAATTCAGTTCATCTGCAGTGCTGCCCAGATCTTCAATAAGTTGCCATCGTTCATTGCAGTTTGAACAATTGTTACTGTGATTATTTCCACACTGTGGCTCATCACTTAGGCACCATTCCATACAGTGACTGGCACATTCGTCATGACTTTTAAGGTTATTTGAAAAATCACTCAACAGGTAACCCCTAAGGTTTTTAGCTCTTTCTTTTATGTCAGAAATTGGGCATTTGCCCTCATTGTTTTGTAGCCAGTGCAGTTCTATTCTGTCAGCTAAATTATTCAGATTTTCGAAGTTTTCAGCACCACTCTCTGTACAAATGTTACACAGGCCTGCCATTTCTTGTAGCTGGTGAAAATTTGCTGCTGTTAAACCATTGTAGAACAGAGTCCGTCCAATGGGTGTCTCACTCATTTCCTCACATTTCTCTTTATACATGCTGAACAGTTTTTCTTTATTGTGTTTTAGGTGAAGAACCGGTTGTGTACCACCGCCAAGAATATCACTGAGCCACGATTTTCTCTTCCCACTGCAGTCAGCTGTTTTGTAGGAGGACCTCTCTGTACATTCTGGGCTGTGCAAGAACTCAACCAAGAAGGCCAACTGCTCTGAACTGGTGCGCATTGCTGGTGTTTCTTGCTCCTTTAAAGCAGTTGCTGCTGCTCCATGCTGACTGTAGTGAAGGCGAGCTTGTGTTATTTCATATGAAGTGCAGGAGATTTTCTGGCCATCTTTCATGTAACTGAAATTTTCCTTCAGGATCTTGTTGTCCAGATGTGGTGCCACAGAACTTAGAATTTGAACTCTTTCTTGTGAGGACCTTGCATTAGTGTATGCTGCAGAGAGTCCTTTTACAATGTTACTGTCTGCTATGCTCTGTGGAAGCAATATATTGACAGCACAGGTTGTGGCTCAATTTTGATTTGTTTGTGCTGTAATATTTAACACAGTAGAATACAAATGAACCTTGAATCAGACAGGTGAAGGTCCCAGTGGATTTAGAACATTCAGTTTGAAATCTGGCTCTTAAAGTTGATTTCCAGTCTGTATTGTGCAGGCTCAGCCCCGAATTGTTTGTGAGCCTCACATGATGGAATGTAAGGAAAAACATAGAAAATTTATGAAATAGAGTGCATGTTTGGAGCTGTACAAAAATTTTTCCACATGGGAAAAATAAAGTAGACTTAAATGCCTCCTCACTTTCGGAAGAATCTTCCTGCAAAACACACTGTGTGTTCATGCACAAGCTTGCGGTTCCTCATCCTCGATGGCAACTGCTGGCAACGACACGGGCAGGCATTTCTTTCCGTTTCCTGTAAACAAAACCTAGTGCATGTACACACCAAGATGTTATCTTGTCCTGGCCGCGTGGCCACCTAAATGTCTCTTTCTTCAATTTCATCGAGTAAAGCTCACATCCATGATGGCGGGAGACAAAAATTGTAATTTCACTTTATGTAAGATGTCACGAATTGGTACATTTCATAAAGTTGTAAATGATGTAAGTAGTTTTTCAAAACAAAAAAACCAAAACAAATCATTGAGCCTGCACAGTACGGACTGGAAATCAACTTTAAACTTCCAATACATGCATGCAAGAATCTCTTTCAAGTGCTTGTGAGGTGACAAACCAGTAAGGCTTATTTGAAAGGTCTAATAAAATGAGGAAGGGTGGAGGTTTTCTTTTTGTATTATTGTTCCAGAGATAATCTAGTATTTATGTAACACAAATAAGACAATCGATGGCGTCATTAAAGTAATGAGACAAATCACAAAATTAAGATTTCTCTGGAAAGAATGGGTTGAGGTACTTCAAACTTAGCACCAGAATTGTTCGTTAAAAAAGACAAAAGCTTGTCCCTGTCATGATATTGCCATGGCAACTCTTGGCTCTAGTCTCTTTCAGCTTTGAAGTAAATGTTACCATTTGTGACTCTATAATGACACAAAATTTGTCCAGTTCAAAACTCAAACAGTGCCATATTGTACAATGTACATGTATTAATTTTTATTCTGCTAGTAACCATTAGGGAGTGGATGTAGTTTTTTAAGTCTAAAAGGGGAATGTCATTCCCACATGAAAGAGATCTGAAGGAAAAACTGTTGCCATGGCAAGATTTTAGCATGCAATTTACTTTGTGTCCTCTGTCAAAGTAACTTAGTGGTGTCGAGTTTCAGGTACATTACCTCAAAATCACATGACCTTGAAACAGGCATAATATTCTGAATAACCTACTTCCTGAAACTTTGTTTCAGCTTTTAAAGGTAAATTTTGGTCACCTTTGTTTGTTTTTTAACAATTTCTTTTGAAAGGGGAATATTATAATACTTAATTTAGAAATTTGTGAGACCTTTGCTGTTCAGTAATGAAAATTTTAAGCAATTTTTCAGGCCACTGTACTGAATACAGTTGTTGAATAGCCAAAAAACTGTAGTTAAAAAAAACACTAAATTTTTGTAAAAAGAAAAGATGTATGTTAAGAAGCAGTCTAATGGTCCCTGGATCCCTAACTATTCTAGCTATGGAACCCAAAATGATTGATCTGAATTTCATTTATTTGTTTGGTTTGTTCAGTATGGGGCCCTGGAATGGATTGTTTGTTTTCTTTTCCATTTTTTCTCAGAGTTGATGGTTGGTTGATGGTTCAGTTTGAGACCCTGACAAAAATGGAGCATTTAAGAAGCAGCTTCATATTAAATGATATTGCATTATATGTACTTTTACCTCAGTACTTGTTTGTGCTATTGGAAGGTTGGCAGCTTGAAAAGTGAGGTTTAGTAGTTCCTCACCACAACCTCCAGAGATTTCATTGTAACTGTCTTTGAGATTAATGATGGTTTTGTTCAATAATTCCATTGCCTTCTTTTCGATTCTCTTTTTAGTTTTTGTTGAAGCATTTTCATAATTTACTGTGGGCCTCCCTTTTTTGTTTTCCACTTCATGACCAGTTATTGCATGAACAGAATAAGTTGCAAATTCTGCAGTTGCTCTGTGGAGCTTGCTAAAACAAGACTTGCAGCACTGCTTTAATTGAGGTGGCATGCCAAATTTCATGAAAATTTGTCCCCTCACAGCTTCCGTTGCCTGCACCAGCCTTCCTGGTATATTTTTTAGTTTCACCTTGGAGGCTGGCGTTGTACAGCCTTTTACAAGGCATTTATGTTCTCGTTTCCATCGACACTGTGAGCATATTTGCATTCCAGCTACATTCCTCAGCTCAGTACCTTTAAGACCACACATAAAACAACTTGTTGCTGACATTTTCCAAAAATATATATTTCGCACTTGAGAACTTATAATTCAAAGATTTGCGTTTGTTTACGTTTTTCGTTGTTAAGGGACTGTACTGTTAAAAGGGACTATGCTCACGGTGTCGAGGATAACCGCATTTTCCCGCCATAATGGCGCGGCTGTGAGTGACCAACCAGATTTTCCCGCCTAACTAAATAAGTATCAAACAACGCACAGAAATAGGATTGAAATAAAGTTTCCTTCAAACACAAAGCTAGGAGTAAAATACAGCTGTTTCTTTCACAATAAAGAGAGAAAAAAATGTTCTGATAGCAACCAAGAAAACAGATTCTAACAAGCACAAGACAGTCGCAAAATCAGACTTGAAGTGCGCGGATAAGACACGCCAAAACAAAGCGAATCTGGTTGTACGTGAAGCTAGGGCAAGATTGCTTCACTTCATTAACGCGAGTTTTTTGAAGTAGCTCCTCTTGTATCAGCACAAAATGATCCCCATTAACCGCAAGTAAATCCCCCAGCCTTACGTGATCGACCGCCTTTCCTGCACACATGGTGTCAATTTAAATAAACTTCAACAGTCGGTGTTTTAACGCCAAGGTAACTCGCGATTTGAACAACGTCCATCCCGCTGTCAAATGCGTGGACTGCCCGAAGTTTCTGGTTTGTAACAGAAATTTTGCCATACAGTTTCAGGAGATGTTGTTTCTGCAAGTGGAATTTTAGGTGAGTTTCAGTACTTGGAAATATTTGAAGTGAACACACAGGTCGAAAATCGAACACAAGGTTTGAGGCAACGCGGGAAGCAAAGTGGCGAAATTCAGACTGAGATGAGATGATATATAAACAAAAACTCCACTCACGTTTAGGACTCTTCGCTTTCCCGTTGAATCCGGTGACAGACTTGAAGCAGAAGACATAATAGGGAGTTGTGACAAACCGTGATCGAACTCGTGATGGAAGCCAGGCTATTCCAAAACTGAGAACGCTACAAGTGAGCTCGCAAGGCATAATGGGATTTTTGTCCGCTGATCATAAATATTGCTCGATGTCCTAGCGGATTTCGTCTTAATTCACTTGAAGATTCGTCGTCGTTTTCCATTAAATATCTGAATACATCTTTTTTCCCCGAGCTAGTGATCTGAGATTCATGAATTTTTTGAGTGACAAGATTTCTCAAATCTGTTATTTCATTTTCCATTAACTCAACATTAACTGCGGATTTCGAATTTTTTGAATCGGTTTGTAAGTTAATAATTTTATTGTTATTTAAATTCAAATCTCCCGACATACTTGTTGTGCCATCAAGTTTGAGATAATTTTTTTGCGAGTTAGTGATTCTCTGAGTGATATATTCCACAGTAGCAACGTCTTTTTGGTTTACTGGAAATTTGACATTGGTGATTGCATTATCTTTCATATCAATAGTAGTGTCCTTATCTAATTTTTTCACAAGCTGATTATCAACATATTTTTTATTTACTCCATGGTCTGAATTAACTGGGTCTTTGATATTTGTTATGAAATGGTTGTTCATGTCTAAAGATTGTAGCATAGACCCGCCTTCTTTTTTACTCAAGAATATATTCCGGGCTGTGTTATAAGAGATGGCTTTATTCGTGTTTCCATGAATTGGGTATGGCTGTGGTTGTAAAATTAAGTCTCCGTTCATAGTTGCTCCTGTCTTTTTCACGAACTGAGTTGTATCCGCACTTGGAATCTTGGCTATTTCACTATCTAACTGGCTTTTTGTAACCACATCATTATTATTAGTTCCTTGTTTTACATTCACTAATTTTTTATTCTGCATATCATAATCATTATTAGCATCTAATTTGAACCCAATACCAGGTAAACCTCTAACACCTCTCACAGCTGTAGAATGCTTATAATTTAATACTCCGTTGTAGAAACTCATTTTATTAACTCTTCAGATTATTTTAGTGAAATTTTTTGCGTTGAATTTTCGTGGCTTATCAACATACAGAAAAGTGTACGGTTCTTTTGTTGCTGATAGGTAGTCGTCTTTGTTGATGTTCAATTCTTGACATATCCTACTCTGTTCATTCTTGCTTGGAAAATCGAAAATACAGTGATGGGAACAGTTTAATCTGATGGTTTTGTCTGTATTGTAAAAAGACTGAGACAGATAGATACAGCTGCAATTTTTATTTCGAGAGTTTGTAAAATAGTTTCGTATCTCTTGATCATTTTTGGTTCCAGTGTTGAGGTAATCATCGAAAATGATTAACTTTTGATTTCCATCATCCATGTTAGGTAAAGGAATTATCTCACCGTTGCTAGCTTCAATGATATTATAACCGTATTTTTTCGAAAGAGGTTCAAATCTTTGTAACAAATATTGATACTTGTTCTGTTGCATGTTTTTAGCATATAGATAGACCTTGTCAAAAAATAACAAGGGTTTGTTTATCATGTGAAGTAAAAGATTGGTTTTACCACTCCCACTCGGAGCGCAGATCAACATTCTGAAGCATCTATCAGGCATGAAAGCATACAACTGGGTGAAATTAATGTCTTTATCACCTTCAACGTCATAGTTTGGTATTTCCATTTTATTGATTCACAACAGAATTTTTTCTCAATAATTTTATTTAACACGCCATGCGACATGCCATGCGACACGCCATGCGACACGCTATACAAGTTTTTTCATATTCAATTGAAACAAAAAATATTATTTTTTGTTTCAATGAAATAAAATGAGTCTCCTCAAGTGGAAAGAAATGGCTGAAAAAAGATCGAAAATAGGTAAAGATATTAATACTATTAGAGAAACGCTGAAACAAAAAAAAATAACCGATACAATGAGTGATGTTGAAGCAGAGAAGCTTTTCAAACCGATAACATCCAGTTTGAAGGAGTTGACGCAACCTCAACCTTTAAAAAGACGGTTGCAAAGGAAAAAAGTAGAGGTTCCAGATTATGGTATCAATATAGATGATGAAGAAATACCAGATTACAATCTTGAAGATTTGTTTCATGAACCAGAAAATACTAAACAGCTTGTTCCAAAACCACCCTCCTATGATGATGTTCTCAAAGATTTGGAAACAGGAAAAAAGAAAATATATGTCAATCCTGAGTATATGCAACAACTTGAAGACCCCCCAGAATATGAAGAAGATGAAGTTCCAGATTATGAGATTTTTGAAGAAGACAGGATAAATGAGACTTTAGATGAACTTGGATTGACCAATTATGAGGACATTGAAGCACAACTCAAAAGAGAAGATATGACAGAAAAAACAAGGCATTCTTTCTTGTCAAAGAAAATCGAAAATGCGGCCAAGAAAAGACAACAACTTCCAGGTTACAAAACACACATTACAAAGCAGTTGAATAAAGGTTTGATAAGCCAATCTGAAGCACAGTTCAGAAGAAAGGTTATCGACGACGCTCGAAAAGTTCTCAACGATTATATTAACTTTAACAAAAATAAGTTGAAGAGTATCAAAGGCTCTGGTCTCAAAAGAAAAACAACAAAGCGAGGTGGAAATGCAGTCGCTGTTTTCATCAACCCTAAAGAAGCTGTTAAAAAGTTATCATTAATAATTGGATCAATTGATGCTGGTAATAATAGCATAGAGCTAAGAAACACAGGTGTTGCTATTCTAGATATTTTATTGAGAAATTACATAATTAATAAAGATCATTATAATAAAATTTACGAAAACTTTTTCATGTGAATATATTAAAAATGCAAACAACATTAGTATTATCTTCTCATAACATCAAGAAACAAACAAAAAATAAGCCTAGTGATTTCACAATTAGATATAATCAACCAATAATACTTGATCCAAACAAACAATATGAACTTGGTTTAGGTCGAATTATATCCATGTCTTTCACATGGTTCAATATCACATCAGAGTTGGACAACCAAAAAATAAAATACTCTTCTGATGGTGGAAGAACTTGGAAAGATATAACCTTCCCACCAGGTACATGGAATTATGTTAGTTTCAATGATTTTATTAAGGAAAATACAAAAATAAAGACTTCAAGCACGACTTCATATCCTATAACGTTGGAATTTAACAACACAACTTTCAAAACAAAAATAAATCTGGCAACAAACTATCAACTAGACCTCACAACATCAAATTTCAGAGATCTGATTGGTTTCAACAAAAGAATTTTAACCAGTTCTGTAAATGTTGGTGACTACACACCAAATCTCAGTCAAGATACAGAGATTTTGAATATACATTGTGATCTTATTTCAGAGAGTCTTGTTGATGGGGATGAGACAGATATTATTTACACCTTTGGAACAAATGATTTACAACCATCTTATGCTTTCACTAAAGAGCCTTTAAGAGTTCAATATTATCCAGTGAATAACTATATCATAAACACATTACGGATATATATTACTGATGGTAAACGACGAATAATAGATTTAAATAACGCAGATACATCATTTTCTCTGATTTTGAGAGAAAAAAAAAATAAGAGATAATTATAAAATGCTGACGTACAATTACAAAAGAATTTTTCATCCAAGTCTTGGAAGATTTGTTTACAAACACAAAGGATCCGGTTTAATTGTGGATAATATTTTCAAACCAATGAAAATGATTGTGGATAAAGTTTTAAAACCTGTTGCTAAAAAAGCTTTAAAATCAGGAATAGAAAGTGCTGGTGATAAACTTGGTAAAAAAGTTGTTGAAAAAATTGCTGAAAAATCAGGCCATCTTTTCATAAAAGACCTTCAGTCTTTGGGAAAAAAAATTCCAAAAGCAACAAACAAACAAAAAGAAGAAGAAGATTACAACGTGATATTGGATAGATTGGTTTCCGGTCAGTCAGGAAAAAAAATTCCAAAAGCAACAAACAAACAAAAAGAAGAAGAAGATTACAATGTGATATTGAATAGATTGATTTCCGGAAGGGGGTATAAAAAAAACAAAAAATAAAAAAGTTTTAAACATATAAATAAAAGATGACTTTCAGAACAAGTGATAAACTGCAGAGATATGAAATGGTTAGATTCTCTCTTAATAATATTATTGAACAACCTGGAAACAACAATTATCAGAAGAAAACAGGATATAAATTCACAATAACAGACAGATCTACTCTTTTTGATTATTTCAACGGATATTTTGAGGTAACAAAAGAGCTTCAAAAGAAAGCTGATGGATCTGGTTTTGCAGCTGCTGATCGAATTTCAATGATTAATGGGTCACATTCTCTCATTAAACATATGGTTATCAAATCTGCTGGTAAAATAGTGTATGATAGTGATGACATTCATAGAATTGTAAATGCTAAAAATTTGTTGGAGTATAGTGATGATTTCAGCAGATCAGTTGCTAAAAGTAGTTTTTGGTATCTTGACACAGAAGATTCAACAGCAAATACGAATTCAGGTTTTGAAGAAAGGCGAATTTTAACTCAGGCGAAACAGAATAATGGTGGTGGCGGACCGAAAAGTATAAATGAGATCATCCCATTGAACAGATACAGTTTCTTTGAAGAATTGGAAGATAAGATGCTTCCTCCAATGCAGCTTACATTCGAACTGGACTTGAATGATGATGATGAATTGATTCACAAAGCAGCTGCTGCTGATGATGGGAGGGTGGTTGTCACTCGACTTTGTCTTTGGCTTCCGAAATTGGTTCCAAAAGATAGTGCATACGGTGAATTTGTGAAAGATTTTCTCAAACCAACTAAATGGACGTACATGAAAGATATGTATATTCAGAGTGCAAATACAAAAGCAGTTCAAAACATGTTTCAGATCAGCCCAGCCATTGACAATGTTAAACATGTATTCATTTATCTACAGAGAACTAATGGTCCAAACAATGAGGAATCTGAGAGAACTCCTTACATTTTTGATACTTTCAAGCTGAATTCTGCAGATGCTAACAGCTCTCTTGCATCGTGTCGTTTGGAGTACGGAAACAGTACTTTTTATCCTGAATTGGAGTACGATGCCGATTCAAAAGTGAGAATCTTCAACGATTTGATGTCTTATGCTTTCCGAAAGAATGATCTGAATACAGGAACGCAGTTGAATATACATAATTTCACATCTATTTACGGTCTTGTTTATTTTGATCTGACTTACCAAAAAGAAGCTGTTACTAGAGATCCAAAACAACTGATTTTGAACTACAGATTAAATACAGCACCAACAGCTGATGTGAGAGCTCATGCTATCGTATTTTACGAAAATGAGGTTATTGTCAACAAGGTTGGAAATGAACTTATGATTGTCTAATTCAAAAAATATTTACTGAATTTATTTTATTTCGTGAAATAAAATAAATATGACTAACTTGTATGAGATAAACGTTACGCTTACTGAGAATCAAAAAATGAAATTAAGTAAAGCTTTTCACAACCGTGAAACAATCACCCTGAAGTTAACAAAAGATGCCTTAAATGGAAGTGATACTCTTCTTGTTCCTTCAACAACTGTTAAAAGGTTGGAAAAAAACCGCATGATGAATAAAGGAATGGAAATAAAACTGGCTAAGACAAATATTAGAAAACAGGTTGGTGGTTCACTTTTGAGTTCAATCTTGACACTTGGTCGAACTTTTGGACCAACATTAGCAAAAACTCTGGGATTATCAGCTCTTGCTGGTGCCGCTTCTGAAGGAGCATCTCAGATTGTCAAAAAGATATCCGGAAAAGGTTCACAGACAGGTGGTTTTATCATTCCATATTTAAAAATAGAACAACTCATCGCTCATAAACATCTATTGAGTAATAAACAGAAAAAAGATATTCTCAATGCCTTACAAACTGGTTCTGGTGTTCATATAAAACCCACAAAAAAACAAACTGGCGGTTTTCTTGGCACTCTTCTTGCATCAATCGGTATTCCACTAGCTCTTGAAGCTTTCAAAAAGATGACGGGTTCAGGAGTTCCCAGAATTGGAAAACCTCCTAAAAAAGATGGTGGATCAGCTCCCAGATTGGGAGTGTATGAACCACCACCTCCATTTTTGGAGACATGGGAAGAAAACTCTTTTTCTGGTGGAGGGAAAAAAAAAAAGTTGGGAAATGGGTTGCTTCTAGGGAAAAACAGTCCATTCAATGGGATTCCACTACTTGGAACAATTCTTTAAAATTCCACAAAGGCATACCCTTGAGCAACCATGATTTGTTAAAATGGTGTCATCATCTTAAAATACCAATAGACAAAGGTGGTGTGTTGTCAAGAGACAAAACTGTTCCACACAACCATAAAATGGCGCTATTTATTTTCAATCTTGAGCCCTCATATATGAGTGGAAGTCATTGGGTCGCAACATATGTCAAGAATGGGAAAATTAATTATTTCGACAGCTTTGGGTTGCCACCATTTCAAGAAATTGTAAATCACGCAAAGAAAAAAAATCTTACTCTAATTCATCAAAATAACCAGATACAAGCCTTTAATACAACCACTTGTGGATATTTTTGTTTATACTTTCTGAATGAGATGAATAAAGGTTCGTCATATTTCAACCTTTTGCAAGTCTTTGATGTTCATGGTACCATGAAAAATGAGAGATTCATTGAAAGATATTTTGAAAAAATTAATATGTAACCATATTGTAAATGAAAACGTATTGCGTGAAACAAAGAAAAGAAACTGAGTGTGTTGAGCCTTCAGGCTATAAATATGCAAAAAACGGTCGACTTATGTTTTTTTGCACATGTGCTGAATGTGGAATAACTAAAACTAGATTCGTGAAACAAACGGGAAACTAATTAGCCCGTCTGAAGGGGCGGGCATTCTGAATACAATGACATCGACCGGCACTGATATGTTAATTCACCATGGTATTCCTTGGCTTGGGAAAAAAGCTGTAGAAATGGGAAGATATTATGGATCAGAAGCCTTGAGAAACCCTAAACTTCAGAAAAAGACCCTAGATTATGCTTTGGATAAGTTGAATCCAATGATTCAAAATGTTGGAAGTCAAGCTCTTGATCAATTATCAACCAAAATAAGACCAAATAGAAAGTATAAAACTGACAGGAAGGATTTGGATGGTGCTGGTGTTGATATACATAAACTAATTGGGAAAATACCGAAACCAAAAGCTGGATGGACTCCTGGAAAGTATAAATACATGGGGCCATACAATCCTCTCGATAAACAGTTAGATTATGATAGGAACACTGGAGAGGTCACCAAATGGTATGTACAACCTTACAATAAAGTGGATGAAATAGCAGCTCATCATGATATTTGTTATGATATGGGGAAAAACAAAGGTGAATGTGACAAGAAAATGGTTAAGTCATTAGATGAAATACCTTATGGAGAGATGCCAAAATGGGGACAAACCGCTCGGTTCTTGATTAACACTAAGCAGAAACTGGGTCTCGGTGTAAACCAAAAGAAGCCAAAAAACGGAAAGCGGCGTTGAGTAATTATGATGATTGGGCTCAACATTTAGCCGATGAATTACATAAACCAATCAGAAGGAAATTTAAAACTAGAAGAGTTATTGCAAACCGCATTGACGAGATATGGTGTTCAGATATCGTTGAGATGCAAAAATTCAGTCGATGGAACGCTGGCTACAGATATCTTCTTATGGTTCTAGATGTATTCTCTAAATACGGTTGGATCATCCCACTAAAAGATAAGAAAGGAGAAACTGTTGCTCAAGCATTCAAAACAATATTCAAAGAAGGTAGAAAACCACAATATATTTGGACAGACAAAGGCAAAGAGTATTATAACAAGCATGTTAAGGAACTACTTGATAAGAATAAAATAACCTTGTACTCAACTGAGAATGAAGAAAAGGTGTCAGTTTGTGAAAGATGGAACAGAACAATTAAAACCAAGATGTGGAAGCAGTTTACTGTTCAAGGTAATACACAGTATCTTGACATGCTACCTAAATTAGTGAAACAGTATAACAATACCAGACATTCAAGCACAAAGATGACGCCTGCAGAAGCAAGCAAAAAGAAGAATGAAGGAGTTGTTTACTTTAATCTATACGGTGGTATGGAAACATTAAAACAAAAACCGAAATTTAAAATAGGTGATAAGGTTAGAATATCTAAGTACAAACGTCCTGTATTTGACAAAGGATACACAGCTAATTGGACAGAAGAAGTTTTTACAGTGAACAAGATACAATACACCAATCCGATCACTTACAGACTCAAAGATGTCAGTGGTGAGGAGATATCAGGTTCTTTTTATGAACAGGAGATGCAGAAGGCTGTTCAAGACGTTTACCGTATTGAGAAAGTGATTCGACGAGACGCTCGAAAAGGTAAAGCTTTGGTGAAGTGGAGCGGTTACCCAGAAAAATTCAATTCCTGGGTAGATATTAACGATCTGATTTAAAAATGATTTTTTTAAAAAAAATATTATATTATAATAAAATGACAACATATATGACTTTTCAAGAGCTTCGAAAAATGGCTGTTGGAAAAAAAATCAAATACGCGCATAAGTTCTCAAAAGCAGAGCTGGTAAAAATGTTAAATCTTGGTGAAGAAGTGTATAACAGACCAAGTAACGCAAGGGAGGTGTCAATTACCAATGTTGACACACAGGTTGTCACAAAATGCAAAAGCATCAATCAGTGTTCAAAAGTGGTGGGTAAAAGTTTTGGTTCGGTTCATTATTTCGTAAATTGTGGAAATGTGTTTGTGGATAAGGATGGAAATAAGGTCAGATTGTCTTTCGCTTGAACTTTTTCATTTCGTGAAATGCGAAATGAAAAAAATTTAAAAATATTATATTATAATAATAAAAGAAGAATGGATTTACAAATATTTCCTAATTTGAAAGCCTCTGCGAAAAACCTTGGGTTGAGAGGTTATTCGCTCTTGAGAAAAGCTTTCGATACCGCAAAAGATAAGATAATAAATATTTTCAACAAGTCAACACCAACGCCAGCACCAAGACAACCCCCTAGCTTATTTGGTAAGATCAACGTTCCCATCCTCAAACCAACAGTTGTCACAACGACACTCAAAAAGCTACCAAATCTAATTCAAAAAACGACCGAAAAAGTTATCAATTGGGCAAAGTGGCTAAAAAATGTTGATGAAGTGATTGAAGAGCAAACTGAAGAGCAAACTGAACCGACTTTCACACAGAAAGAACAAGCCATGCGAGGGTTTGCAAGATCATATGAAATTGGTCTCATAAACAGACAAGACTCATTAATTCAACTTCAGAACACCCGTTCAGTGATTAATAACAATCTATTAAAGGTTCTGAATGAGATGAAAGGTCTCAAATTCAATGAAACGTTGAAGATTACGTTTGAAAAACAGAATGGAGACAAGTTAATTGAAAAGGAAGCTTATTTCAATGCAAAGCCACAAACAGTAACAAACGAGACAGAGATCACAAACTTGTTGCAGATAACACAACAACAGATTATAAATATGATTCAGCAATGGATATCAGAAGGCTCGGGATGGATTATTAAATCAGTCGATGGTCATTTCATAAATGTTGCAAGGTACAGACCACTCAGAGGTTCTTCATATATTCCATTACCCAAAGAGCTGCAGAACTCAGCTAAAGGGATTATAAACATGAAAAATAATGACAATGAATGTTTTCGTTGGTGCCACATTCGTCACCTCTTACCACAGAATAAAGATCCACAGAGAATAAAAAAGTGTGATAAAAAATATATAGAAAAATTGGATTACTCGGGAATTGAGTTTCCCGTTTCTGTAAAACAATACAAAAAAATAGAGAAACAAAACAGTATCAATGTTAATGTCTTCGGTTATGAGAAACAAAACAGTATCAATGTTGATGAGAAACAAAACAGTATCAATGTTGATGTCTTCGGTGATGAGGAAGGGCAGCGGTTTCCGATTTACGTTTCAAAAGAAAAGTTTGACTCTTGTTTGAATCTGCTCTTAATAACCAAAGGGGAGGTGAAACATTATTGTTTAATAAAGGATTTCAATAAATTTATGTACAATCAAACGAAGCACAAGGAAAGAAAGCATTTTTGTATGTACTGTCTTCAATGTTTCAGCTCTGAAAGGGTATTAAATAATCATAAAGACAATTGCATTCAAGTGAACGGTACTCAAGCAATTGAAATGCCATCACCGGGATCAACAATTAAATTCACAAATTATCATAGACAGTTACCGGCACCTTTCGTGATTTATGCTGATTTTGAAGCCATTACCGAGAAAGTTGATGAAAAAGCTCCGCAAAAATCCCGCACTGAACAATATCAAAAACATACGGCTTGTGGATATGGTTATAAAGTTGTTTGCTGTTATGACGATAAATTTTCAAAACCAATCAAAGTCTTCAGAGGAAAAATGGCCATTCACAAGTTCATGAATGACATGCTGGCTGAAGTTAAATACTGTCAAAAGGTTGAGAGAAAACACTTCACAAAACCTCTCGAAATGACAGACAAGGATGAGGAAAGTTTCCAAAGAGCTGAAGAATGCCACATCTGCAAGAGACCTTATATCACAGGTGATAAGAAAGTAAGAGATCACTGTCATATCACCGGCAAATATAGAGGCTCAGCACATGAATATTGTAATCTAAATTTCACATTGACTAATAAGATACCTGTGGTGTTTCACAATCTCAAGGGGTATGACAGTCACTTTATAATGCAAGAGATTGGTAATATTGTGAAAAAGAATGCGTATTTCGATAAAGAAGGAAAAAAACATGAGATGAGCATAAATGTCATTCCCTGTAACATGGAGAAATACATGGCCTTCATGTTGGGTCGATATCTTGTGTTCATCGACAGCTTTCAATTCATGAGCTCCTCATTGAGTAATTTGGTGAATAATCTTCCCGCTGAAGCGTTCAAACACACGGGACAAGTATTTCAAGGTGAAAAATTGAGTTTGATGACAAAGAAAGGTGTCTATCCTTATGACTATATGAATAGTTTTGAAAAGTTCGGGGACAGCAGGTTGCCGAAGAAAGAAGATTTTTTCAGTATTATGAATAATGAACATATCACAGATGAAGAGTATCAACATACACAGAATGTTTGGAAAACCTTCAACTTGAAGACAATGGGAGAGTATCACGATCTCTATCTTCAATCGGATATTTTGTTGTTGACTGATGTTTTTGAAAATTTCCGCAAAGCATGTCAACAATACTATGGATTGGATCCTGCTCATTATTTCACATCACCCGGTTTGAGTTGGGATGCAATGTTGAAAATGACAAAAACTGAATTGGAGTTAATGAGTGATGTTGATATGTTTCAATTCATTGAAAAAGGTATGCGTGGCGGAATCAGTTACATTGTCAATCGATATGGAAAGGCAAACAACAAGTATATGGAAAACTACAATCCGGAGGAGGCATCAAAATACATCATGTATCTGGATGCAAATAATCTTTATGGTTGGGCAATGAGTCAATATCTTCCAACAGACGGGTTCGAATGGTTGACTGAGGAAGAGGTGGATTTATCTAAGTATAATGATGAGTCTGAAAAAGGATTGATATTGGAGGTTGATTTGGAATACCCAGAGGAGTTGCATGATCTCCACAACGACTACCCGCTAGCAGCAGAAAAAATCAAAGTAACTGAAGATATGTTGTCGCCTTATTGTCAAGAAATTGCTGGAAAATTTGGAGTAAAGGTTGGACTGGTTAAAAAGTTGGTGCCAACGTTGTCAAATAAAGAGAGATATGTTTTGCATTATCGCAACTTGCAACTCTATATGTCTTTGGGGTTGAAACTAACAAAGATTCATAGAGCTATCGAATTCAATCAGAGTCCATGGTTGAAACCTTACATCGATTTTAACACAAAAAAGAGAGCAGAGGCAAAGAACTCTTTTGAAAAGGATTTTTTCAAGTTGATGAACAATTCAGTGTTTGGAAAGACGATGGAGAATCTGAGAAAGCGTCAGGACATCAAACTTGTGACTGATGAAGAAAAACTTTTGAAATGGGTCAGCAGACCGAGTTTTATGAGCTTCAAAACATTCAATGAGGATTTAGTTGCCGTTCATAAAATCAAAACAACTTTAACATTGAATAGACCAGCCTATGTTGGAATGTGCATCCTAGACTTATCAAAAACATTGATGTATGATTTTCATTACATTTACATCAAAAGTCAGTATGGTGACAAAGCTCGGTTGCTGTTCACAGATACTGACAGTTTAACATATGAAATTGAAGCAGATGATGTCTACCAAGATTTTCGGAAAGACAAACATCTATTCGATAACAGTGATTATCCAAAGAATAGCCCGTTTTTTGATACAACAAATAAGAAAGTCATCGGTAAATTCAAGGATGAGGCTTCAGGAACCCCAATTGTGGAGTTTATTGGTTTGAGGTCAAAAATGTATTCTTACATGAAAGACAATAAACAGGGTAGTCGCACAGCAAAGGGAATAAAAAAGAATGTGATAAAACAAAAAATACAACACGACAATTACAAAGATACGCTTTTCAATAAAAAACAGATGAGTCACACGATGAGACTAATCAGAAGTGAAAAACATCGAATTGGTAGCTATATGGTGAATAAAACATCACTCAGCTGCTTTGATGATAAAAGATATATTCATAAAAATGGTGCGACAAGTTATGCTTACGGTCATAATAAAATTTAACTGAAAAATCTTCAGTTAAATTTAACTGAAGATTTTGGGGAAAATACGTTTGTATTCTCGGGCGAAAATTTTGGGAAAATTTAACTGAAGATTTTGGGAAAATTTAACTGAAGATTTTGGGAAAATTTAACTGAAGATTTTGGGAAAATTGAAAATGCGCTCGTAGCCCCATCTCATAAACTACTATTGTCTGGACACAACGTCTCAATTTGTGCCAAGAAAGTGAGAGAAACTTTCAATGATTACTTTGTAAATGAGGGTGCTGTTTCTTGGCAGTGGGACATTCAGTTAACTTCAAAAACTCATGAATAATTAATGATCATTTCCACCAATTACATCACGCAAATGAGTCACGTGGATGCTTGTTTAAAACCGGTAATACATCAACAATCTAAAAAGCCTGGTGGCGGCATTTGATTTCAGTCCCAGGGGAAAGCGGGGCTGATTGTAATATACCTCATTACTATTCCTTATATAAAATGTTACCCTCATTAGTATTCTTTATATAAAGAATACTAATGAGGGTAACATTTTATATAACAGAAACAATGCTGTACAGCGTACGAGAAGGATAATTTTCCCCGGTATCTTTGCACACTTCCATTATGAATTTTGTTAACCAAAAATTTAGCGACTCTGCCGTCATATCAAGCACGTCGGTTTCCAAGTCTTGAATTTGTGATGTGTCATTAGTACAACTGCTCGGCTCTTCAGAAGCTTTCTTATTTACTCTTGTTGACTGCCATTCTGAAAAAATCTTCATAGCCCACTTATTAACGGAACGTGTTGACTTTGGTACGGCATTTTCCAGCAGTTGTTTCTCTTCTTCAGCATTTTTGGGTTTGCGAAACGTCCGCTTGTGCTTCGAAGCCATAATGTTCTCATCGAGCTCACTATTGAATGAAGTTTCCACTATACAAATCATCTAATCTTATAATTCTTTTCAGATCTAGCAGCATGAACTAGCAGCACGGGAAAATGGTCCGAAGCTCATTAAACAAAACTTTTTATTCTTTTCAAAGACTATAGGAACTACAAAACATGAAAGAATGTCTTTATATTCTGTGAGATCGATTTTGACATTCTCTTGATGAGACTATGGAATAAAGTTATAGCACGGGAAAATGGCACCATTAGTTCATTATTCTATGAGATCGTTTTTTTGAAGCCGTTCAATAAACTCGCAGATCGTGTTTTATCGGGTCTAAAACCACTCGGCTACGCCTCGTGGTTTTAAACCCGATAAAACACTCCTGTTCGTTTATTAAACAGTACATAATGTATTAGCTGGAATTCAACTTGGGGCTCAGGTATATCAACAGTATAAGTACAGGTTCAGATATAAGAAACCAGAACCATGCTACAGCAAATGAAATGGATTGTACACCAGATATCACCTAGATCCCTCCTTTCATACACAATGTGTTCTTATTAAAACCAGAAACGCTTTAAGTGCAATAAATAACAGTATCTTGCGATTCCATGGAATAACCCGGTTAAGTTAACTTATTAAAATTAATGTAGTTCAGATGTTGGTTCCTGGGAGGAACAAATGTAGAAGATTGATTATGAGCTGCTGGTTGATAGGCTTGAGGCATATCCTTTTCAGAATGCTTTCTGTGATCATAGCAAACTCCAACTCAAATAACGATTCTACCATTTTTTCTCAGCCATCAATCTTCTGTATTTGGTAAACGACATTAACTTTTGGGCAACAAATCTTGCGAAGGTATTTCCCTTGCTTTCTGTTGCTGGTTGGGGGGAAGGATTTGAGGAGATTTGCATTAAATCGATACATGTTTGCGTCAATTCTTGTTTTGTTGCATCCATGCAGCCCCTGCCCTTGTTAGACAGCCTTTTCGAGGGCCGTTTGTCATCTTTTGGATGTCTTTTTTTTCACCTGCATCATCACTTTTCTTTGTGTATGTATCCCTGCTCTGCTGTGCTTCCATTGATGGTATTAGAAACTGCAGAGGTTTAAAGAAGATCCATGTTGGAGCAAGTTAGTTCAACTGGATACTCTTGGAGGCTAACTCAACACCAGTCCAACTCTCAGCATCAACGACTTGGCACCATTAGCAGTTTCCGTTGTACATCAAAGCGAATTGTGATTAACCAGTTGTTGCGGACATGCATTGTTACGTCAGTCCGTTTACATGCACTTAGTCATGTGAGAAAACATGCTCGTGTTGAATCACTAAATTGAACGCTGACAATGCTCTTAGACTAGATTTATTGGATTGTAACTTGGATTTATGCTTTGTAAACAGTAGGGTAAGTTTATTAATGTAACATCTGCCATTGGTTTCGTTCTTTCACTTGGTACCCTTTGTTATCCCTTGAAAAACCTGACCAGGTTTTTTTATCAGTGGCTTCACTTTCATTTGATCGACTGCCGAGGAAAGCAACAGTTCTACGCTGATTTTTGTAGCATAAATCATGCTTCCAATGGTTAAGCCTAAGAGATTGAAACCTTTCCATTTGTTGTACTTGCCTTTACTTTTGACCTCAGCCTACAGAGACTTTTTTTAGCTCGTCACGCATTCTGTGAAAAATTCGTCACACTAACTGTCTGTCAGTCATTTCCTTATTTATGACACCCTTTAGTGTGACCACCGCGTTTAGATGAGCAGATTTTGGTGGTCTGTTAATTGTGGGAATTAAGGGCGTTCCACTGATCTTGGGCATGCGATTACATACGCTTACATCGTAGCCGTACACACAACATTTGTGTATTAACGTTAAGATGATCCTTTTTCATAATCAAATAAAGTAAATTGTTAAAAATTTCAACATCAGAAAACTAACTCATTCACCGAATGAAATATGAAACCGATGCAACCACAGGTTTCTCCTTCCATTCATGTTTACTGAACAGTTGGACATCATTTTAATTAAACTAAGTCTTTCGTCGGCATACGTATATAACAAATGACCCAGCGTTTTCAGGTAAGACAGTGCTGTTAACTGTTAATGTTCTACGAGTGTTAACTTTTGGTGGGTAATCTTGCATTGTGCAAGACAACTGAAACCGAACGTCAAAACAAATTTGAAATGTAAACAAGGTGAATTCTTTCTCATCCTTTTGTCAATTACAGGAGTTGCAAGATACAAAATTCCACCACGAAAAAAGTAATAGTAAAATGGTGCCAGCCGTTCGTGCCCACAATTGACGTCTGTTGACCCGTTACATGCTCAGGGCAAACTGCCGACGTAGCTCACTGGCTTGCGCTGTGTTTATCAGTGTGTCTGGGCCCAATTGCAGCAGCCTTGCATGGGAATAAGGATGGTGTGCAATTATACACGCAACTTGGCAGTGGTAATAATGATTAGCTTCACTAGAAATCTCCAGGACTCCAGTTTTGTTTGGTAGAAGTCGTTCTCTTTGTGTTGGATAACAAGCCCAATGAAAGGTGGACCAATGGGACCTCGAAACAAGAAAGGGCATCCAGCGCATTTCTTGACCTTTGCTGTTAATGGCAGGATAACAAATGGATTATTGTTATGCCATGGTGACCTTACCCCTAGAGGTGTGCTCGTCGTTGTGGGCAGCGAACTAAAAGGTTGCTCTGACATCGTTTGAGGTGTCATTGTTGCAGGGAAACTTGATGATTCGGGGGACCCATAATGCCATGGATGCTGCATACTGGTTGGGACAGGTGAAGGCACTACACTGACTTGGGTGTTTGCTGGGCCTGTGCCAAGTAGCCATTCCTCTGGCGAAACTGATGTCAAGGGTGTTACTTACGGTGGTTGTCGCACTCTCGTCGCCTTTCCCCCTTTCTGTCCTGTGGCCCATTTGTTTACATGTGCAGAGGCAATATCATAAATGCTCGCCTTCTTTTTTTGTTTCCCTCACCCATTCCAAGTACGTGCTTAGGATATTTGTTTTCTGTGCTGCAGCAACTGTATCTGTGCTGCAGCATCTGTATGGGAACATACATTGGGGCTAATTTGAACATCAAGCAGGTGCAGCTCACTTTGCCATCCTCTGGCACAGTGACTGAGTTGGGGCTTGCTGAAGACCGGCTGTGAACTGAAAACCGTAGAATACTTTCATCTCAAGATGGCACTTGAACTACAACATTTGGAGTTGCGAGATATTCACAGGCCTTATTCCACACCGAGCTTAGAACAGTATCTGGAATATGTGTCAGCTGTGCCTGTGAATAGGAACCGGTAATACTGACGTCGTAAGAGAAGTTGCTTGGTGCGGACCTCTCGCGGCATCTAGATGTGTTTGCATAACCAGATGAAGATGGTATTGCTGCTGATCCTGATTCATCTCATGCATCCACTTGGACGCTGCTATTTCAAGAAAGGCGAATCCTTCCTTGAATCGGTATTTCCCCTTCCTTATTACTGTTCTCAATTGCTCTTGGTGCTCTCCGATGGCTTTTGCAAGGGCAGTGAACTCGGGAAGAGTCATTTCTTCATATTCCACAGCTTCTTTAAGGACATGGTTTATGCTTTCAGATGGATTAGTTATGATTTTTTCCTTAGCTTCTAGGCCTGCATTTCCTCTGGCTTCTTCGGAGAGGGAATTCTTCATCACAGCAGCATGCTTTTGAAGCCAGGTATAAAACTGAGGGGTGTTTCCAGCCGGTCTGACGATTTGCTCCCTTTTGTTGATTTGCTCTTAGAGAGACATGAGAAGGGCATCAAATGTTTCTGAATCTGGTGCATCCAATAGGCCTTCGTGGTAAACGCCAGCCACAGAAGTTCCAAAAATACAGTTCAGGAAATATGTCTGGTCCTCACCTCTGATTCCCAGAGAATTTAGTTCCTTGCAGTTTCCTCTAAAATGCCGGGTACAGTGCAGCAGCGGTATTTTGGGATAAAAGACCCTGAATGCTTTGACCAGTGCAGGTGCACACTTGCATGTAATCTGTCAATCAAAATCTTAACAGTACTTGAGCCCAGTCTCCGACACTCTCCCCCATATATCTATAGAGGAGATATACGTTGTCCCTTATTCAGGAGACTGGGAAAAGTGGTTAAGAAAGTCACTGATTATATCCTAGGCAAACAAAGGTTGAAAAGTTCACTGTTCACTCAAAGTTCTTAACGTTCAAGTTATCCTGAACTCTCCTCTACTTCAGAAATTTGACGGGTACTCTCTTTTCCTTGCAAGGAGGCCAGTCGCCTTGGCGGGAATATGGATCACTGATTAGAGCACGAATAGTTGAAACACAAGAAAGTTCCAATGGATAAACATGCTGCACTGGTCTTTCAAGGAAGTTCCTTCCTGATCGTAACTTGACAGCTCTCACTACTCCGTCCCTTCCTGGATACAGTTCCTGAACAATGCTAAGAGGCCACTTTCCTCCTTTGTTTTCCTCAGATTTTAGGATCACAACATCACCAACAGCCAAAGTACAAGGTTTGCCTTGATGCTTGAGGTATCTCTTCCACAATGCGTCCTTGTACTTGTAGAGATGTTTGGCTTTTTGTCGCAGATATGCATCATCAACGTGATGTGGTGCCAGGCCAAAAATTTCGTTGACATGGTAAGACCGTGTCAGGATGCACGGCTAATTAAATTTTTTTTGTCTCATATAAACAGTGGAGCGTGTGCAGTGAAACCAAGAAGTGTGTCAAGGATTCAAAAACAAAAGCCATGTCATATTGTTCGCTAGTGAGGAAAATGTCACGTTTGAGCCGTGTCAAATTGCACACTAGCAAAATTACGAGCATGCCAAATTGGCAATTCATGTTATAAAATAACTTCACCTGTCATCTTCGAGTGAATTACAAACTGTCGATACTTGCCCGGTTCTCACACAGATATCTACATACTTCTTCCATAGACTGTGTTTGGTGAGGTTTGACGGCAACAGTTTATCATCAATTCTTCTAAAACCAGGAACATGTCCAAGTAGAAGGAGGGCTTGTTCCTCAGCTACATTTTTAATGATTTTGACCAACTTTTTTTCGGAAGACGAAGAACTACTCGGAAGCCGTTTCAAGTTTCCATGGGTTCACAAAGTCAATCCATTCTATCTGTAGTACTTTACGCGGCTGCAAAACCTACATGATTTCAGACAGTGCAAAAAGAGGAATTTTTTCTTGCAAATCCTTTTTCCGTGGTAGAAGTAGCACATTCTTGTGTTTTGGCGATTTTTCTTCACTCTGCCAGAAATGCTGGTTTCGATCATTACAAGTTAACAAGCTGTGAATGATTTCTAGTACAACCAAGTCGAGTGCAGCAGATGATAGTTCATTGCAGTTATTTCGGCACTCGATGAAGTCATCAAGGATGAGGGCTGCACTGCATGCCGTCTCTCCAATGCTCAGTTTACATTTACAGGTTTCTGCATAAAACGTTTTGCACTTTAGTTTGTTCAGTTACGTGAATGTCCATGAGCTCAGCAGCATCATCTTCTTGATCAGGGTGGTCGTCTTCGTCAGAAATGCTACTAGAGTTCAAATCAAGATCTTTCTCCTCTTCCTCGACCTCTCCTGTCTTAAAGTGCATTTCCTCTATGCTTTCTAATCGATCTAATCATCTGTTGTAGAATTTAAACAGCGAGATTGTTCCTTTGTGTTACACCCCATTACTGTACTGTGTTTTAGAACGTGAATGCTAGTACTCTTGGGTTACAGGATGTCATGTAACTATGGTAACAAATGGTATTCACACCCCATAATAAGACATGTTACTGAGCCGAAACGCGCATCCCGGGACGCGTTCGAGAAACCTCACAGTCTTATAAAAGCACAAATTTTCAACTTGAAGGTACTACACGAGGGATTTAAATCTTTTTTCGTCTTTCCAGCTACTAGCTATAGGCTTCATTATTAACTCGGGGTTAACTAACACTTGGTATAATCTTCATGGAAATACACTTAAAAGAAAAGTACTTACTTACTTTGCAATGTTATAGTTCACTATAATTGTGTCGAACAATACTAAAGACTTTTTTCAATAATGCTACAGTCCTGTCACTATTTCTCATCCTTCCCTGTAGGGTGCAAACATGAAGTACAATAAAACATTAAAGCTCACTGCAAGGAACTTTTTATAGTAGGTGTTTTCGCGACCATCCAATGTTTTAAACAAAATTGTGTTACTACACTTCTATTGTAACTCTTCCTGCCAGTCTTCCATGCCATGTCACATGATTTACTCGTTTAGCTCGCTAAGAAGCGTGACATTTAACATGCTGCTGAAAACAAAGGTTTTAGCGTGTTAAGACATGCCAAACAAAAGCTTCCATGACTCTTTTTGTTTCCTTATTAAATATGCGCATGAGCTACGTCAGTTGACACGCTTGGCTTGCCGTGTCATCGCACATGTGCCTGTGTCATCACCTTTATGCTGGAAATCCTGTGGAGGGTCACATTTGCGCTTTCATTTGATTCATTGTGAGAACCGGCCATAAAATAACTTTCATATTAACCTCTATTGTACCTTCTGTACAAAATGAATGTAGTGTAGCCAGTTGAAGAAATGCTTCCCTGAATGCCTTGTCTTTCTCTCTGCCTTTAACTGTAGCTTTGCTGGTGCTGGAAAGAAGAATGAGTCATAAGAGAGCACACTGAAAGATTCCCCTTCTTCAGGCTTGCACCTTTCTCCAAAACATTCTAATATTATTATCCTTACTGCATAAGCATGGAGAAACCTACTAAACCTGCTTATCTGCAAGTGGTATTCTGCAATACTACTTCGAGGAAATCGCTAATCTCGAGCTCAATTGACGTTGAAAACATTTCGCATAGTTTCAGCTTACCTCTGTTTTGAAGCTGCACTTGAACACTTTTGTACGCGGCTCTTTTCTCCTTTGGTGATTTCGCATTGTCGAGACTAAAAATAATTGTCTCCTCTTGCATTATTTGAATTAACTCCCTTACATTTTGGTCTTTCCATGATTGTCCCCGCAATTTCCTTGGAGACTTTCCCCTATATGCCACCATTTTGAGTTGAAGGCAAGCAGTAGCTCTGCACATGCTCCCACAAATAGTGCTGACCAAAGGCACGAAGGCTCATCAGAAAAACGTTGGTTCGGCACGGTTAATCGTTTACACTACACATAATATTGGAGCCGCGTTAGATTTTCAGGAACGTGTACCAATTTTATCCGTGCTCGGACTTCCTCGCGACTAGGTCCGAGCACGGGTAAAATTTTGGTTCGGCACGGGTGAGGCAAAGTCATTTACACGACAAAATTTATCCGTGCCGAACAATTTTTTTTGGTGCGCATACCATTTTTACCCGAGCCGTGCCAAAAATTTTCTGTCGTGTAAATGGGGCTTCAGTTACATTTCCGTACCTGCTCCAAAAACTGGCTTTCCAACGAAAATTTCATTTTATTCATCATATCGTTTGTTTGTTTTCGTTTTTTTTTTTGGGGGGGGGGGGGGCGGTGTTACTGCTTTTTTATTTTTACGATAATTTGCATTTTGTTATACACAGATTAATGATTAGTTTCCCTCAACTAAGTGTATTTCTAAAGAATGCCAATAGTTATTCTTGGAACTCCTTGTTACGTACGCAGCCCAACTGCTACGTAGTAAATCTGATAAAATAAACGTCAACAACTCGGAACTTTTCATACAAAACATCGATCTGCATATCCAGATTATCATCCACACACATTACGATAAATCCAGTTTAAGTTCAAGATCAGATAGTCCAGGTTTTCTAGAAATATAAACATGAACTAGTAAACATAGGAAACGAAGCAGGTAAATTTTGCAAATATGACCCTTACCGACTGTTTCGTTAGGTTCAAATGTCCAACAAAGTTAAGAATGAAAACAACATGGCGAATCGAAGCCAAGAAGACGCACATGGTTAATCATGTGATACAAATTTGTAACGTAATATTAGGTCCGCACAAGATGCGCAATGGTAACTACACCGGCCCCTAAATGAGCTTTCTAGAAATAGCTTCATTTACACATACTTAACAGCTACCATAGTAAACTTAAACATCCTTATTATAGGTAAATATGCAGTTCTTTGTTTGTCAATAAAACATAACTTTAAATGTCATTAAGTGGTGTCCACTTATTGTTGTTCACTCGGGATTGACAGGACGAGTAAACAAAGTTCGATCCCTGTTAACCGCAACTTTACAACGTCCAGCATGCATGTCAAATGCATCATACTTGAAGGAAATGTTCCTGACAGTACTAATTGCTTAAGGACTTGACATTTCAAGGCGACACAACTTGGTGATTGGTCGGGTAAGAACAGTTCGTCACTTTGATTTCTCTTTCTCGTCGACGCTTTGCACGAGTCACGACAGTGCAACTTGTTAGCACCTTTGCAGAACGCACGTATCCATCTTCACTCTCAAACACTTCCACAACTCAGGCTAATGGCCACTGACCTCTTGGGTAATTCTCGTCTGCTAGAAGAACGATTTCACCAACCTTAAGGTTCTCTCTCGGTTCATTCCATTTCTTCCGTTCTTGGAGTGTGGGAAGATATTCTTTAATCCACCATTTCCAGAATAGATTTGCTAAGTACTGTGCTTGTCTCCACTGTCGTCTACAATGCAAATCCTCTTTCTCAAAGATTCCAGGGGCAAACTGGCACATGGTCGCAGCTGCAACAGATGATTCGGTGTAAGGGGTTCTTCATCCATTGGGTCATCGCTATTTCGTGTTAACGGCCTACTGTTTAGGATGTTAGTTGCTTCTGTTAGAACGGTCGACAACACCTTATCACATACCACTTGTTCCTTCAAAAGAGCCTTCAGGATTTGGCGTACAGACCCTATCATTCTCTCCCATGGTCCCCCCATGTGGCTCGCTCCAGGAGGGTCAAAGATCCATTCGATACCTCTTTGCGCACAAAACCCACTGATTGTTTGCTGATTCCACTCGTCAACAGCATCCTTTAGCTCCTTATCTGCTTTGGTAAAATTTGAGCCACAGTCACTTCGAATCTCTTTCGGCTATCCGCGGAGGTTAATGAATCTCCTCAGTGCATTGATCATGGAGTCTGTATTCAGGCTATGTGCAACTTCCAAGTGTATGGCACGGACAGTCAAACATGTGAATAGGCAACCCCAACGTTTAACTCGACTTCTTCCTTGCTTCACCTCTATAGGCCCGTAATAGTCCACACCAAC
Organism: Siderastrea siderea; assembly: GCA_964030785.1. Classification (NCBI taxonomy): domain Eukaryota; kingdom Metazoa; phylum Cnidaria; class Anthozoa; order Scleractinia; family Rhizangiidae; genus Siderastrea; species Siderastrea siderea. Next base: position 52,704,069 of record OZ034968.1, read on the forward strand.
ATATGTAAAGGGAGGTTCATGTGGAGTAATTCTGTCTTCGGGCAACTTGGCCATAAACTGCTCTCCAGTGGGCGCTTTCCTCCTCTGGCAATCAAGACACTTCTTTAACACACGGCGAACTGCAGAACGTCCTTTCACAACCCATAACCTTTCCCTCAGGGAAGACAGAACGGATTCTTGACCGAGGTGGCCAACCTTGCTGTGATGATACTGGATAATCAGTTCTGTGACATGGTGGTGACTGGGAAGGATAAATGGATGCTTCAAATCTTCATCTATTTGAGCACTCTCCAGTCTTCCACCAACTGACAACAAACCATTTCTCAACTGCGGATTCAACTTGAAAATCGAGGATCCTCTTTCTTTATGACCCTCTTGACCTGTCATTCACTCGAACCAGACGACATGCTGGCGAGTGCCTTGTACACATTCGGGAATGCCGACTTCTGCACCCGTCGAATTATTTCTTCTTCAGCCTTCTGAAGCTCAACTACTGTTAGGTTTCCAATGCTAACTTCTGGTTTGTCAGAAGGGCAGCCATCATTAAGGGCGGCATCTTTCTTTTTACAAACTTTGCTTCGTATAAACTGCTTGTAGCATAACAGCCAAGCGAATGCTCCCTTCAGTTTCCACCAGGAAGAGTAGTGATGTATCAAGCTGTCAAATGGATCTTGTGCTACACTGGTAGCATAGATTCGACTTTCCTTTCTTACTTCAGCATCACTGTCCTTCAGCTCAGGGACTTCGATCGTTGGAGGCCAGCAGTTTTCCTCTTTCCAAAGGAATGCAGGGCCGTTTAACCACCGACTATTCCTTGTCATGTCATCAAGCCTTAACCCCTTTGATACATCATCTGCTGGATTATCGTCTCGGTTGACATATCTCCAGTCTGAAACAGATGATCCACTGCGAATGACGGTGAGGCGATTTGACTCGAAGGTGTGGAACCGTTTAGAGTCATTGTTAAGGCATTTCAGCACTGTAGTAGAGTCAGTCCAATAATTCACTCGATCCAATTCAATTTCCAACTCTTCTCTGATTATTGCACTCAACTTCACAGAAATAACCGCGGCAGTTAACTCTAATCTCGGTATCGTGATTTCGTGAATGGGAGCCAGTCGGGCTTTCCCTACAACGAAGCTGCAATGGATTCGGTCAAAGACATCAACAAGACGTAAATAGGTTACCGCTCCGTACCCCACACGCGATCCATCTGAGAAAATGTGCAGCTGAATGTTCTTAATCTCAGCAAAGTTCTTCGGTTTGAAGCATCAGTCAACTTGGATTTCTTCTAACTTCAGAAGATCCTCAAGCCAACAGGACCACTGAATTTTGTTTTGTTCTTCTATCTTAGTATCCCAGCCCAATTTCCTCCGGCAGAGGTCTTGCAGCAATAGTTTTGCTTTCATAACATAAGGGGCAATGAATCCTAATGGGTCGAACAATGAACTCGCAAGTGAAAGGATACCACCTCTCGTCATTGGCTTTACTTTGGCCAGAGTCTGAACTTTGGTTGACACATCCCAGGCAAACTTGTCAGCTTCTACATTCCATTTCAACCCAAGGGCACATGCAGTTGGCAAGTCCTCTATGTCTAGGTTAACTACTGAACTTGCTCTCTCACACTCAGGAATCTCAACCAGCACATCTCTGTCGTTGCTAAGCCACTTGGTTAACCTAAACCCTCCTTTCTTCAGCAGCTCTCGTAACTGTGTTGGTAACTTTACTGCGGTTTCAGGAGAAGGAACAGATTTCATCAGGTCGTCAACGTACATGTTTCTCATCACAGTCTGAATTTTTTCCGGGTCAAATTCTTCCAGGTATGTTGACGCAGTCTTCTGTAGGCAGAAGTCGGCACAACTGGGCGTCGAGGTCGCACCAAAAAGGTGTTTCACCATGCGGTACTCTTCTGGTTCTTTCTACAGGTCCCCATCAGGCCACCAAAGAAACCTCAACACATTGTTATCTTCAGGGTCAACATAGACTTGGTGGAAAATAGCTTTTATATCGGCTGCCATAGCTATTGGCTCTTGCTGGAATCTAATCAATACTCCAACAAGTGGATTCGTCAAATCAGGGCCTTGCAATAATTGCTGATTCAGGGAGGTTCTACGATACTTCGCACCACAGTCAAAAACAACTCTAACCTTCCCTGGCTTCAATGGGTGTGTCACAGGATGATGTGGAAGGTACCAGACTAGTCGCTCTTTCAAATTCAGCTCTTCTGTCGGAACTTTCTGGGCATGACCTTTCATTATGTACTCGTGCATTGTGGTAGGGTACTTCAGAAGTAGATCTTCATCCTTTAGGAGTTGCTTCTTTAGAAGTTGTAACCTCTGTTCTACCACAGGTCTATTGTTTGGTAGTTCTGGGCATTCTTGTCGCCATGGCAATGCAACTTGGAAATGCTCTCCCACTCTTTGTAGGGATTCCTCCATTTTGTTCAAGGCTAACTTGTCTTCAACTGATGGTGAGACCGTTGTTCCAATCCCAGAGTCTTCAAAATCTGTCTTCCAAAGCTGTTCGAGTTGCTGGTGCAGGGTATCATTGTCAATGTCACAGTCAACTAATTCTTCCTCCAATAGAGGGGGATTCACAACAGCTTGCCGGTCTAGCTTCTCAATGGGTTCCCTGTGCACTACTCCATTGCCAACACTCTCTGAACACATTGCAGTTTCACATTTCACTTCCGTCTGACCAATTGCCTTAGTGGGAGGATTCTCATTCAAACGACATCTGTCCAAATACATGTCTTGCGTAGATGTAACTTGGACAAAGTTCACGGAACAATGTTCATCTTTTCGCTCGCCCATTGGACCTATCACTGTCCACCCCAGACTGTATCAGATAGCTATTGGCTCATCGATTCCACCAGCTTTAAACTCTAATGGGAGGAAAAGACTAGGTTTTTCCTTTAGCCCAATCAACAGCAAAACTTCTCTATTTCCAACTTCAGGGATGTCAATGCCTTGTAGGTGAGGCCAGCAAGCAAGATCTTCTTTCTTTGGAATGCAACTTGGAGAGATAGGCATCTGCGTAACTGTCTTTACACGCGGCAACTCCACCGCAACTGACTCATCCATAGACACAACAGTCAAATCTACGACACGACTCTCCATCTGAGTTGAACCAGTCATTCCAGTCAACGTAAAGTTAAGCCTTTCTCCGTGCAACTCAAGTTTGTTAGCTAACTGTTCATGACACAATGTCACCTCTGTTTCATTATCAAGAAGGGGATATGTCTTAATAATCTCATTGCTCTTCCCTCTAACCTTAACAGGGATGATTCCAAGACACACTCTTGTTTCTCCGGCCCTAGTAGCTGCCACAGCAATTCCATTACCATCACCGACCCCAGTAATATCACATGACCTAGCAGTCGCTTGACTTGGTTGCGGATGTTGCTCTGCAATAGCAGTGGTTGCAATGTTACTGTTCTGACTAGCAGTGTTTCTGTTCATACTGTTAAGGTCTCTTCGAATTCCAGCAGCGGGACGGTGCATTAGGGTGTGGTGACTACCTCCACAACCAGGCCTTTGACACTTAAAATTTACTTTCGGGCACTCCTTAGCAATATGTCCCTTAACCAGACATTTATTACACAGTCCACCACTTTGCACAATTTTCCTCTTCTCTTCATAGGTGAGGCCTTTGAATTTACTGACAAACTTGACAAGGCGCGGGTGCATCCGCAAATTTTGATCCTCTAGCATTCTTGTTCTGATCATTGCGAGTTGGTCCAGTTCCAGTTACAAATGCTGACAGACTTGGGAAGTTTCTACTTTGATTCATTTTGTTTCTTTTAGGAGTTGTCTCCTTCATAGGACCAAGGACCATGTCTCGGGCAAACTCATTGTCCACCAATTTAGCTCTTTCCTTGACAAATGCTACAAAATCTTGAAACTTAGGTCTGAGGTCGGCCCCAATAATCTTCCCAGCACACTCAGTCCATCTTCCTCTTAGAAACATTGGCAATTTCTTTGTGAGCTCTCGCAAAGTGTTCATGTGATTCAGATCAGACACATATTCAGCATCCATGCCGCTCAAAGTTCGATCTGTGATGTCCAAATGTCTGCTGAATTCCGATAACGAAGGTCCATGGACACTCTTCATGCAAGGCAGATTCAACAACTTCTTAACATGAGCCTCAGCAAGTACATGCGGTTTTCCAAAGTTCTCACGTAAGGTTTGTTTTGCCACTCGGTAACCATCGTTCAACAGATTTGCACAACTTTCAATAGCCTCTCTTGCCTTTCCTGTGCAGTGTTGTATGAGAAGTTGCAATCTCCTGGACTCATCGGGATTATCCTTTTCCAAATAGGTTTCAAAATTGCGCATAAAGGTGACGTACTTTAATGGATCACCATCGAACCGATGGTACTCAACTTTAGGTGAGGAAATCACCTGTCTTCAAGGCTTTTACCATCTCTTGACCGCTATCGAACTGCTCATTTGCTGGTTCTGCTTTCACAACTTGCGGCACATAGGGTCGAGGCATCTGCCAAGAAGAGGACCAAGTTTCCTTAACACATTGTCCAAGGGATGTCTGCCTGGGTTCAATTTTTGGCAATACGGGATCAACAAGAGGCAAAGAACTCCTACTTGACACAAGAGGTGTACGCTGTGGTTTCCGTACCATGTGTGTCGGTATGGTCGACACATTTCCAGCCAAAGGATTTGTTAATGACATAGTCAACGCCGGAATAGAAACAGTTGGCTCCACAGATACAGGAACAATTAAATCAACCTGCTCAGTACCACGAGGCAATGCTGGTGTCCCATTTGACAGAGCTGAAGTAACTATGGTTGCATTTTCTGAATGTACAGCTAATTGATCATTCACACTGACCTTTGATGCGTTGTCTGGGACTTCATTCTTTCGTGATGAAGGCACTCAATAATCCAGGAATGATTTTTCTTGTAATTGTTCCACACTTTCCTCTTCATAAACCTGAAGTGACACTGCTGCCTTTCAGCCTCCATTTCGGTTTCTACTAGCTCCCTTTTCCTTCAAATTTCATGTTCCTCCCTCTCTTGCTTCTCTTGCATTGCTTGCAGTTCCTGGTCCCGCTTCTCTCTCATTTCTTGCATTTCCTGTTAGAACTGTTGTCTAATTCTCAGCTGGCGAAGATTCAATTGTGCCAGGGCCAGTTTCTCCCTTTTTCTAGACACTGTCGACAATCTTGAACTCGATGTGGAAATTCCACTACGTCTTCTCCTTTGCGTTCCGCGCGAAAACTCACTATAATTATCTCCTCGTTCGGGTTCTCTGTCCTTGTACCATAATCGCATGCTGAAGTTGAGATTGAGCTTTCATTGCAGCTGTTCATCGTACGTCTTCTGTGTCTTTTCCAAAACAAGGGCGTCCCTAAGAGGATCCAATAACTTCAAATAACTTTCGTGAGTGTCCACAAATTTATGCCAAGCTTCATCAAATCTCGCACACTCCTTCGACACATCTTCAGAACTTGCACCGCTTTCCGTGAGGTGAACAATTTCATTATGAACCTTGGTCAAATTTCCAATATAGCTGGCACGTGAATTTTGAAGAGCAAGCTTCTTTTCGTTTAAGTTGCCTTCTCTGTCTCGCATAATACTAGGTTGTCTATCTCTTGTGCTTCCCCTTTCTTCCATTTCAATTTCGTCGCTCGTACCATAAACTGCGGTATCAAAAATTCCATTCGCTTCCAGTGGCGAAGGTTGCTCATCGGACGTATTCCGTAAACACAACAAATTGATTTGCCGTTCGTGTTCCACAAAATCCACCAAATTTCCAATATTAAGACAAAGTAGTCGAAAACTGTTACGCAGCCCAAGTGCTACACAGTAAATCTGATAAAATAAACGTCAAAAACTCGAAACTTTTAATACAAAACATCGATCTGCATATCCAGATTACCATCCACACACATTACGATAAATCCAGTTTAAGTTCAAGATCAGATAGTCCAGGTTTTCTAGAAATATAAACATGAACTAGTAAATATAGGAAACGAAGCGGGTAAATTTTGCAAATATGACCCTTACGGACTGTTTCGTTAGGTTCAAATGTCCAACAAAGTTAAGAATGAAAACAACATGGCGAATCGAAGCCAAGAAGACTCACATGGTTAATCATGTGATACAAATTTGTAACGTAATATTAGGTCCGCACAACGTGCGCAATGGTAGCTACACTCCTGTGTGCTATTCGCGAGCAAGCATACTCTCCAGATACCCGACAAATTCACTCCTGTCATTGTATGGCCAAATGCAACTCACCTTCCATTTGTGTCATGTTTATGGCTTACAAATAATGCAATCTTTCTCTCTGTGGAGTCAGGGCATAGAAGCTTGAGGGAACTATCATTACTCTACACATGTTCTCTGCCATCTCACAAATTTCCACAAATTTCTCTCTAAACAGGTGCTCGAAAACAAGCCATTATCTTCGGTTGTTGTCAAGTTGAAATGATCGCTCCTTGTGGCTTGAGCCTCTTGGACGTCACGATTACGCTGACCTGGGGTAAGTTAATTTGACTGTAAAGAGTGTGGTATGATTAGCTGCCTGAATAAAAATCTATCTGCTCCCAGTGAAGCAAAAGAGTACAGGCATTGCTACCAAATAGAAACTGAAAATCATAGATTGGCAAATCTGTGGTGGTAGAAGCCAATCCGTACATCTACGTGTAATCTCATCTGCAGTGTAGCTTGATGATCCGGGGTCCGTGCATGAAGCTGTTGTTTTACCAGTGGCTTTGTGCTACTGTCTCGCTGCTTTATAATTAGTCACAATTGCACCCACTACTGCCAGGATTATTAGTACACATTCCAGTAGGACACTGTTTGCACTTGGGTTTTTCGCCTTTTGGTCGTTTGTGGCCTTTAACTGGATGTTCACACTGTTTAGGTCAGGATTATGAACGTACACATTGCTAGCCACATTGCTAGCCACACGAGGAGCTTTGTCGTAATGATGCTGTTCTAGGCACATAAACATGGTCCATATTCTTATCATGACTGAAATATTTAAACAAGTTATTAAGCTTGAATGTTGTGCTGTAAATTGTCAAAACAAGTGGTATATAGTTGCCAAGCAGGTTTAGCAAAGTTATATATTCTGTATCTTTACTAAATTTGAATTTCTCTTTGGCAGCTTCCCTGATGATCTGGGCAACTTGCCCCTTGGAGATAGCTGATTGTCGATGCTTTCAAAGAAGCTAATGAAATCTTCGAATACTGTTTCTCTGCAATTTAAAGAGAGTTGTGGAGGCCCTATACATGGGATACAAAAAGGAGAGCGGGCTGGCTCACACTGGTGTTTGCGTTCGTGCTATTTTGTCCAGCTTGTGCTTCCTAAGAATATGTAGCAGTGACGGGTGTGGCATATGCATGATCAGAATGCATTGATATTCTTGATTGATTAATATTTGTGGTGCGATGTTTTTTTGTAGTGTTTCATACACAATTTGCCTGCTATAGAACTGCATAGGCCAGTATCTAGGCTGGAAGCTGGAATATCAAGAATTATTTAAGGTAGTCAACCAGCTTGGTACTTAAGATGACATCAAATACTGCTGTTAAATCATTTTTGCTTTTAGGAGTGAGCTCCAAAAATTCAACTAAATATACGTCTTGCATCTGCCTTATTGTTCATCCTGAGTCATTTTGGCAGTATTCGTGCAGTGCCAGTCTATGCCGCTCAAGTTCTGGATTGAAATGGTATTACGAACCCATTGTGGCATTATGGTTGAATATCACACCTGAGGTGTGAACTTTTCACAATACCTCAATCTGATTTTCGTACTTGTTGTTTTCTTTTTCCTTGAGTACCCTTTCCAAATTTCCCGATTTCTCGGCTTTGTGGGTTCGCATATTACTACTGAAAACTTTCTTTGATGGTAGGCCTATGGAACGAGCAAGATAGAAAGTTGATTTCGGTACGCACGAGTGCATCAGATTTGGGTAACAGGTTTAGCAAAGTTAGTATTGTGATACAAGATTACGTGTCTTTTCTTTCTCGATCGTTAATGAACGCGCATTGTTATAGTGTGAATAGAGAACATTCTAGAACGTTATTATTTTCCTTGTGAATGCATATGGAAGGAATCATTATGAAATATGTGTGAAAACTTGTAGAATAATTATTCAGGGATATTCAAATAAGTCACGTTTATTTCTTGTGAGTTTGTTCGCTACCTGAAGCTGAAAGGACGTCAAATAAGTACGCGCTAAAGAGCAGTTACCTCTTCGAGTCTTTCTATCTCTTCGATACAAGATTTTTCTACACAATTACGATTAAGAGACACGCGAGGAAACAGTTACATTCTGTATAAGCCGTCACCAAAAGTTACGGTGAAATAAGCTGTTCACTGATTGGGCACAAAAAATGCAATGCCTCAAAATTTGTGCTCAATCAGAGGCAAGAACGCAAATGGGCTCTTGAACTAGTCTGTTAACAGTATCCTCCCAGGGGCTGTTCCGGCCCAACTTGTAAACTATTGATCGCACCAGGCTCCTGCTTGCATAAATTTCGCCCGTTTTATGTGCCTCTCGCCCCGACTATCTGCCCCTGGGTCTCTGAGGATGTTCACATCCTGAAAAGGGATTAAAACCGAGAGGCATGATTAAGTTAAGAGCGCCTTAAACGATTTTCTGAGAAATATTCATTAATAAAGAGTAGCAAATGTCTCACGTTTTGCGAGCTTCTTCATGTTGTCTGCGAAATCTTCAAAAAGGCCTGCCAGAAGTAAAGTGTCCCCATATGGGCCATGAAGAAGATGGCGAAAACTCGTCTCTTCCACTAATAGACCACGCAAATGACGAAATTGGTTGCTGTCAACGACAACTTATGTGTCAGTTTGCGTGGCTGTAGATTTCATAGAGTCCCCTTCAGAAGTCACGCCCTTTGGGAGAGGTGAGCCTATCTTGGTTGGTCCACCCTTTGGCGGAGGGCTCTCTTCAGTGAGTTGCAATAACATACATTACGTGTTCCTTGTGTACGTCTCATTGCTTAAGTTTGAAAAGCTCAGTATTTTACCCAATCGTACTTACGTTGAAGAATGTTTTTCCAGTATACGAAAGTCAGTGACAGCTTTTCTAGATTTTCCACATATCTTTCCAACGGGTGAATCACTGATCCCAAAACCTGCTGCGAAATCGTCTCTGTACAAAAAATCTGGATAGGCATCTTTTTCCTGTTAACATTTTTTTGCAAATGATACACATGTCGTGAAGGAAATTTACTTGAGTAAACAGGAAAATGGAGACAAGCGTGACAAACATTCTGATTCGAATTTCTCGCGCTATTTTTGTTACCTTGATCACACTGTCTTCGTGTCCAGTGGGTGCACTCATGCACATGCAAAATTCCCTCCTGTTGGATTTCTATCGGTGTATCGGTAATACGATGGTTCCAAAGGGTATTTCCAACAAATACTTCTCATAATATTTCAAAACTGGCTCCAAATACGACGAGTGGTATTTGGAACAATTTTGAAATATGATGAGAGGTATGTATCCAAAATTCCCCGCAGATACCGTGGTATTATTTGTTTATACTACAAGACTGAGAACTGTGTAACATTATCTGTTTATTAAGTCACGTGTAAACAATTAGCTTTTTTACAACACGTGATTTGAAGGAAGGCATGCAATCAAAGTTTAAGTTTTGTCGAATGTTTTTTAAAACCACAAAGTTCATCAAAGTTATTTCGGCTGACCAAAGGTCAAACAGTTCAAGGAGCATTCAAAAGTTACTTCATCATCATCTTCCACGGATTCTGCTTTTCGCTCACCAAAATGGTAGTTGATGGTGACCTGGCAGCCATGGAAGTAATTAACAGTCATCATTCTCTCTTCATGCATTCATCATCAAATGTATTCGTCACAACGGAGTTTACGCCGATTCTTTCCAGTGGATGATGGTGAATTGAGCTTGCCTGTGGCTCTGAGCTGACGATAGAAGAAATGAGCCATTGCTCATTCTCATCTCCTTCTTCATAATCTGCAAGTGATCGCTCATTTGTGTGACTATTGATATCGATAATGGCAGACCGAGGCTGGTTAGCAGTTTTGAACTTTTTCACGTTTTACGGTGGCTATGATTTGTGAGCTTTTTACCTTCTAGTCCTCCCTGAGCAGCCATGGCCTTCATAAAGGAATGAATGCTGTTGACGCCCATCCTCGGTCATTTGTACCACACTTGAGTCTTCGGCCGTTCAATCACAACCACATAAAACGGCCCACTGGTCATAATTTTTCTGGTCTTCGTGACAGGTCCGCCCTGGCGAGTTTGGTGGGATTATCTTCGTACGTTACGTATTATAAGCGGTTGTCGTCTTTGTTGAAGACAAAATCGTCCACAAACATGTTGTGGTGTTCTTGTCAGCCTCGCATTCCTGTTGGGTTAGCAGGAGTCACATCGTGGCTATCAAGGTCTTTGGAGACTGGTTTCTAAGCAAGCCTTTCACCCAAACAAGGTCTTCTTCCTGAGAGGCTAGTGCGTAAGTGGCGTTGTCATTTTCTGTAGCCTTGTTCACGTAGGATGCGTGCTTTTCCTTCCAGTACTTTTCTACTGTCAAGAAATTCCTCATCTTTAGCAACTGCGAAAGTGCTTTCATTCTCTCTCAGATGTCAGTCTAACAATTTGCTTTCAATCTGCTTAATCTCGGTCCAAGTTGTCCACACTGTCAGCCATGTTTTTGTACTTTTGTTCGTGTTTTGGTTTTCAGAAGTTTCTTTCAATTCTTGAATTTCATGGGCGTCAAACCACAGAAATCTTTCTGCCATTGTTACCAACTTTCATTGACCGCAGGGCTCGTATTTTTTGTTACCATGGAAACTAATTTCTACATGTAGGAGGTATATTGTGGTTTAATTTTATTTTCAAACCAGTTTTTTTTTCAAAGCGGTTTGTTTTTTTCAAAACCAGTTCACTTTTTTCAAACCAGTTAATTTTTTTACAAACTACAGCAGTGAGAGGAACTGGCTATCTTCAGATTATTAATTATGAGGTTAGGCTGTGAAATGGGATAGTTTTTAGGCCTAAACTTTAACTTGAAATGATTAGGGTTCGGGTTAGGTTGGTGTTAGGGTTAGCTTAAAATAGGGTTAGGGATGGATGTCATTAAAATGATTACTAGAAATGAGCAATAATTAAACAAGAATGTCTTGTTTATTTATTAACAAATTGCATGTTTTGAATGACTAATTATATAAATGTTGAGCTTGCTTACATACATAAGTCGAATGAAATTTCTTTGCTGTAATCAAGTGTTTCGTGGGCTGAAGTACATCAAATTTAAGCCTTAAGTTATTGAATGTCGTAATGAAATGAATACTAGAAATAAAGAGTAATGAAACAAGAATGTCTGTTATATATTAATTGAACAAGTTGTTTGATTCTAAATAACTAATTCAGCATATCGTGAGCAAATGAGATTCCTTTGCTGTAATTAACTGTTACATTGGTTAAAGTACAACTATTTAAGTCTGTTTGTTCTTTATTGAACAAACTGCATTTTTGTAAACAAGTAATTCTGCAAATCATTAGCTTGTTTACAGAGTACATGCAGCTGTGAATGATATTTCTGTGCTGTAATCAAGTGCTACATTAGTTGAAGTGCAAAGATTTAACCTAGGAAGAGCTATAAATCCTGTTATAACCCCTAGAGGAGTAACAAGTTTTGCCTAGTTATTGTCTATCTCCATAATTTTTCCTAAAAGCATGTTTGGGTGTATTGGACCGGTTTTGTCGACTCTGTCTATCTTAATTGCAATCATTTCATCTACTTTGAAATGTGCCTTTGTGGGAATGTTTGGTTTGCTTTATCATTTTTTTGTTGTGCTTAGTTTGTTGTTGGCATTTCTTTTGACGTTTGGCTGACCTTTCACACTCTTCAATGTCTGCCATGTTCTTGCTTCAAGTTATGTCAAAATCGTGCTCTCGATCATGTATATCTTCATTTTTTTGGTTTTTCTCACAAAATGATTTCAATTTTGCATTTGAAAACTCGCCTCCATTATCTGCGAGAATTTTCTTGGGTATCCATAGCAAAGGCAATAATTTTGTACCACATTCAAAACTTCATCTGCACTTTTGGCATGGAGCGGATGGCAACTGACGAACTTTGCATGATGATCTATTAGATTAATCCCCCATTTGTGAGGATTCGTACATGTGCAAGGCGAATTCCTGAAGGCCATGAGAGCAATCTCTAATAATGAGAGAAAGGATGGTGCTTGTAATGGCTTTGTTACCTCTTTGACTCTATTAGTAATTGGTTTCTGCTCTGCATGCAATCGACATAAGCTCACAAACAGGTTTGTCATCTTTTGGCTCACTTCCGCAAAGTTTTGTTTCAGCCAGTGGCTGTCTTTTGGCGGCCTCTGTGTGCCACTCTTGTTTGCATGTAACAGATTCTGATAAAGCTGGCTCTTGGAAAGAACTACCTTGTTGTCACAAGTTAGTATTTGGTTGTTCGAATTTACCGTCCACTGTTTTCGTTTGATTTCTGAATCTCCCGTTTTGTCATCGTACGCGTCACTTTGATTCCATCTTGTAATTGCTTTTCGTTGGCGACGAGATAAGTTTTTGCTCGTTCGTAGAAGCTGACTTTCAGAAATAAAGTTATTCCAGACTTACTGGTTTTCTTCTGTTCTTTCAGTTCATCCAGTGCGTGAAGAGGTTCGCTTTTCTCGACACAATTTTGTCTCCGTGACAGTTTGAAGCCACATTTCAGAAGAGCAAAAATAGCATGTGGCATTTATTTAGTCACTTGTGCGCATGTGCGAATGAATTAACTTAAGAGCTAGGGGAGAGGGGAGTCTGGGGCCTAAAAGTAATAATAACAAGAAATAAATCCAACTCCGCATCGATCTGCTGTGTGGTCAAGTGGAGTAGAAGATGGACTTCTGATCCGAAGGAGCTGATCTGAAGGTAGGTGGTTCGAGGCTCAGTGAGTACGAAAAAAAGCAGTTAATTAAATGTAACCTGGGTGATACTGATTTGGGGGAGTGCATTAGGAACTCTTGGGGGGCCCCTCAGGAAATGTGGGGGTAGGGATGCAAGGTAATAGAGGAGAGAAGTTTCCAGACAGTTGATTAAAAAGGAACCAGTTTAAAAAAACAAACTGGTTTCAAAAAATGAACTTTTTTAAGAAAAAATTTGAACCAAGATCAAAATTAAACCACGACAGGTATTTCAAATTGCGCTGAAATACAATTCTTAGCCGATAATGTTTCACAAATTTTTCAGCCAGTAGTATAATTGATTACAATACCTCGACAGAGGATTACATCATCTCTTTCAGTCCAGAACACCATCTTTTCCCTGCAGTTGTAAGTAGAAATAACTGATATAAATTCAATTTCACGTGATCAGATATTCTATGGGATATACGCTGTGCATGTTACCACCGCTTAATAGATTGAGATACTGGCTGCATGTCGCCTTTCTGGAGCCAATTTATCGGAGTAATTGTTTAACTTTTTGGTAGACTAGGGTCCTTTTACATGTGCTCGGAGAGCATGAGAAACAACATTCTGGAGGTGAGCTGGAAGAGGAACCACTTGCTAAGACTGACAAAGCTAAACAGAAATCATTGAAGTCTAGAGCACCTAGTCTGGAAACCAGGCGGAAAGATCCAATCAAAAGAAATGCTGCCGAAGAAAACAAGCTTCTTTAAGACACTATGTAATTTCAATATTTATCTACCTTTGAGACCCTTACTTGAAGCATGACTACTAGTTTTGAAATGCTTGAATGTCGTGAATGACGTTGCCAGAGGATGTATCTGAACAGAGTGATGTTAACGAGGTTGATGATTGCTCCAAGGAGCAAGGACACTCCAGCTAAGCTGTGAACAAATTTCTAAGCAGTCTTGAGAAGAAGGCGAATACTCAGCTAAAGGCTTAACGATTAATGACACCTTGGCAACTCACATCGCTACCATTATGCCGATAAAGCTTGGGGAGGAAAAGGTCAATAATTTATTTCAGAAAATTATGAGACCAGAGAATTGTCCAGGCTTGTCGAGGACAATTGTTACTGATTTGGGATCCAGTCTCTGCTGAGGCTAGAAGATGTGATTTGAAAATGCAACGAGTTTAGAATGTGTCTGTAGCAGGTGGGGAAATCACCAGCTGCAAATCTTGATATTAAATCTAGCGAACGTTAATCTCTTCTCTGTAAATGGGTTTTACAGAGAGACGACCAAAAACCTAAGACAAAGGGCTCCTTTATCAATGACTAGACTATTGTTCGAGTGGCTCCGTGGTCTGTAGAGTACTTGATCATGCAACTTAATACAGTTACACAAGTCTCAGCCTAGTCTCAATTCACTTTGTCAACTTTTCGCATTCCTATGTGTAGGTAACCACTCTGAACACGTAGGAAGCACAACCATTTTACACCATGCAGAACCTCTAATGTCCCAGCTATTCTGGGGATTGGATAGGCGTCCTATGCTGTTTTAGCATTGTGCTTGTGAAGGACCACGCACGCTCACCATCTTTCTTTTGAACCAACACAACTGGTGAATCATAAGGACTGCAAGACGCCATTATTACCCCTGCTTCTAATAGATCTTGGACAGCTACTCTAAATTTGTCCAGCTGCGCACGTGGTACTCTTCTGTACAGGTCTCTGACGGGGATGTCATCTGTCAACCGGATCCCGTGGGTAATCTTGGCAGCATTTCTATGGTCTGTACTGTCTTACATCGACGTTAACATTTTTGCAGACTTCTGATGTGTTTTATGCTTCATAAGCTTCAGAGGCAACCTGAAGAGATGCCAGGGTAGCTTTTGAAGGCAACGTGACAGGCTGGAAAGAGTTATCGGTCAACTCGACAGGAATACGGCAAGTGGAAACAGCAGGTGATAGGCTGATTAAAGCAGGTGTTCCTTTGACAGCAGAATGGTGCAACTGCGACTCTGGTAATCTGTCCTGGTATGTGTCAAACCCAGAAAACCATGGTCTGATGAGCTGCTATGTTGACATGATGCTTAGAAGTGCAACGAACCTTAACAGAACCATTGTTTCATTTGGTTTGGAAATTTTCCTGGGACCTAAGAGCACCATAAGCACGCTTCCACACCCCTGAAGAAGAAAAGCTGGACCACCACCCCTTTGTTGACAATCATCCCTGCACTGCTTGGCCAGATTGGTGCCTAGAATGAGAGGAATGGGCTGGTTGTACTGGATGACAGGAACAACCAGTACCAGAGTCTGAAAAACTTCATCTGTACAAGCTTCAGCACGAGAACAACTAACACCTTATCACACAGAACCCAGAAATGGTACCTCCTGACTAGCTCCTCCCACAACACATAGTACTCCATCTAGGGGTCGCAGGTGTCGATCCAAGACCATCTTTGTTAAATTAACCAAACTTTATTGGACATTGCACAAATTATGGCATTACAAAGCAACTGGACACAGATCATCTCTCTTACAGTATTATTATAACAAAATTAATGTTGTTATAAGATTACAATACACTGAACGCGAAAGGACAAAAACAAACACATAATTAATTATTAAATCAAAGGTAAAATTAACAGATGTGTTGTTACGGTGGATACTCCAAAATGCGATTACGTAATATAACATTCGAGTTATTTAATCAATAGAATTGAGCTTAGTGAGAAGAAAAGGAGCACTAAAACTAGTGATCGATCCGAAAGATGTTTCAGGTAGAAATGTTCGGATATAGATGTCACTTGCCTACCGGTGTCAAGCAAAGCAAGGCAAGGATGGTCATTCAAGTAAGCAACACACTCATTCGTTTCTCTCTAATTAACGCACCCAAAACAGGGTGAGGCTGTTGCTGTGTTATTGCCTCTGGCTGCCATTCGTCAGAGGTCCTCTGTCATTTCCCAATTGTTCAAAGCTATTGGAACCAATTGTGGGTTTTTGCATCCTCTGCGGAGATGACCCTCTGACCATTGCGATAACATGTGGTCAATTCAAGAGAATCCCTTCCAAAACAAGTTACTCTAGCTAGGCTTTTCTAGCGCCATTTCTGGGGAAACTGCTTCCTGTATCACCTGATCGACTGTTAGTTAAAGTTTGAAGCGCTTCTCTAACCTCACGGGCCATGGACGAGCACATCTGTGAAAGCCACTCCAGCAGTTCATCTAGCTGAGGTAGTCCGGTGCTGCATACCATATGTCAGGGAAACGTGGACGAGTTTGTTTCTTTTTCGCCATAACACACAGTGGCGGTCAAATTGGTGAATGTTTTACATGTTGCCTCTTTTTGTCTGGCCTTCTCCTTCATGGGTTCTTCAGCCCCTACCAAAACAAAAGCCTCAGGTGGCAATCGACTACCTCTCTATCGGGTAGTAACTCAGCGCCATGGTTTTTACCTTTTTGGATTTGATTATCCAAGTTACTTGCAAATGCAAACACTTCCTCGCTTTCATGATAGCGAAAATTGTAGGCTCGGGTCAACAGCTCATCTGCACGGCAGCACCTTGATAGCCATAGCACTGGTCGAGCTGCTCAAGTATCTTTTTCGAGTGGTGTTTCTGGCGTAAAAACCAACGATTCTGGTCTTCATCCCTTGAAGTGACTTGCGGATTTGCTCCGTGAGCACTTCCAGGGAGAGGAGATTTTCTTGGATTGCACTATTGACTTCAAATCGCCTCACACGAAAAGTGCAACGCCTTTCCCTATTTCATCACTGAATCCAAAGAATGAGAAGAATTGTTGGCGAGTAAGGTAGCGAACCATCAGGGACTGAGGAGTTTGGAGTTTGAGGCACCAGTACTTGAATGGGTTGCAAGGGCCACGCGAATTACTTTCATCTCCACACCACAACCCATATTGAGAAAAGCTTTGAAGGTTACAAAATGCATTTTCTATTTTCTTAGCTCAAGATTAAAGCTTCTGTTGTACTCTTCTACAAGGTCCTGTCTTTCCACCTGTCCTTCTTTACACTGCAGTGTCTTAGTGACGCGATTCTCTCAATTTCGTTCGATTTCTGTTTGGAGAGCTCCGCTTTGTTCGGGTTATAAAGTCCTCTAGTCGGGGCCAAAAGATGTAGCAGTAGGGGAATAATCACCAGCTGCAATTCTTGCTAGTAAATTGAGCGATCTTCAATTTTTTCTTTGTTCATGTGCTCCACAGACCCGAAGGGAAAATTTTCGAAAGATCTATTAAAAACCTAAGACAAAGGGCTCCTATATCAATGCCTAGTCTATTGTTCGAGTGACTCCGTAATCTGTAAAGAGTCCTAGATCATGTTACTTGATAGAGTCACACAAGTCTGAGTCCAGTCTGAATAAACAAATATATAAAGTGATCACTGGCTTGGCTCCTTACTGCCTTGCAGAACTTTTCTTTAGTAAGAAAAATCCAACACATTATAATCTCAGAGGCTTCTCCACCTCACTGCAATTACTGCTACCCAAAACTGAAAACCTTACGAAAGTTAGGTAAGAAACTGTAGGTAACGCATTCAGCAGAGTCCCAGTCGATTCTGTGGTTTGTTTTGAAATGGTGCTCAGCAACCATACCTTACATCAAAGGGACTTCTGAAACTATTGCACGGATCCTAGAACCCTGCAACATCCACGTTGCTCACAAACCTATCACTACCTTACGACAACTACTGATGAACGTTAAGAACGAAGACGAACCACTGGACAGACTGGGAGCAGTTTATAAGATCAAATGCTGCGCCTGCCAAGCCACTTATATTGGTGAGATCGGTAGGAATTTGAACATCCGACTGACTGAACATAAACGAGTGACTAGAAATGGTGATATCAACAATCACGTTGTTGAGCACCATTTAAAAACAGACAACAAAATCGACTGGGACTCTGCTGAATGCGTTACCTACAGTACGGACTACCATCACCGAATCACTCTGAAAAGCTGGTTTTCTAACTTAGAACAAACACGGGTGAACCGTTGTCAACAGCTACCTGCACCTTAGAAACGACTTGTTGACAGCAACAACAAGACAGACAAACAATAGATAGAGCTACTAATGTTACTAACAGTAGAGCAACGGATATTTGACTAACAAAAGACGGATCAAAAGGCACCAATCACGTTTTATAGTCTTCGCAGCCGATAACATCACGGCTTAACTGACAGGCGACCAATAACGTCACGAGATCGTCGACCAAGCAGGACAACGACCATAGACCTAATATCTGCTGTCGATTCACAGTTCACTTGACTCTGATGATGACTTTCGCTCAGATTTTTTAAGCGTCGGTCAATGTCATCACTAACAGACCTTTTCAGGAGTATACTCAACAAGACGATCATAATGCACTGACCTATGACATGACTCCTGGATTCAAATGCTGCGCCTGCCAAGCCACTTATATTGGTGAGATCGGTAGGAATTTGAACATCCGACTGACTGAACATAAACGAGTGACTAGAAATGGTGATATCAACAATCACGTTGAGTAGCATTTAAAAACAGACAACAAAATCGACTGGGACTCTGCTGAATGCGTTACCTACAGTACGGACTACCATCACCGAATCACTCTGAAAAGCTGGTTTTCTAACTTAGAACAAACACGGGTGAACCGTTGTCAACAGCTACCTGCACCTTAGAAACGACTTGTTGACAGCAACAACAAGACAGACAAACAATAGATAGAGCTACTAATGTTACTAACAGTAGAGCAACGGATATTTGACTAACAAAAGACGGATCAAAAGGCAACAATCACGTTTTATAGTCTTCGCAGCCGATAACATCACGGCTTAACTGACAGGCGACCAATAACGTCACGAGATCGTCGACCAATCAGGACAACGACCATAGACCTAATATCTGCTGTCGATTCACAGTTCACTTGACTCTGATGATGACTTTCGCTCAGATTGTCGAAGCGTCGGTCAATGTCATCACTAACAGACCTTTTCAGGAGTATACTCAACAAGACGATCATAATGCACTGACCTATGACATGACTCCTGGATTCAAACCACTTACAGTAGATATATATTTTAAGTAATTTTAAATAGCTTTAATCTCTCTATTGTAACCACACGCCCCTTGTCAGCCTTTGGCATTATGTTATAGTTGACGGGGCAAGCGTGTTTAAATAGTTTTACCTACCTACCTAATTCACTTTGCTACACATCGATCAAAGGAATTACAAACGTAGCTTTGATTGCAGATCTTTTCCTGAAGAGCTCAGAGGACAAGAAGAACATATGCAGAACTGCCTTGTTAGACAAAATATGGAAGATACCTGAATATTCCTTGCTCCGCTTTGGAGCAGCCAACTGGGAATTACTTCAAAGACGGCAGGAGGCACTAAAGCTTCGAATTTCCAGAGATTATGCCCATTTCTGTACTCAGAGTCAAGTTCACTGACACATTGCTTAGACAAGATGTTACCAAACAGCACAAAGATATCATGCATGACAAAAGTCATTCACAAACTTTTGTGTAAAACAAATCTTGGCCTAGGTTTTCTGACATAAACATAGGCTTCTTCAGGGTGGTACTTGTTTTCGAGGAACAGTACATTGTGTTGGAGGTTCAACAAATGCCTTTTAAGGGACAGCTAGCCAATGAGGGTCTCCCGGGGGGGTCCTTGTTCCCTTTTTACATATCTGCTTACCCGCTACCCCCGCCCTCAACTCTCTCCAAAACAAAAACAAAGGACTAAGAAGAAGAAATATTCCGTAGTCAATTACTACATGTAACGCTTGTTTAACATTCTGTCCAATCTTCCAACTAATTAATTTTTCCATAATTGTCAATGTGACATTTACCACAAAAAATGACAAATTTAAATGACTTTTTGGTGGCGAAACAAAGATGAATGATTGTAGAATTTGGCAATTGCAAGTTGGTGTTGGATGTGGAATTGGATGTGCTTATAAAGTAACAGTATAGTTTGAATGTGACATTCTATTTGTGTGACACATCAGCCCAAGCATTTGAGCAAAATTCACAATCGATCAGAGCATTGGAACTAACCTTAACCCTCCAGGTCAATCATCATAATACATAAACTCGTCAAATGTGCCCTCTTCGTTGCTCGTCTTGATCTTCTCAATGTGTTACTGGATTGTTCTTGGTCTTCCTCTTCACGTTCCCTGGCCTTTTTCGATGGTAACTGATTCTACATGACCGATCATATGAGACTGATAATGTATAAATTCGTTCTCAGTAATTTCAATAATTTCGTCATTTACGAAGCTTTCTGTCAAAGAACCGCATATGTTCTTAACACTGTTTTCTTTTTCTGCCACTTCCTTGAAAGTTAACGTATTGAACACATCGGCATCAAAGCACATTGCCCTTGCTTTTTTGGTAGCAGTAGTTACCTCTTGCTGTAATACATACAATTTCATTTTGCTGGATGAAGCATCAGAGGCAAGACAGACTGTCTCTAGACGACTGGACAAGATCACTTGATCCCTCCTTTCCTTCCCTCTCCCTTGCAGTAACTACTGAACTACTGTTTCTCCATTGACCTCTCCGAACTTACCGAAATCAAATGGCTGACTCGTAGGCTGCTCTGTTAAATAGAGATTGATCGGCAGAGTACCTGGGTTGTCTTTTGTACTTCTGTTCCTGACTCTCTTCTGTGAAACACTTTGCCCATGCTTTATTCACCAGTCTCCCACTTGCTGCCCATGGGACTTGGTTAACTATGCTAATGAGGGTGGGGACATCTTGGGCAGTTCGGAATACCTTAAATCTGTTTTCACTCTTGGGTAATGAGCATTTGTGTAGTAGCAGAATTTTGTTCTACACATTTGTTTTAAGTGCTCCTTTAGGGCCTGCTAAATCGAAAGTTAGAACTGGAGCTGCAATGGCATATGGTATGATCCAGCTCTCATCTCGAAAAGAAGATCTCCCAAATCAGTGTCAGAAGACTCTTCATTTTGATCACCTCAAGAAGTTGTGGGGCATGTTGACTTGGAAGATCCTTGATTTCCTTCAAGGCTTGCAAGATTCTCTTTTCATCCTCTAAGATAACTGTAGACTGTACTGTACTGTAAACAGTACCTTGGGAACCTTGTGTCTGGGCTGTTGTCCTAAGAAAAGCTTTCACTTGATTTACGCACTGGTTTGTCACCTGGTCGTGGTGGTGAAGCTTGCGTGCCTCGATGATCCCAAGAGCTATGCCTGCTGGGGCTCTGGCCCCTGCTAGGTTCATGCCGGATTGGTCAAAGGGGGAGGAAACTGACAAAGGACAGCCCCTGGCCCTCCTGGTTGGAGGTTGGGCATTGGGCTAATCACCCCACCCCGTAAAAAAACTCAGTGATTACAGAACCCCTACAATACCCCAACAACAATCCATGCCTGGGCAACAGAGAGATGCCACAGCATTCATGACACCTGGATGTGAAAGCCATTCGGAAGCATCTAGGTCGAAACCTCTTCTGGGGCCCAAGGAGACACTAAACATAGGATGCTGGGATGTCTGCACCATGTTTGAGCCAAGTAAAGCGGCTCAGATAGCGCGTGAGATGGAGCAACACAACATCTGTATTTTGGGTATAAGCGAAGCTAGATGGACAGGTAGTGGCAGGATCACTCTCAACATTGGCCCAACTGTCTTATACTCAGACCGTGGAGATAACCAACACCAGGATGGAGTTGCCCTCATGTTGAACAAAGAGGCGAGCAAAGCACTTTTAAAATGGAACCCAGTAAGTTAAAGAATTTTGACAGCAAGATTTGACTCCAGGTTTGCCAAACTCTCCATAAGCCAATGCCATGCCCCAACAAACGAGGCAGAAGTGCTTCAAACTGTTGTGGATTAGGTCCCAAATCACGACCTGCTCTTAGTTATGGGTGACGTTAATGCGAAGGTTGGCTATAATAATCAGGGGAGAGAGTCGTACATGGGAAGATTTGGCACAGGTGAGATGAACGAAAACGGTGAACTTTTTGCCGACGTCTGTGGCCTGAACAACTTAGTTATTGGTGGTACAATATTCCAACACAGAAGCATTCACAAGAACACCTGGGTATCCTCTGATAGAAGAACAACAAATCAAATCGATCACATCGCTTTTAACAAGAGGTGGAGAAGCTCACTGTTAGACAACTAACAGAGTGTATAGGGGAGCAGATGTGGGTAGTGACCACTATCTTGTGGTTGCTAAGATCCGGCTGAAACTGAGAAGAACCTCAACACATCAATGAAAAGGAAACTTGCAGTAGGCCATTTGAAGGATGAGACTACCCAAAACAACTCTCGCCTTAATCTCCAAAATAGGTACAAAGTCCTTGCAGATACCCTAATGCAACAGGAGAAAACTGGCATTAATATTGAAGATGCCTGGGGTAACGTTAGAGATGCCTTTACAAAAACAGCAGAAGAAATCCTAGGTTGTAGTAGACAAAAGACGTAGGAGTGGATCTCCTTGGAGACTTGGGGCCTAACAAGTGAAAGAAAGAAACTAAAAAAAAAGAGATGATCTCTGCACACCAATCCGAGATGGTGGAGCTTCAGCATCCGTATGCAGAAAAGAACAGGGAGGTAAAGCGTAGGGGTGAGACAGGACAAAAGAACTTACATTGAAGGGAAAGCAAAGGAAGCAGAGCTAGCAACACGCAAGGGTGACAGCAGAATGCTCTACAAGATCACTAAAGAACTTAGTAGCAATACCCGCTGTGATCCTAAGCCAGCAAAGAACACCAAATGGGGAGACAATACCAGACAATGATGAGCAGTTGGCCCGCTGGGAAGAACATTTCACATGCATTCTGAATAAAGAAGCCCCAAGAAACCCTCTTAGGTTAAGACCAAATCCTATAGAACTACCAATAAACACAGACGAACCCACCCCAATGAGATCAGGATGGCCATTAAAAGAGCTCAAAAACAACAAGGCAGCAGGTTCTGACAATGTATCTGCAGAGCTACTCAATGCAGATATCACCACCACTGACATGCTCTACCCCACCTCTTGACTGGAGAAGGGTTTAATTGTTAAACTACCAAAGAAAGGTGTTACAGCGGATTGTAATAACTGGCGTGGAATTACCTTATTGTCAACAGTGTCCAAGGTGTTCACACGCATTCTTTTGAGAAGAGTGCAGCAGAGCGTAGATCAGTTACTGAGAGCTGAACAGGCTGGCTTCCGCAAGGGACAATCCTGTAGTGACCAGATTTTCACCCTGAGAAATATCATTGAGCAGTGTGTTGAGTGGCAAGGTACAGTGACTATGGAAAGACTTTCGATAGCATCCATCGTGAGAGCCTTTGGGCGATACTCCATCAGAATGGTATACCTCAGAAGATTATTAACCTGATCAAAGCATTTTACAGTGACTTTCACTGTAGAGTGTTCCATGAGGCATCCCTCACAGAACCATTTTTGGTGAACTCTGGGGTGAAACAAGGCTGCTTGCTGTCACCTTTCTTGTTTTTACTGTCCTGGGACTGGGTTACTAAAAGAGTCTTTAGCCGGACAACAACTAGGGATAAGATGGACACTCCTCACAAAGCTTGACGACCTTGAGTACGCAGATGACATATGCTTGCTTGCAAATAATGATGAGTATGAGTCGTCTGTGTTGTTTTCTTGCGCAGAAATGTCCTGTAATGGTTGTTCATCCATTGAAAAGTTGTCTATGCCCATAACTTGACAGCTGGAATAAATGTGTACTGAAAATTGATATGATATACACTTGAAAGACTTTTGAATGTTGCTGGCATTACTTGAATGAATACATTAACAGGCATTAACATTTTGGCGGCTCTTCCATAAAATACATCAGTGATTTTTGTCATAATATAACAATGTACAATAAAGCAAAACCTTCTCAAGTAATTATCGTAGAGCATGCGAGCGGCAGTTGACGTGACGAAATAAACCGTAGAAATTTGAATATCCATACAGTGGAGTTGTCTCCTCTTACGTATCATGGTACACAGCAAGCGCGTGACGAGGCAGTAACGCAACCCGTTCCAAAATGTCCGAGCCAGTATTAAACGGTGACATGACGCATAAAAAACACAAGAATGTCACGAGTCACGTGTAATTCAAAGCATGATACAAGGGCCGCATGTAATGTCAAAGCTCAATCACGCGTCTCGATTAAATGAATTGTCCGTAACGCAAAAGGTATAGGGAACCCTAATCCTACTTGCTTTGAATCGCCCCATTTTGTTTCTTGCCTTTCTGTTCGTTGGACTTGAGCCTCAGTTACATCCTTTTGCAAAGATTTGTACAGCCTTTTTCATTAATCGGGCAGGCTTTGCTACTTTTGAAGGCACTGGATTTCTGTCTGAGCCTGTGCTGAATTACTGATGTGGGTATAAGCAGCTTTCAACTCGATTTCATACACCTTCACTATTAAAAAGACAGATACGACAACCTTTTAGGGAAATGACCATTTAGTATATGTTCTGAAAAAGAAAAAATCAAGTTGGAATTGTCCGATAAGACGAACGTGATTAATGAATGATCATAAATAAAAAGCTTCTTTGACCTAGCGCTTAATATTTTCAAATATAAGCCAGATTTGGGCAACCTATCCATCAACTCCCGCTCCTTCGTTATCACTTTGGCAATCGCTGCATCCCACTGTCCTTGGGAATCAATCTCGAATTTTCTGCCCTTTGGACAGTTCGCTGTAACTTGAAAATCTTTCATGCTGATGGTAACTTTGAAACTCGCTATTTTCAGCTGGCTTCACTGATCTGCGATTCCAAATCCTTCTCTAATTTGAAATATGAAATCAAACAACTTCTTGTCACGTTCAACCCCGATTCCCATTTCAAAAGAATAACGTATTGCTGGTTTTTCTTCGCCATTTCGATAAATTGCAGCAGTTACAGGCAACAGAACACTATCGGCAAACGTTTTTCCGCCCTCTTGCCAATCTGTCCCAACACAGCGTCAGATCCCCACCAACTTGTGATCCTCGTAACCTCTTACCCAGACTCCCAGCTGAAATATGCACACAGTGGGAGTCTTGTTTGAGGTCTTCTGTGAAGACCATAAACAAAATCTCGGAAATAACGCTCTTTATGTCTTTCATATCAAAATGTTTCCGTCCGTAATTTGTATAGTCTTTGTTCCCCCTTTCATTCATATAGGTTCATGTTCCCTTGTTCCCTTCGATTTTTTCCTTTGTTCTCTTATTGCCCAAAACCCCTGGGAGACCCTCACCTATACTGCCCGAGCTACTCCAACCCAAAGTCAAGCCAGGAGACAACCAATTCAGAATTCAGAAGCCTCAACAAACAGAAATATGTACAAACCAGTAAAGTTGGTAGAAGATCAGCACTTTGTTTGGGCTTGGAAGCATGTGACTGCCATTAAAGTTGTTCCATTTCCATGGTAGCCACATATCATTCACACATGATTAATTTTCTCAGCTGAGTCCTTCTCAATCAATTAAATTTGGGTGTGGGAAGAATGGTTGTTGTGGAGGTGCGAGTTGCTTGAGATTAATTTGAGATTAAATACGGGGGGAAACACTAAATGGCGGACGTAACTCAACTGTGAAATGCGCACGCCGACAATATGAAAAACCGCTGACCAATACACAACACTTCTTTCCCCTTTAAAGAAATTGGAAATATCTCTAACTCTTGCACAAAAATCTTAGAAAAAAAATTTTAAGTCAAAATGAACTGAAACATATGTGAGTTAGTAATGTAGTAGTTGGGGGTACTAGACCAATTTTCATAAATTGATCTAATTTACCCCAACTACAATACCACATACCATGTATTGGAATTTATTTTATGGAAATTTATATATTTTCCATTTTACGGAAATCTATATATTTTCCATTTTATCAAATATTAATTCTATATAATCATTACTATTATGAAGGATCCTATAAAAAAGAATGATAATATCTTCTCCAATCTAATGGATACCGATATTTAATTAAAAAAATGATAATATCTTCTCCAATCTAATGGATATCGATATTTAATAAAAAAGAATGATAATATCTTCTCCAATCTAATGGATACCGATATTTAATAAAAAAGAATGATAATATCTTCTCCAATCTAATGGATATCGATATTTAATAAAAAAGAATGATAATATCTTCTCCAATCTAATGGATACCGATATTTAATAAAAAAGAATGATATCTTCTCCAATCTAATGGATATCAATATTTCATAAAAAAGAATGATAATATCTTATCCAATCTAATGGATACCGATATTTTAAGGGATTAATTTATGTCGATATGCGTAACTTTTGATCCCGTCATTTAATATATATCTTTTATCATCAAAACAGGATAATGACGTTTTATTAATTTCATAACTTTTTAATTCATGATTTTGACTTCTTATTGTTTTCATAGTGTGATATATTTGTTTATTATTAAATAGACCATCTTTATAATTTTCATGTTTTATATTTTTCTTTATAATATTCTTCTTGATTCCCTTAGCTGTTTTTCCATCTTCATTATTGTCTTTCATATATGAATACATTTTAGATCTCAATCCAATGAATTCAACGATTGGAATTCCAGCAGCCTCATCTTTGAATTTGTCAATCACCTTTTTATTTGTTTTATTAAAATATGGTGAGTTTTCTGGGTAATTGCTGTTATCGAATGTATTTTTATCATTCCAAAAATCTTTATACACATCTTCAGCTTCAATTTCATATGTAAGACTATCAGTGTCAGTAAATAATAACTTAGCTTTTGCTCCATACGTATTTTTAATGTAGTCATAATGGAATTTATACATTAGAGTCTTGCTGAGATCTAAGATACACATACCCACATATGCTGGTCTGTTTAGGGTTAGTGTTTCCTTAATTTTATGAACAGCTACTAGATTTTCGTTGAAGATCTTACTACTCACATAAGTAGGTTTAGCAGCCATTTTAATAGTTTTTTATCATCAGTAACAAGTCTAACGTCTACTCGCTTTCTAATATTTTCCATAGTTTTTCCAAAGACACTATTATTCATAAGTTTAAAGAAGTCTGTATCAAAAGCATTTTTAGCATTAGTTCTTTTCTGAGTATTAAAGTCAATGTATTGCTTCAATCATGCAGACTGATTAAACTCTAGTACTTGATGGACTTTAGTTATTTTTAAACCAAGATCAGTGTATAATTGGAGGTTTCTATAATGAAGAACATACTTTTCCTTTTTGGTTAAGGTTGGAATTAGTTTATGCACAAGACCTCTTGATATTTTATATTTCTTCGCATTTTTTTACAATACGCAGACAACATATTTTCAGTTACTTTAACCTTTTCCGGTCCTAGAGGATAGTCATTATGTGGGTCATGTAGTTCTTCTGGATATTCTAGATCAACTTCTAGTATCAAACCTTTATTGCTGTCTTCTTTATATTTAGCTAAGTCTATCTTTTCAATCTGTTTTTCTGAAACATATCAATATCAACCATAAGCTCTAATTTAATATCAGTCATTTTTAACATAGCATCCCAACTTAAACCAGGACTAGTGAAGTAATGACATGGATCTAGTTTGTAGTATTGCAAACATGTTTTTCTAAAGTTTTCAAACACATCAGCTAATAGAAGGATGTCAGATTCAAGGTATAAGTCATGGTATTCACCCATTGATTTTAAGTTAAAAGTATCCCACACATTTTGAGCATGTTTATAATCTTCATCTGTGATATGCTCATTATTCATAATACTAAAAAAATATTCTTTTGTTGGTAGTGCTTCATTGAATTTATCAAATGAATCCATATAATCATAAGGGTAGACTCCTTTTTGTTTCATAAGCTCAAATTTTTTGTCTTTGAACTTTTGTGATGTATATTTAAAAGTTTCTGTTGGTAAGTTGTTTACTAGACTACTAAGTGATTGACTCATGAATTGGAAACTATCAGTGAATGTTAAATTTTGTCCAAGCATAAGAGCCATATACTTTTCCATATTATTAGGGATGGCATTAATTGAATATTGTTTTTCTTCTCCATTTTTATTTTTGTATGTGTTTTTCTTCACAATTTCACCGATATTTTGCATAATAAAATGACTATCATACCAGCGGAGATTATGAAATATTACTGGAATTTTATCAGTTATTCGAAAGTTAAGATTACAATCTTGGTGAGCCGATCCTCTGTATTTTCCAGTTATATGTCAAGGGTCCTTAACTCTTACATCAGTTTTATTATATTTTTTCTCACAGATATGACATTTATCAGCTTTTTGGAATTCTTCTTCATCCTTTTTTGTCATTCTTAATGGTTTGTTAAAATATTTTTTATTCACTTTACAACAATATTTAACTTCCTCTAACATAGCTTCCATGAATTTGTATACAGCTTTTTCACCTCTATAGATTGTTACAGGTTTACTATATTTATCATCATAGCAACAAACAACTTTATAACCGTAGGCACAGTCTGTATGCTTTTGATACGCTTCAGTATATGATTTATCATCATTAGGTTGACAACCATACAATTTTTCTGTTATTGCTTCAAAATCTGCATATATTACAAATGGTACTGGTAGTTGTTTATGGAAATTGTTAAATTTTAAGATATTATCATCTTTAGTTGGCATTTTAATTGCTTGCGTGCCATTTACTTGGATACAGTTTTCTTTGTGATTAGTTAATACTTTTTCAGAACTAAAACACTGAAGACAATACATACAAAAGTGTTTCCTCTCTTTGTGTTTTGTTAGGTTGTACATGAACTTGTTAAAGTCTTTAATCAATACATAATTATTTTCATTTTCTGTAATCAATAATAAATCCATATGATCTTCATTCTTTTCTTTTGATACATAGATAGGATATGGTTGTTTTTCTTCCTAACCAAATACATTAATGTTAATCTTATTTTGTTTCTCAATTTTTGCTGAACTGTTTAATAGTTACTGGAAATTCAATTCCAGTGTAATCCAAATTTTTAATGTATATAGGATATTTATCTTGTGGATTTAAATGTCTAATGTGCACCATCTGAAGCATTCATTATCCTCGTTTTTCATGTTAATCAATCCTTTAGCACTATTTTGTAGTTCGTTTGGGAGTTTAATATATAATGATCCTTTTATTGGTTTGTATTTCACTATATTAAGGTAATGATTGTCAACTGATTTAATCATCCATCCAGATCCCTCTGATATCCATTGAGCTATCTTATTTAATATCAGTTGTTTAGACAATTGTAACGCTTCAGTGATTTCTGTGTGGTTAATAATTGTTTGAACTACACTGTTAAAAAATGCTGTCTTAGACACTAATTCACCACTAGACATTTTTTCAAATGTAACCTTTAGTGTTTCAATATATTTAATTCCTTTCATAGATGTTAATATATCTTTAATATGAGATTCAACACCCTTTCTTGTATTTTGTAGTTGAACTAATGGGTCTTTATCGTTTTTAATACTAATTTCATATGATTTAGTATAACCTTCCACAGCTTTGCTTGCTTGCTCTATTTTAGTCCTTGGAAGTGGGGCTGGTTTTTTAACTAAAGGTTGTTTAGTTCTTGGCATTGGAACAGGCCTATACCCATCCCAAAACTCAGGAGGTGGTAGTATTATATTATGTTCATAGTCTTTAAACATCTGCATAACACGTTTACGAGGTACTGGAATTGGTTTGTATGTCCTCGGTGCTGGAACTGGTTTGTTGGTCCTTGGTGTAGGTATTGGGGCTGGTCTGTAATCATCTGCTATAATGATTTCGGGTTTCTTTTGTTTTGCTTCCAACTTCAAGAGCATTTTAATGAGTTCCGATTTACTAAGTTTTTTTAGATCTTTCTTATTCATATCTATATGATTAGATTTTTCTGATTTCATTTTCTATATTTATATAAGATATTTTTTTTATATATATTTCTATATTTGCATACAAAATGTTACTTAAAAAAATAGAAATATATAAAACTATATTATAATGAATAAGATTGAAATTGAAAACTGCGTTTATCAAATCCACCCTGTTTATGACCTGTATGCTTCAGATAAAAATGGAAATATCATTAACATTGTTAAAAAAATACCAATGACTGGAACTAAAAATAATAGAGGTTATTTATTATGTGGTGTTAGAAAACATGGTCAAAGGGGATATAAAACATGTTTAACACATCGGTTTATTTGGGAATGTTATAATGGTTTGATAACAAATAATAAGGTTATTGACCAGATCAATAACATAAAAGGTGATAATAGAATATGCAATCTACAGGTGGTAACACAAAGTGAAAACACAAAAAAATCTGTAAAGGATAATGATTATTCATACAATAAACAAAAAAATAAATCCAAAGTGTGTAAAGGCCACAAACTGTGAAACATAATGTAATTTATTTTAATAGTATATATTGCTGTGCACAACATCTTAGTATAAGTAAAGGCACTATAAAGAGAGTGTGTGATGGAAATAAATATCGTAAATCAGGTATCTCGAAAAAGGACGGACAAAGATACAAATTTGAATATGTAAACAAAGAGAATATGCCGGATGATTAATAAACGTCAAAAAAGAGTATTAGACGAAGATAAAAAGAAGCATCAAAAAGAAGCTGTTAATAGATGGCAACAAAAAGAATTTAGATGTCGAAAATGTGATAAAAAATTGAAAAATAGTAACAGATATTATCATAAAAAGACATGCAAATAAGATAGCCAGAAACAATCATATTTTTGGCTACAATAGCAAAAGACAGCATATACTGTATCGATTGATATAATATATGTTAGATAATTCTGTTTAAATATTGTTATATATATCCTTTAAGTATTTGATTGGAATCCAATTGTTAAAGTCATCACTGTATCCCTTCTATTTGACAAGAGCTTGTTTCTTCTTGTGATCTTTACGAATGATTGTTTCAATTCTGAATGCATCCTGTTTTGCTTTTAACAATTCAGGTTCGTAAAAACTCCCTTTTATCTCTTCATTATTGAGATCTTTTAGTTTGTAAGTAATTGGATTCGTATATTGGATTTTATCAACTGTAAATACTTCTTCAGTCCAGTTCGGAGTATATCCTTTATCAAATACTTTTCTCTTGTACTTACTTATTCTTACTTTATCACCAACTTTGAATTTTGGTTTTGATGATGGTTTTGTATCACCATACAGATTAAAATATACAATTCCTTCATTCTTCTTTTAACTGGCTTCTATGAAAAAAGTGGGTGAAGGTGTTCGGAGATACAAACAATCCCGGAGAAATGCTTATAAAATCGATAATGGACAGTATGGAGGATTAATGATAAATGTTCCACGATTAATGAATGAAGTGGTCATCGGTGCTCATAAAGGAGGACAAATCGTTTACGAAGACAAAGAGGATAAATCACTTGTAGATCTGTTAACAAAAAGGTTTGATCCAAAAAAGAGGTATTCTTCCAAGGCTATACGAATATTCAGTAATTTGAATATGCTATCAAACATACCTAAGCATAAGTCTTCAGGTAAAACAAATTTGACGGGTGGTATGATTTATTATACAGAACCAGAAGATTTAATGAAAAGACTGACGTTATTGACAGGCACAAGAAAGGCTGGAAATACAAATATTACTCTACGAAATGAAGTTTGGGAAATACTAGATCATTTACTAAAACTTGGTGTAATTACTAAATCAGAATATGATATGTATGTTAAAAAACATTTAAGATATCCATATAATACAGAATATGGATATTCCTTTATTCCTCAATTCAACAGATGGTATACGAAATTTAAAATCTCATGATTTTACAATTAGTTTTACCCCTGAATTAACGCTTAATAAAAACAAGAAATACCACGTAGCACTTGATGCTATTAACGCGTCTTATTCATGGCATAACGTGGCGGCCAGTTATAATAACAACACCCTATTATATAGTCACAACTCAGGTACCAATTGGACAACTATAACATTACCGGATGGAAATTATTCATACGATAACTTGAACCGTTATATACAACAAGTTCTGCAAAACAACGGTCATTCAAGTACAGGTGTAAAATTAACCTTCATATCTTCTTTATTCCGTGTACAACTTACCCTTGAAAATGGATTTCAATTAGACTTAAGGACCGGAGATTTCAGTGACCTTATAGGATATGATAAAGCCATCATTACATCAACAGGGTATGGTTCAAGTTTACCGGACATCACAAGAAGTGTAGATAACATATTCATTCATACAAATATTACATCAGATTCTATTATATCAGGGATCCAGTCAGATATTCTTTATAGGTTCAGTGTTGACAATCTACCTTTATCATACCCATTTCATATCGAAGGTAGACGACTTTTATATAGTAAAATTAACACAAATGTTATAAAAGAACTACGAATATATATTACTGATGCATTGAATCGTCCTATAGATCTCGATAATATTCCAGTAAACATGACTCTCTTGTTAAGGGAGAAGTAAAATAATATACTTATATTATATATTATGGTAAGGAGAAGACTTACGAGAGATCCACACACTGGTGAATCTTACTATTATGATATAGATACTGGCGAACCTATTGATTATGATCTGGAAACTAGTAAGCATATTGATGATTATCAAGAAGGGGATGGTATTATTGATAGTCTAACGTCTGTTGCTAAAAGGGTTGCATCAAAATTAACAGGAAAAGTCGCTAAAGATGTAGCAAAAAAGGCTGTAACAAAAGCTGCAGAAAAAAGTGCTGAACAAATTGGTGAAAAAACCGGTGAACTCATTGGAGAGAAATTATATAGTAAGTTCAGTAAAAAACCCACTGAAGAGAATAAGGGTGATCAAATCATTGAACTGTTGCAATTAATCCCAATAACACAAAAATACATTCAAATACTGAAAAACCAGTACCAAAACAAGAAAACATAAGATATCGGTTACTCTCTCAAGAATTTAACAAATTAATCCACATGTAAAAATTACATAATCTAATTATATATCTGGCTTTCAGAAGTTCAGAATATTGTGAGAGATATGAATATGTATCTTTTGATCTCCGAAATCCAATTACCACACCTGTAAATAATCAGTTGCAAAAAAAGAGTGGTTATAGATTCCTCGTAGATAGTAGTAGTGAGACTCATCCATTTGATTGCTATAATGCTGACTTTGAGGTGGATTTTAAGATTACCAAGATGGATAATACCGGTTATGGTGGAGCTGATCAAGCAGGAGTTATAAATGGAGGTTTTTCAATGGTCAATCAATTAAAAGTCGATTTCAATGGTGTTAATGTTCTGGATACCCCAGGAGTTAATCACGCACTCAATATAAAAAATCTAACGGAATTCTCAAAAACTTACAATGATAGGGTAGGCGCAAGCATGTTTCATTACATTGATACAGCAACTGGGGCTGTCTCACAAACGTATACAACATTGGCTTTAGATGGGAATGCACAGAATATAGCACCCCCAGTAAAAATATTTTGTGATCACACCGTGATCACAAATCACGCCCGTGATCACGGGTGTGATCACTCCTTTTACCGTGATCATGGCTATGAGAAGGCGTGATCAGAGTGATCACACCTGTGATCACGCCAAAGACTGTCATCACGCCGTGATCACGCAGTGACCACTAACAACCGGAAAGTTATGTCTTAGAATTGTCCACTCCGGTAAAGAAGAGAAACGGCCATGAGAACCCAAACCTTTAGACAAACCAACAGAATGATAGGGATTACGCATTAGCTTTCATCTTCGGAGACGATTTCCCGATGTTGTAAATTGTCACAGTCGGCTCGACGTCTAAGCGTTTAATGTCAAGATAATCTAACTTAGATATTTCATGTTTCTGCTGTTCACGCGCAACTGCCACTTCCAACTTGCTCCTTGACATTGGCCTTAGATTCATTGTAATTGAATGTAATTTCGCTTTGCTTAGCTTGTCGACAAAAAGAATATATAATTATTTATTTATATGAACGACTACTGACTTGCCGCTAAATACGCACGACGACTTAAAGATCTTGCTTTTTTCGGAAGTTTTCTCGAATTCTTCAATAATATTATTTCTGATTTTAACCTAATAACTACATACAGCGTTTTTACATATATTGTTCTCACTTACAGATAGCAGCCGTTACCTCCTTGTTTTCGTTCAGGAGGCTTACAAATACTTAGGCGAATCGACACTGAATCGACTGGTCTGAAAACTGACCGATGAAGCGATATTGTGCCGCTGACGCAAACAAATTTTTAGAATAACCCGAAGATATTGAAAGAGTTCGTGATCGCAGGCTTACTGCAGAACTTAAGTTGATCAAACTTGTTACCTACTACTAAATTATAATAAATAACATACCTCTGAATTCTTTTAAACTCGCTTTTAATTTGCCATTTCAAAAAGAGCCTGATACATTTATTAGACATTTGATACATTTCAGGACCACGCCGATCCGGCAAACACATCTCACAAATTTTAAAATGACTTTTCAGCACTGTTTTAGTTATGTTCAATTATATTCGGGAAACGAGAGATAATCCAAACA
Source organism: Siderastrea siderea (assembly GCA_964030785.1). Lineage (NCBI taxonomy): Eukaryota > Metazoa > Cnidaria > Anthozoa > Scleractinia > Rhizangiidae > Siderastrea > Siderastrea siderea. The sequence continues at coordinate 52,738,467 of OZ034968.1, forward strand.
TTGGTTAAAATGTCAATAAAAACGCATTTGCGTCTGATTTGCTCAACAGATATTACGAGAGTCTTTCCAACGCGCGGCTTAATATTAACATGATGTCTAACTAAGTGTTGGTTGTGATATTTCTCTAACACATCACGTACACTACCTTTATCTTGCTCGCTGACAATCAAAGATTGTACATTTTTATCACAGTCACGCGCATTAAAGGATAATTGTTCAGAGCTTTCCTCTAATGCATTGCAAATACAAATTCCTCTTTCGTTTAGCTTTAAAAAGAGTTTTACCCTTCCATAATAAATAGCGCCATCTTTATCTGTGTATTCCACTACAGTCGAATTCGTCTTGCGTGTTTTTGTACTCAGGGAATAAAATTTCTGACCGTCATTGCTTTCAAACCTGAGATAAGGAACAATTTCATAGTCTAGTGGCAAGTTATTTTTCATGACATAGAGTCTCACCAGAGTCCGTATGTTGTCATCTACTAGACTTCTTTATCTTTTCCGCATAAGAAGCCTCCGTTTACTCTAGCAAAAATTCTACTACTCCTTGCATAGCCAGACAGACTTTGCAACAAACGCTTGCTGTTTCTAGAAATATTACTTTTTTGAAGCACAGTTTTGGTGTAGTTAGCCAACCCAAAACATAGTCCAATCGCACATCCGATTTGCTCCTTTGCGTGATGAGTTCCATGAACAAGAGGTTTAATAAAGGCGTTCATGCTTTCAAACGCAAAGCAGCTATAAGCCCACAGCGGTCCTCTTCGTGACACATAATAAGCGAGGTGTTGCAAAAGGTGGATGTTCATTGTACATTGCGTTGGCCCATATAATATACCCATTAAAAGAACAAAATCCTGAAGCATACTATCTGCATGTCTCAGATCTTCGGTGGATATTGAGTCGGAACACAAAATTCCTATCGCACCTACAAGCAGTGACCAGTGAAAAGCATACAGCGGATTTAATTTGTTTCTCAAAACTGCCACCGAATAGTGCAATAGCCAATTCTTTAGTTCTGTGGCTTTCCAGTGTTTCAGATCTTCTAATGATCTGGGCAATCTTCCAACAATGTCTGGCGGCTTAATCGATTGAAGTTGACGTGATATGGATTCCTTCTTCGCTCCTAAATAAAAAGGTTTGGCTCCGAGACAAACACAATGCATCCAATCAATTGCAAACGATCGAATCAAATCAAAAGGATACAACAGTTTTGCGAAAACTGAGTGCCCTTTCACTCCCATCACTGCTTTCTTCTGCGTGGCATTTGACGCGTATGACAACTGATCATCATGAGTCCTTTTCTCGAGGTTTTGTTGAAAAGGCCAGTATCTGTGGATGTTGTTGGGTCCATAACCCTTTCCTTCTGATATGCAAAGGTGGCAAGCACATTTGCCATTGTAGTGTTTCATGTTCATCAAGTCTGCGCGGGCAGGCAAATCCGCTGTCGCCACAAAAAGCATACATCGAACATTTATATTTCCATGTGCACTGTCTGGTACATGAATTCCGGGATCATTTAAGGAATTAAGCTTCTCGATAAGGGGATTCAAAAAAGTTAGCATATTTGGATCTTTTTTGTCACAATAAATGTACGCAGGAATGAGAAACTTTCTTTTGAATCGGTGCTCTTTTGGAAGTTCATTGATCATGACGTAAACAGGCCACAAATGACCAGCACGGGAAGAGGAAAATTTGTTGACTCCATCAGTGTAAACAGTGAAAGAAATGTTATATAATTGTGAAAGAAAACCTCCTGGGTGTAAGAAGTTTTTGTAATCCATTCCATGGAAGATATCATGAATGCCGCAACTGCTAACTGCACACTTTACTTGCTCCTTGCCTTTTTTTAGTAAGGTCAAAAATTCCGAATCCCGAAAAAGATCTTTAATCTTCTCTTCGAAATGTAAATCTAAAAAACTTGACAGGGCCGCTCCTTTGCAACTGTCATTTGGGCATCGATCTTTAACTTGCTTTAAACAATTTGAACAGTAATTTATCTTCGTTGGTTCCTTGGATCCAAAATATTCCTTCATGAACAATTTCATTTTATAAACTGACTGAAACGTTTTCTGACACCGTTCTCCGAGTAGAGCTGTTAGCATTCGAAGTAGATCTGCCCAGGCTGCTTTACTCAAGTTGTGCTTGAGAACAAAACTAACAATTAAGACAAAGGACAGGATTTTCGATATTTTGCTTCCTTGATATAGCGGCTCCTCTTCTTGTGATTGCGATGTTTCATTTTCCTGTTGTAAGTTCACCTCTTCGGGCTCTTCGAAGTTTTCACTTTCAGTCGACGATTGAGAAGAGTCGTCTTCACTGAATGAAGATGATTCTTCGCTTTCATCCGTCGAAGAAGTGGCATCGAGGGTAGCGTCCTCGTCTTCTGAGTTATGGAGGGAACTGTCATAAGATGTCCCAACCTCACAGTTATCATAATTATCGCTGGTTGTTTCGGAAGCGGCAGAATCCATTGAAACGCCAGAGGATCTTGCAACGGTAGCATGATACCTTTTCAGCTGTCTGCTAGGGTTTTCTTGATCTATAAACGGTGTGTATTTCCTTTTCCGTTTGTCCTTTGTCCTTCTATAATAGTACTGGAGTTGTTTAGATGTATTAACTTTGCCGTGAGGGGAAAGAGGCTGCAGTTCATCCTCGCTACTAGAACTCGATAAATTTTCCTGATCGTCCATACTGAAAGTTATCCTGTTTTAGCTGTCCTAAAAAAGGGCAACCTTTCGTGAAACCGTATACTTGTTTGTCATCACTTATCATTTAAACATTCACAAAAGGGTGCTCGCGCAATAGCTATTCACGCAATAGTCAGTAAATAAAAAACATGTCAGGATTTGCCATTTTGTATGTAATATCTGTTTACATTGCACATGCATCGCAATGCTTTCTTTGATTTTATTGTTCAACTTTTTGTAAATGAAAACACGAGTGAAATGTGATTAATTCCCGTGTCGTCACTTGATAAGTTCCGTCAACAGTGACATTAAAAGTGTTGTCGCTCTTGAAAGAATTCACGCTATCCGACAAATGGTAAAAGAAAGTACCGTTAACGTAACCCATGGTTCAGGGGAATTCAGTAACAAATTCAATAAAGAAGGTAACCGGTTAATTTAAGGAAGACCAAATATTGGTTTTCTTATTGTAATAAAGCTTCAACAGAGGAACAATATTCCAGGTATGTACCAAATTTTCAAGTTTCCGGTTTTAAATACATTTGTTAATTAACAAGTTCCAGCTGAACGTCAGTTGTGTTAAACATCATAAAAAAGTCACGGGAAAAATGGTGAAATGTATACTTTTACGTGTTGAACTTTGAAATGAATTTAAATAACTGCCTTTTTTATGCTCAGTTTTGCAAGAATTACGATCACTGTTGAGCTGTTTTTATCAGTATAATACTGCTTTGTTTGTGGAACTGAAATAAATACCTTCACTTTACGTATCCTATTACCTGTCTTCCAATGAGAGGTCAACTGAAAAAAGCGGGAGATTTGTAATCCTTTTTGGTCAACAGTCAGTTGCAAACTCTTCACTCTTCGATATATTTTGTCTCGTGCTTAGTGAAAGTTCGATGGCTACGCAGTTTTTCGTAGTAGAATTTCCATCCGAAGAGGAGAAATATAGAGGGCCATATCTTGTGCCAGCAAACAAAGTTGAACGAGAAAATGGAACCACTCAAGTTCTGTGGAGTGTCGTTGATGAACTTAAGGGTAGCCTCATGGAAGTATATTACGAAGCAACATGCCTGAAGCAAGGTACGAAGAAGGAATGCAGTGATTTCCTTGATCTCCTGAAGAAAAGTAGAGAGCAGGCAGAAATTAGCAACAAAGCGGGGGTAAGAAGCCGCAAGAAACCATCAAAACTCGACGATTATGAGTTTGATGGTCTCGCCGAGTGCTCAACTTCTGGAAAACCACCGACCAAGAAGGCAAAGAAAGCAACAAGAGAACCCTCATTCAACATTCATATTAACGAACCTGATGAGGACTCGGAGCCTTTTGATCCTGAAATGGAAGGGAATACAGTTCTGAAGAAGTGGACCAAAAAGGCGCTGTCAGAGAACAAGAAGCCAAAGACCAACGGTTTGTCCCGCCAAAACTCAAAAAGTAAGAAGCCTCCAAGGGAAGATTCTGGAAAGCAGCAAAGATCACAGGAAGAGAAGATCAAGTCATTACAAAAAAAGGCGAGGTGTGAAACTGCCGAAACCCAGTCAAACGACATTGACAAGTTGATGCACAAAGGGATGAAGCTGCTGCTACACTGGGACAACAGCGAGGACCCGGCAGAAATCTCAATTTCTGTATCGCCAGAAACCACCTTTGAGAGCTTGAAAAGCCAAATTTCTCAGACTACCAGAATATCGCCCAGCAATCAGCTCCTGATTTTGAAGGGAAAAGAGTGGTTGATGGAGGAGCAGGGAAAGATTTGTCAGTGTTGGACGACTGATGACTTGGTGGCCATCTTTGAAAGAAAAGATTCTTCAAGCGGTAAGTCTGTGGAATCTATAACGAGATTTAAGTAAAAAAAAATAATTACTCATTCTTTTGGTCACGGGTCCCCGTTGTAAAAAAGATGTTTTACAAATACACTGGCAATTCAGGGAGTGAGTGCTAATATGATAAAATGCGGCCAGTTTGTGAATAACCAAAAATCGGAATTTTTTAATATAAATAACATAGGAATCATTGCCCTTATGCAGATTCAATGCCCGAGTTCAGCGATCACTCAACAGACATAAGTTCAGATAACCTGGCTAATGATGCCGAGCAAGTAGGCTCTGGAGACAATGACACTGAACATTACTCACCTAAAATACAAGGTAAGTGTCTAGCTCTAGCTACGGGTTTTTATTTTATTCTTTCGCAGTAGCTATTCGTACGGCACCCGTTCATTCACTTCTATTAGTTATTCGTACGTGTCAGTCAGAGGAATTTCTGTGTAATTTCTGATTCTTGCCAATTCAAAATATTATGTTTAACTTTGAAAGTATTATTGTACAAAAAGCGCTGTTTATTTGAGCCAGATTAATATGCGTAGTTTCTGCATGCTATACGAGAACAACTCACTTGACAGATACGTGAAATTTTTAACCGAGCTAGACTCACGCGAATGTCACAAAACCTCTGCTCCTCTAATTTACTTGTCGTCAAAGTACACTTAAGGTTGAAAATTTGCCAAAAATAATTTCTTTTAGCCTTTAAAAACATAGAAAACACAGACTTGGATCGAGTAAGGGACAACATGTAAATTCTATGGACACTGTGACTTCGTACGGATTATCTGGTTGAATTACTATTCGTACGAGAATTTTCCATACAACTGTTCAATTGTTTAGCATTCAAAACTGGGGAAGAGGAGAGAGATAAAAAAAATAAATAATGCTATAACTTCCAACTCACCTTTTTTGCATCAGGTTTATTATTCGAACATTTTTTTTTCTTTGGGAAAATACAAGCAGCAATTTGATATCGTTAAGCTGTTTACATTATGTTGAAGGGCACCTCATGCTGTTAAATTTCTAATAACCCATTTTAGAAATATGTTAGTAAAATAAAGAACAAAAGCTTACACAATGGCTGTGTACAAGCAGAATGGTCAGGACTAAAAGATGTGCTTATTGAGCTTGTAAAAACGATTCCCGATATTCTGAATCCTGGGTATAAGAAACCTAAAACGGCGATTAAGTCAAGACCTTCCATTTTTCTGGCGCAACTAGTGAGACAGATAGTCTGAAATGTCAGCCGTCCTCTCAGACTACTAGACAGAACGAGAGAAGGTAAAAGTGGACAAGTTTGTGCTCGTTCGTGTGTACGAAGTATTAGTTAAATAAATTTGTAGTCTACATTTTGTCGGTGGATATGGTCCAGCAAAGAGGGATCCTAAACCTATATCTGCTGTTGTCCATTCAATGTCACCGATCGCAGCGATAAAAAATATAATTTTCAAATTGCCGTTGTTCTTAGTTACCCGTAAAATTATTTTTACCGTTTCCTGACATTCTGTCAGTGACATTCGTTCAAGCAAATTCAAAGCTAACCTTTGAATCGTCGGTCTAAAACTTTTAACGAATGCGTAAATGCCGTCGCTTTTATGTCATAAATCGCAGCGATAAAAATATAATTCTCAACCCGCGGTCTGTTGATATCGTTCAAGTTCATCGTAAATAATTTTTTACAGCTACTTGACAATCCATCAATGAAATTCATTCAACCAAATTTAAAGCTACTCTTCAAACTTTCTAAAACTCTAAACGAATGCGTATAAAATGCCGATCTTTAATATGCAATCGCGGCCGATAAAATTGTAATTTTCAATCCGCCTTCTATTGGTCCTATTGCTGTTGTTGTTTTCAGTACGTTCGCTTAAAAAACGTCGTTTTCTTCGCAGTCACTGAATCAATTACGACCGTGCATGAAAAAATAATAAGAGTTGTGCATAAGTATCAACAGGGTTTTAGCCGCTGATCGTTCAATGCAAATTTTCTTGCTTCTCTCTTTGTCTGCCTATCATAATTCACAAGACAATCTCGTTTACGATTGTGTCGCGACACCCAGGAATGGCGCGGTATAAATTCAAACGACAGTGTCATAAAAGCATAAATAGACGAACTTACCCTTTCTTTACTAGCAACAGCAGAAAAAAGAACAGACTCCCTCTTTGTTGGACCTTTTTCACCGCCAAATTGTAGACTACACATTTGTTTAACTAAATCCTTCGTACACACGAACGAGTATGAAATGGTCATAACTGATGCCCTTCTCTCGTTGTCTAGTTGCGCCAGAAAAATGGATGGACTTGACTTATTAAATCGCTGTTTAGGTTTCTTACCCAGGATTCAGAATAACGCGAATCGTTTTTACAAGCGCAATAAGTAGCACTTTTTTTAGTCCTGACCATTCTGCTTGTACACAGCCATTGTGCAAGTACGTCGCAGTTTACCTCGAAAGTCACATGACACTTCGAAACACGACACGTGAAATCTAAAGCCGAAGTGGTTTAGTTTCTCAGGAATGAGTCACTTTTAATTACCTTTTTCCGGCGTTCAGGAGTGCATTAGTTCCGTTTCACTGAACTGTTTAATTCGCCCTTTCTGTTCGGGTGTTATCCACGCGAAAACAGTAAGAAATCCGAAACAACTTCGTGACATGACACAATTGCTCAGTTCAAAGAAACGCTTCGATCGATCACACACATGAACAATTTCTTTTTCGTGCGGCGGGCTGACAGTCTGTCAATTTAGTTTCATGTCAAAGCTGCACTCGTGTGAAGTTACATTATTTGTGCTGACATTTGAAGATTTGAGTCCGAGCGTTCCAGTACTGAGTACATAAAGTATAACTACTCCTTTCATACTATCCCCGCTACACATGAAACTATGAAACTAGAAAGAATTCATATCTTATACTTTAACTAATAAGAAATTCTCAAGTCTCAAGTTGAGCATTTTGTGTTTCCTACAGGGTGATTATCATCAAAACAAACTTGATTTCCCAAGAATTATCTTGTCTTAATGAATGTGACTGAGATGTTTCAGTGATGTTGAAAATGAAACCTGTCCTACAACTTTCAGCGAAGCAGGAAAGACTTTTTAAAATCACGGGCCTCATTCTGGAGATTCACATGATGCATTCAGTGTACCGTAAAAAGATGAAAGCTCTTTGATCAATAATTACTTATAATTGTTTTGGTTAATTGAAAAGGCCACTCGGATGCATTTAGTCACGTAATCAATAAGACGAGATACAAAATGTAACTGAAAGACAAATGGCAAAAACTAATTTTTAGTGTTAGCTGCTGCTTTCAACCGTTTTGCATTCTAACTTGAAAATATTTGGATATACAATGAAATTTTGATATTTCTTTTTCCTATTACTTATTGATTTCAGGATTACACCGTTTGGTGTAATACTATAAAGCCAACCAACACTGATATTAAATACAAATAATTCTTATTTAATATCAGTATTGATGAGTTTATTCTTTCTCTTATATGGAAAAAAAACGAAATCTTTTAAATTAACACCTGATTCTGTGTTTTTTTTTTATAGAGGCAACCACTCAGGAAGACATCGAAGCAAAGGTCAACAACCTCCAAAAGCAGATGTATGTCATTACTGGCCAGCTTCATCAAATCTGTGATACTATGGCAAAATTTGTTAAATGTAAATCTTGCCAAAAAAAATTATACAAATCTTCTGATGATAGCGACGTCAGCCTCGAGGACGTTGGTTTTAGTCCTGTCTCATCAACTCCAGCCACTCTCCACGTCCACCGATTCCAAGCCACACCTATGCCAGTTGCCTCTTCATCGCCTTTAAGTGCCCAGAAAAGTGCCAAAGTTATTCCCGTCCAGCTGAAGACCACTGATAAAACACCTGACGATTCCAATGCCATGATGCTGGTTGGCTCCGCAAGCAGGGGAATATATCTCTCCAAAAAAAAAGTTGATCTTCTTTCCAAGAGCACCCCTAAACTCTTTGCGCTCAAATTGTTTGAATTAGTGTTTAGCCGTGAAGAGGCAAAGGGAGGGAGTGTTGAGGGTAAGGGAGAGAAACTTCACCAGTTAGACCCAAACCGACTGGCTGCATTAAGAGAGCACACAGAACGGATATTCACCAATGAAGTTAGCTGGCCTGAAATTAAGAAAGCGATCGATGAAAAGTGTAGAATGGTCCGCAACAACAGATGCACTCTTTGGGCAGGCATAAAGACAAACAAGGATTAAAGGACTGGACTTTGATTAAAAAACGCTGTCCCGGGAGATAAACTTTACAAATTTTGCAATATGTTATGACCACTGAAAAGCAGTGGTTAAAACGACGGCGTTGTGTATCAAATGCAAATTTGAACAAAACCAGAATTAACACTATTATATTAAAGCTAATGTACAAATCGTATTTCTTTATGTCGTTTAAACCACTATAACCGTTCAAGCTAGCATATTATATACCATTATACCAAACTTAAACTGAATTATTGTAAATTAGAGTATCGTTTATTAAATCATCTACATATAGTAGAGATTTGAAGATGACTAATATTTTTGTCAGTTTTCTACTCTATCAGGGACAGTCTGCTAAGCGTGAACGTGGTGTGCTCATAAAAAATGGCGTGCTGGCGTGATCACAGCTCCCGTGCCTTCTTAATCACAGACCGTGATCACAGTCTGTGATCACGGTTTGTGATCACGCCTTCCATTTCTGTGATTTGGGATCACAATTTTTTTTTGTGATCACACTATCATCACGGCGTGATCACACCGTGATCACGCGTAAAAAGTTTTTACCCGTGATCACGGCGTCATCACGCTCTGTGATCACGCCCGTGATCACGCCGTGATCACGCCGATATTTTTACTGGGGACCTACAGATAATACAAATTACAATGAGGGGTTTGCAAGGAGAAAAACACTTCTTTCCGCAGGTGCTGAAAATAACATCATTCTCCCACTAAATAGATACAGTTTCTTCAAATCTTTTGAGAAAGAAATAGCACCTAATGGTAAAATTACTTTAGATGTATCCCTTGAATCTGACAACAATGTAATTTTTCGCGATAATGCTGCTGCTGCTGGTCGATACATCATTACCAAATTTGCCCTATGGGTTCCTAAGATGATATTCAATGCAGAAGGTGAACAAAAGTACCTTGCAAAATATCTCAAGCCTCATGTATGGAGTTGTTTGAAAGAAAGGATCGAAATATTACCAAGTTCTACACATAGACAAGCAACCTTTAAAATAACTTCATCTATTCGAAAACCCCGACATGTTTTCATCTAGGCGCTAAATGATGCTAAGTTGAATGATCAGGAACAGAATATGTTCTTGTTTAATTCTTACAATATAGCAAATGGTCAAATATTTTCAGATGTTCAACTCGAACTAAGTAATGGCATTTTCTATCCACAAGAAAGATTACAACCGACCACAGAAGTTAGCAAAACGTATCGAACACTAATGGAGTATGAAAAGGGATTCAATTCTTGTTTTACAAGCCCAACTATTGATCTGAAGTCATTCAAGGATCTGTATGGGATCCTTTATTTTGATTTGACAAATCAGGAAATGGAGCTTAAAAGTGGTAGTACGAAGATCGAACTACGATATACACTTTCAGGAAATCCTAACGCAGCACATTCCCTCTATGCTCTAATCCCACATGAAGAAGTTTCCGCAAATGTTGTAAATGGAAAGGTAGTCCTTCAAGCTTAAATCAAGGAAATCTTTAATAAAAAATCTTCAATAAAAATCATTAATTAGATATATTATATGATTTCCAAAATTATATAATGTAATTATATATAACCAATGACTGAATACTATTCATATAACGTTTCACTCAGTGAAAATCAAAAAGCTAAACTAGCAAAAGCATTGATGAATAGGTCTGCTATTACTATTCGGTTGTCGAACAATGAACTGAATGGGGGTGATCAACTCTTTTTAACGAAAACACAGATCAAAAAGATCCAGAAAGCCAAAACACTTGGTAAGGGTGTTGATATAAAAATATCAAAAACACAAATTCGTCATGTTGTGAAAAAAGGAGGTTCAATATTTACTACTCTCATGAGCCTTGGAACTAAAATGCTACCAATGGCAACAAATCTCGCTTCAAAGGCACTTCCTGGGTTGACGACTGGTGTTTTGTCTAGCCTCGGAAATTTTGGAATGGATAAGATCCCAGGACAATGTCATTGTAATCAAAAAGGAGGGTTCCTTGTTCCACAAATAAGATTGATCCGCTTGTTGCACATAAAAACCTACTAACAAAGAAACAGAAGGAACAGATTATGACAGCTCTTCAAACTGGAGGACAACTAGTGATAAAACCAACAAAAGCACGATCCGGAGGCTTCCTAGGCACACTCCTAGCATCGATTGGTGTCCCATTACTACTTAATGCATTGACCGGAAAAGGCCTTCAGAATAGACCAAAACCAGGGGGGAATACGTCGGGTCATGGTATGCAAAATAGACCATATAATATGTTAATGCCATATCAATCACCTCCTTTTTTGATACTTGGGATAATCCAACAACTGGTATGGGTATGAAAAAAAAGCAAAAACAAAAACAAAAAAACAAAAAAACGACAGAAATGTCCAAGAAATCCCAGAACACCAGAATGTGCTCTCCAACCGCTCGTTCATTTCGTTATCTTCAGCACTATCATCATCAGCAACATCGCCAACATGTTTTTGGCTCAAAATGATAAGGTTCAAGTGCAACCATGACAGCTACATAACGAAATTCTGTATACAGTGTATAATGTAATAATGTAGGTAATAATCAAAAAGTATATAATGTCCTTAAAGATGTGTTTATTGTTCATCGTGGTGTAAGATAGGTAAGATGAACGTTTATTCGTTTGTCTCACGATGGAATCGCTTTGAGTTGTTGATCGCGACGTTTCGACTGCAATACTGCTAGTCTTCAGCAGGCGATGAGGTCAATTGTTTACGTGTCGCTATTTGTAGCATGATGGTTCGCTGCTATTGGTGCATTTCGATCCTCATTATTATTCTGACTATTAGATGTTGTTCCCTCACAGGTCTGCTTTGTGGTTGGTCGGCTGTTATGCTTTCTGATCATAGGTATCCAAGTTTCCGGAATTTCGATTCCACTATCTCTGTTGATGTTATGGATAGCCTCTTTGACCCTACGTGTGTACCAGTGAGGATCACGATCAATAAACTTAACTTCTTTCCAAATAGGAAGATGCCCCGTTTCGTTAGCGTGTTCTGAAACTGCGGAGGTTTGCGTACGAGCAAGCCGTATATTTCTGTAGTGTTCTTTTATCCTGTCTTGCATCGCTCTCCCTGTTTCCCCGATGTATACTTTGCCGCACTCGCATGGAATTTTTTTTTATAGACGACACCGTCTTGTTTAGTTGGTTCAATGGTGTCTTTCGGTCGCACTAAATGAGACCTAAGAGGTGTGTCTGATTTGAAGACGATACGTACGCCTTGTTGTTGTAGGCAGCGGCGAAGAACCTCTGATACACCTTTTATGTAGGGTAGAACCGCAGTAAATTAAATTCCTGTGTAGGTTCTTTGTTGGCTGTTGGTCTTGTTGTCTTTGTGAGCTTTCGTACAAATGAAGAAGGATATCCACTCGAAACAAGTACCGATGATAAATGTTTCTTTTCTTTAGAGATAGCTGATGGTTTTGATGTGACGTGTTTGGCTCGGTCGTATAGACACTTAACAATACCACGTTTCACTGACTGAGGATGGTGTGAATCATAGGCTAGGTATTGGTCAGTGTGGGTGGGCTTTCTGTAAGCAGTGGTGGTGAGAAGACCGTTTGAATCCCTTGAAACTGACGTGTCGAGAAAGGGGATAGTGTTATCTTTCTCGATTTCCATGGTAAAACGAATTACGTTCTAATTCGCTTCGCTCAAACGAACGTAAATTATTTACCGCTTAAATAACCGCAAAAAATCAGGCGAAATCAGATATGGATGGATCGCGTGCGAACCCTAACACTTTAATGAAAAGTAATCTTACAGCATTGGTCAAGGAAGAACAGATAACATATTAAATATGAGCTAAATACCTAAATATTTCGTCACACTCAAACGATTACGTTCTGTCTCTAAAACGTACATGTCTTTCGCTTCGTCTGTTTAACAACGTCTCAGAAACGGCTTTGGAAGCGTTATTACTGATAACAGCACTACATGGCCTGTCATGGCGATTTCTCACACATTTTCTTCAAAGCGAAAATCCATTTTTTGATTTCATTCAATTTGCGCTTCGACCCCCATAAAAAGCATGAGTCGGTATAACGGCATGATTTTCAGTAGTTTTCAGACCATAAAAAAAGCAGTTTCCATTTTGCGGATACACCCCCTAAAAAAGCATGAGTCGGCACTTTCGCCATGATTTCAGTTGTGCATTTCATTTTATGGGGTACAAATGCATTTTTACATCGCGTGACTTCATACAACAGGAAGTTTGTTTTTATCATACGGTTCTCCCTTGGAGTATAAAAGCATGGTTATATCTTAAAAATATTATAAAAGGTCTCTAAAATAAATGACTTATTTAGCATTAGGAGATTCAGAGTCAGATTCAGTGTCAGAGTCAGATTTAGAGTCAGAGTTAGATTCAGTGTCAGAGTCAGAGTCAGATTCAGTGTCAGAGTCATCGATGTCATCAATAATCCTTCTGCAATAATATGATCTGTCTGCATCAATTTTACCGTCAGGATGTCTAAATTCAACTGTCTTATAATTGAGCGCAGGTGTCTTCCTGTTTTCCAAGTAAACTTTTAAATAATCTATATTTTTTGTACATCCATCAATGTAATTAATAGTTGTTAATATTTTTACTTCTCGGTTTGTGATTTTCATGTATATATATAATTAGATAAAATTTTAAGTCGTTTGAAACGTACAGAATATAAAAGAAAAAAAATATTATTTCATATAATAGTATAGAATGAATTGTAACAAGGAATTACATGATGAACTGAAAGAATCAGGAGATATTGTTTGTCCTTTTTGTGACCAAAAATTGGAAGATTCTAATGAAAAACCGAAATATGATGAATGCTGTAATGATCAGTATATTATTAACGACGATGGGATGTTGGCATGTCTAAGTTGTGGTATTGTTCAAGGATATAATTATGTGAAAGAATATGATGATTTTTATAAAAATAAACATAGATTTATAAGAAAATCTGTTTACCATCGAGAGTACCACATCAACAACATATTACTCGATATTGAAGAAAAATATAACATTAAAATATCAAACTGTCAGAAACATAAGATTGATGCTATATATGTCGAGATAGGTAAGGTTCTTAATGAAGTTAATGGTACAAGGAAAAGAATGATTAGCGTTAATTTTATTATGAGAAAGATATTCAAGATGATGGGGATACCTCATAAACAAATTCCAATTAGTAAATCGAAAAAAACATTAGCTTTTTACAATCAATATTGGGATAAAATTCAATTTTTGATAGGTGATAAAATGAAATCTATTGTTGGATGAACGCCTTATTATATTTCTTTTCAAATTTGTCAGTTAACGGACACATATCTACTATTATATCATCTAGAATTTTGACAAAATCAATAAATTCTTTGTCATTATATTCCAGTCCTCTCATAAAAGATCGCAAATGTGTTAAAACTTTTTCGTACGAAGTGTATGCGAATTTTGACATCTCAATCTTCCTTTTATAATTTTTAGCCTCTGAATATGATTTAAGCAAGAGCCCAGAACCGGATATCACTCCAAGAGGAATAGGGTTTAGTGTTACACCACCAACTACAGTCCCAGTTACTATCAAAAAACAGATCCAATATTACATGCAAGTTCTGCCTTTTTGTAATATTTAAATGTCATTTTTGCAAGCCAATATTTTTTATGATAGAATTTGTACAATGCTTTCAACTCAGATATTTGATCTTCCGTTAAATTTTCTGAAACATGGTTCCAATTGAATATGCTTTCACGTCTATCCATATATATTATATGGTTACATTTTTTTCTTTTTTGAACGATTTCTTAATACTGATGTATAATTTTCTGATGTTTCGAACTATTTTTTTTATATTCTCAATAATTTCGTTGATTAAAGTTGATGTTTTCATATTATATTGTTTAGATTATTCATTACTCTCAGGCTTTGAGGGAATATTTTCACTCTCAATTGAGATTGGTTGAGGGATACGTAGCCATTCAATGATACAACTCATATCCCAATTACTAGGAACTGTATTGAAAAATGTGTAATAACTGGTCATATCGTTGTTGTAAAAGAATTCGATGCTATTGTTAAAATCCTTCTCTAATAAAGCACTTTTCGCATGATGATAACGATCCCATCTCTTTATCCATACATTAAGCACAATTACATTTTTTAAATCGACAACACTGCACCAACGTCTTTATTGTCAAACAATATCAACCATTTATTTATTGTTTTTGGAATAGTGAGGTATTGTGAGAGCCTTCCAACCGATTCGTCCACGAATTTGCTCGTTTCTGAATTCTATTATAGCTTTATGTAATTCAACTTTTCATATCCATTATGTTTCTTATGGTAATGAGTATATAAATCTTTCAGAAGTTTAACTTTCTCTTTAGAAAGTGTTTGGTCGATATGGTTGAATTCGAAAATGTCCCGCATTGTGCTATATAATGTATGAAAAAATATTTATGGCACTCTATATTTAATTAAAATTAAGAATTTTTCATTAATAAAATTTTGAGAATGTAATTGCACCATTAAAAGACCATTTGGTAGTTCTAAATTAATATCTATTGTTTGTTTTTGAGTTGATTGTTTTGAAGTGAAAAGTTTGGCAGGGCCACTTTTAAATATTTTTAAAGGAATAGGTGGAAATGGACCTCTGATTTTTCTATATAATACTGTTATACTTAATATATAGCTTTTTTCTGGAAGGAGTACATTAGCATTACCATTTAATGAAAAAAATGTTTCATTATTTTTAGTATCTAAACTCCCATGTAAGTAATGAACGGAACCACTCAAATTATGCCCGTTTAAAGATAAATCTGTTTCCATCACCATTTTTCCATTCTCAATAACAAAAGCGGTGTCATAGACACTTGGGTCAACATTTGAAATTGTTTCTTTAACACCATAGACAATTAAATGCCCAACTGTTAAAAACGATTGCTTACCGACTGTACCGTGCAGATCGAGATATATAAATTGTGGGGGTGAGCTACCCCATCTGTGAAAATGGATAACTGTTTTGGTGTACTTCTCGAATGTTTTGGTTGTTTCATCAGAAATTGAAATCGTTGTTCCTTGAGCTGTTACACTTATCTCATTCATTTCCGGCGGAAACCATTCAACGACCATTGTGTAATACCCGACTGGAAGTTTATATAAGTTAAAACCAAGACGTGAGCGGTACTGGAAGGGTGAGCTTTTTTCAAACAAGAGTTTAAGTTGGTAAGCTTTTTTATTAATTTGATGTGGAGAATTGGGAAAATCGACAATACCCAAAACCTCGATATTGTTTTCACTCGAAGATTCATCAGTGTCTTCCATCAAGTATCTGAAGGCGTCTCGTTTTTGTCCTGAGTTATTGATCTGAGATTCACGAATTTTTTGAGTGACAAGATTTCTCAAATCTTTTATTTCCTCTTGCACAAAATCAACATTAACTGCGGATTTTGAATTTCTGTAATCGGTTTGTAAGTTAATAATTTTATTGTTATTTAAATTCAAGTTTCCAGTCATATTGTTAGTGCCATCAACTTTGAGAAACTTTTTTTGTGTCATGTCATCAATTCTGTAGTTAACAAACTCGACACATGCGGCGTCTCTTTGGTTTGATGGAAGATCAAGATTGATAATTGAATTATTTTTCATATCAATATCAGATCCTTTATCCAGTTTTTTTTCAAGCTGATTTTCGACATACTTTTTGTTTGTGGCTTGATCTGCCTGTGTGGGGTCTTTTACGTTGTAGATTGTATTATTATTCATATCAATATTTGCTTCCATTTGTCCACCCTCTTTTTTTGAAAGAAAGATATTTCTCATATCTTGATAGCTTATTGCCTTCGTCAAATCGCCGCGGACAGGATATGGGTTGCTTTTCAATCGCAAGATACTGTACTTATTTTGCATGTCAATATCAGCAGAACCGCTGGCACTACCCTGAGGTCCACGATCACCTTTGTCGCCTTTGTCGCCTTTGTTGCCTTTTAGGCCCTGGGGTCCTTGTGGTCCTTTATCACCTTTTGAACCCTTATCGCCTTTATCACCTTTATCGCCTTTATCACCTTTAGGACCAGGTAACCCAGGCAACCCTCTAGGGCCTATCTGACCTTGTCCTTGAGAATCAACATGATTAAGAATACCGTTTGTATAACTCATATAATATTAGTTTAGATTTTTTCGTCGAAATTTCGAGCTACCTTTTTTTTGACCTTATCGACATACAAAAAACTATATGGATCCTTAGTAGCTTTCTGATAATCTGATTTATTTATGTTCAGTTCTCGGCAAATCATCGATTGCTCGTTTATAGAAGGAAAATCAAAAACACAAAAATGTGAACTATTCAGTCTTATTGTTTTATCGGTTCCGTAATAGCTTTGACTCAAATATATACAACAACAATTTTTATTTCTTGAATTGGTGAAGTAGTCTCGTATCCGTTCGTCATTTTTCTTACCTGTATTCAAATAGTCATCAAATATGATTAATTTTTGGTTTTCATCAGACAAATCTGTCAGAGGGATGATTTCATCGTTACTTGCTTCTATCACGTCATAACCGACCTCTTTTGATATTGGTTTGAATGACTCCAAAAGGTATGTATATTTGCTTTGGGATAGATTGCGAGCATAAAGGTATATCTTGTCAAAATATAAGAGCCTGTAGATCATATCAAGCAGAAGGTTGGTCTTGCCACCACCAGATGGAGCACAAACGAGCATCCTAAAACATCGGTTTGGCATGAAACTCTTTAATTGAACAAAATCGTTGTTTTCATCATCTTGAATGTCGTAATTTTGAATCTTCATATGATACTATGTTATACAATTTTATCGCATGGCGACACGCTATGCGACACACTATGCGACACGCTATGCGAGCGTTTTTATATATGATAACCCTAATTTTTCCGAACAAAATACGAAATTTTATGTAAACAAATGATATAATGAGTTTACTCAAATGGAAAGAAATGGCTGAGAAACGATCCGAGCTTGGTAAAAAGATTAACACAGTAAGAGAGACAATAAAACAAAAAACGATATCTGATCAAATGGGTGAAGTCGAGGCAGAGAAACTTTTCAAACCTATAACATCTGAGTTAAAGGAACTCACATCTCCAAAAATGCCATTGAGAAGATTACCAAAGAAAAAGCGACCTGTTCCAGATTATGGAATAGCTATTGATGATGAAGTGCCTGATTATGGATTGGACGATTTGTTTGATCAACCTGTTTTACCTGAAAACGAGAAACAGATAGTTCCAAAACCTCCATCTTATGAAGATGTCCTCAAGGATTTAGCATCCGGAGAAAAACGAATTCATATTGACCCAGAATACATGTATGAACCTGAAGATCTTCCACCTGAATACGAAGAAGAAGGACCAGATTATAACATTCTGGAGGAGGATTCAATTAACCAAGTTTTGGATGAATTTCAAATTCCTAACTATGATGATATTGAATTACGACTTCAACAAGAAGATATCAATGACACAAAGAGGAAATCTTATCTTACCAAAGCCCTTAAAAGGGCTAAAGAGAAACGGAAACAACTAAGTGGTTATTCGAGTGATATCACTAAAAAATTAAATAGTGGTTCAATCACTGAAGCTGAGGCTCAATATCGAAGAAAAATTATTCAAGATACAAGAAAGGTTCTTACTGATTATATCGATTACAACAATCAAAGATTAAAAAATATTAAGGGGTCTGGTTTGAAGAAAAAAACAAAAAGAGGTGGACAGGTAATGTTTTTCAATAATCCGACAGAAATGATGAAAAAACTGGAACTGATTATCGGATCAAAGGTTGCTGGTAATAATAGCATAGAGCTAAGAAACACAGGTGTCGCTCTTCTCGACATCTTGTTGAGAAATTCAATACTCAATAAGTCACAATACAACAAAATATACAAAAACTATTTTAGTCTAAACTAATCATATAAATGAATAGACAACTTGTATTATCCAGTCATACCGTCAAAGGTATAAGTGGTAATAAACCATCGGATTTCACAATCAAATACAGTAATCCGATAATACTAGATTCAAACAGACAATATGAAATCGGCCTAGACCGAATCATTTCGATGTCATTCACTTGGTTTAACATTACGAAAGAACTCAATAATCAGAAAATAAGATATTCGACAGATAGTGGTGCTAATTGGACGGAAATTATATTCAACCCTGGAGTATGGAATTACATTGATTTTGACAATTTAATCAAAGAAAAAACAAAAACAGGGACCTCATCAAACCCTCAATATCCAATCACTCTGGAGTTTAACGATACTGTATTCAGGACAATAATAACACTAGCCTCAAATTACAGATTAGATCTTACTCAAAGTAATTAATGATCTTATTGGTTTCAATAAAAAGATTCTAACAAGTAGTGTAAATGTTGGAGATTACATTCCTAATCTCTCACAAGACAGAGAAATATTGAATGTTCATTGTGATTTGATAAGTGACAGTCTTGTCGATGGTGAAGAGTCAGATATTATATATAGTTTCAGTACCTCAACTCTCACCCCGAGTTATAGTTTCACACAAGAGCCAAGACGAGTACAGTTCAATCCTGTCAATAAAAATACGATTAATAAAATTCGGATTTATATTACCGACGGTAAACGAAGAATCATAGATCTTAATCATAGTGACACTTCATTCAGTTTGATTTTAAGAGAGAAGAGAGATTAATCTAACTAATAGTTATATATGTCGTCGTATGAATACAAGCGTATTTATCATCCAAAACTTGGACGATTTGTTTATGAACATAAAGGATCTGGGATCATTGTTGATAACATTTTCAAACCGGTTGGAAGGGTGTTAAGTAAAGTTCCAGAAATGGTTTTAAAACCTTTTGCCAAAAAAGCGCTTGAATCTGGTATTTCACATGCTGGAGACAAACTGGGAAAAAAAGCAGCTGAAAAAAGCGGAGAGCTTATTATGAGAAAATTACACGGTTCAACTAAACAATCAATGAATAAAACCATGAAACCAACCAAACCTACTAAACCAAAACAAGAAGATTACAACACAATTCTGAATAGATTTATATCTGGTACTGGATTAAGACGATAAAATCTTATTAAAAAGTGAATTTTATCCAATTATAAATAGACTAATAAGTGGGAAATGGTTTATATAAAAAGTGAATTTTATCTAAACTACTCATATAAATGAGTTTCAGAACAAGTGATAATTTACAAAGATATGAATACGTTCGTTTCCATTTGGATAATGTCATTGAGCAACCTGCTAACAATCAATCACAGAAAAAGACGGGTTACAGATTCACAATCAACGATAGGTCGACTATGTTCGATTTTTTTAATGGGTATTTCGAAGTAACTAAAGAGCTTCAAAAAAAGGCAGATGGTACTGGATATGCTCAAGCAGATCGCATCACTATGATCAACGGATCTCAGTCACTTATTAGGCATATGGTTATTAAATCTTCAGGCAAAATCGTGTACGAGAGTGATAATTTGCATCGAATAACAAATGTCAAAAATCTCCTTGAATACAGTGATGATTATAGTAGATCCGTTGGAAAGAATTCGTTCTGGTATCTTGATACTGACGGAACTACAGCAAATACAAACACAGGTTTCGAAGCCCGTCGCATTTTAACCCAGGCTCATCAGAATAACGGCGGTGGAGGAGCTAAGAGTATTAACGAAATGATTCCCTTAAACAGATACAGCTTTTTTCAAGAGCTAGAAAGAAAAATGTTGCCCCCAATGCAATTAACGATCGAACTCACTCTTAACGGAGACAGTGAAATGATTCACATGGCAAATGGCACAGACGCTGGTCGTGTTGTTTTAAAGAGATTGTATCTTTGGCTCCCTAGATTAATCCCAAAAGACAGCATGTATAGTAATTTCGTTTCAGAGTTTCTTAAGCCAACAGAATGGACATATATGCGAGATCTTTATAATCAGTCAGCGAATACCCGAGCTATTCAGAATATGTTCCAAATCAGTCCAGCTAGCGATAACGTTAAACATGTTTTCATTTATCTCCAGCGCACAGATGGACCGAATGATGATGAAGCAGAGAGGAGTCCGTATTTGTTTGACACTTTCAAGTTGAATGCTGCTGACGCTAATAGCTCTCTCTCGAGTTGTCGTTTAGAATATGGAAACAACACGTTCTATCCCGAACTAGAATACGATGCAGATTCTAAAATCAGGATATTCAATGATCTCATGAGTTATGCATTTCGTAAAAACGATTACAATTCTGGGACACAACTTAATGTATCTAATTTTAGTAGTTTATATGGTTTAATATATTTCGATTTGACATATCAAAAAGAGGTAGTGACAAGAGATCCTAAACAGTTGATTCTCCATTATCGTCTCAATGTAGCCCCAACAGCAAACGTCAGAGCTCATAGCATTGTATTTTACGAGAGTGAGGTTGTTGTTAAGACAATTGGAAACGAATTGATGATTGTTTAATGAATAAGTTTTTTAACATCGATGAAAATTTAAATGAATATGTTTTTTAAAACAGAATTTATCTAACATATATAATATGACACAACTATACGAAATTAAAGTTAGTTTATCACCAAACCAGAAAAAGAATCTTAGTGACGCGTATCATAAAAGAGAAACAATAGTTCTAAGGCTCACGAAGGACTCTCTATCTGGGAATGACACTCTATACGTACCTCAGAATATAGTTAAACGATTGGAAAAAAATAGAAAATTGAAAAAGGGAATGGATATTAAACTTTCTAAAACAAACATACGAAAGCAAGTAGGTGGATCTCTACTGTCTACAGTTCTGACGCTTGGAAGAACTTTTGGTCCCACTATTGCTAAGACCATCGGTTTGTCAGCTTTAGCTGGAGCAGCTAGTGAAGGAGCATCTCAGATTGTTAAGAAGATATCCGGAAAAGGTGTTCAAACCGGTGGGTTCCTCATACCACAAAATAAAATCGATCAGTTGATAACATATAAACATCTTTTAACAACCAAACAAAAGAAGGATATATTAAATGCTCTACAAACCGGTTCTGGTGTTCATATAAAACCAACAAAAGTACAAACAGGTGGGTTCTTAGGTACTCTTCTCGCATCAATTGGAGTCCCTTTAGCTATTGAGGCAATAAAGAAGATGACTGGTAAAGGTGCCCCTCAGATGGGACAGCCTAAACAAAGACCACCCAGATCTATACCAAAACCAACTACTGTTAACAATCAAGATGGTGGTTTGTTAGTCCCAATGTATAGAACTCCACCTTTTTATGGAAATTGGTCTGATCAAACATTAGGTATGGGGACTAAAAAAAAAGCTCCCAAAAAAAAAGCTCAGAAAAAGGGCAAAGGTCTACTATTAGGCAAAAACTCACCATTCAAAAACGTCCCTCTTCTAAACATTCTATTGTAAAACCAAAATTTCATCAAAATATTCCTTTGTCAAATTATGATTTAATAAAATGGTGTAAATATCTGAATATCCCAATTAATGATGTATTGTCAAGAGATGAAAATGTTCCTCACAATCATCAACAAGCATTATTCATTTACAATCTTGAACCGAGTTATATGTCAGGGAGCCATTGGGTTGCTACATATGTAAAGGACAAAGTCATTAATTACTTTGATAGCTTTGGTTTACCTCCCTTCCAAGAAATGGTCAATCATGCGAGAAAAAAGAACTTAACATTACTCCACCAAAATAATCAGATCCAGAATATAAAGACTACAACATGTGGATATTTCTGTCTGTACTTTTTGAATCAGATGAATAAAGGCAAATCATATTTTGATCTGTTGGAAGTTTTCGACATATATGATACGACGAATAATGAGAAATTCTTAGAACAGTATTTTAAAAATATCCAACTGATATATATATGAGATCATATTGCGTGAAACAAAAAAAGGTAACAGAATGTGTACCTGGAAGTGAAAGATATGTAAAAGCCAAAAACGGGCGAACCATGATGAAATGTACTTGTGCTGAATGTGGAATCACTAAGACGAAATTCGTCAAACAGGCGGGAAACGGGTTGGCCCGTCGAAAGGGGCGGGCGTACTAGATACAGTAGCATCGACTGGTGCTGATTTATTGATTCACCACGGTATTCCTTGGCTTGGAAAAAAGGCAGTTGAAATGGGAAGATATTATGGATCAGAAGCCTTGAGAAACCCAAAACTGCAGAAAAAGGCTATCGATTATGCTCTGGATAAGTTGAATCCAATGATTCAAAATGTCGGAAGTCAAGCTCTTGATCAATTATCAACCAAAATCAGACCAAATAGAAAGTATAAAACCGACAGAAAGGATTTGGATGGTGGAAGTTTAGATATCCATAAAGCCATTGGAAGGCTACCCAAACCAAAATCAGGCTGGACTTTACCTGGTCATAAATACACTGGGCCTTACAACGATCTTGAAAACCAAGTAAAATATAATCCATTTACTGGTGAGATATTGGAAATCTATGATAAACCGACCGGTAAAACGGATGCAATAGCAATGCAACACGACGTCGATTATTCGGTTTGCAAGGATGACAAAAAATGCAAGAATAAAGCTGATAGAAAAATGGTTAAGGCTCTAGACAGTGTGCCTTACAATGAAAGACAATGGGGACATTGGCTGGCTAGAAATATGATTAACACGAAGCAGAAACTAGGTCTCGGTGTAAAACAAAGGAAGACAAAAAACGGGAAAGGCCGTCGAGTGAAGAAAACTGGCAAGAAAAATTAGCTGATGAATTACACAAACCCATAAAGCGTAACTTCACCCGGCGGCGTGTTATTGTAAATCACATTGACGAAATATGGTGCTCTGATCTTGTTGAGATGCAACAGTTCAGTCGATGGAATGCTGGCTACAGATATCTTCTTATGGTTTTAGATGTATTCTCTAAATACGGTTGGATAGTTCCATTAAAAGATAAAAAGGGTGAAACCGTTATGAATGCTTTTAAAACAATCCTTAAAGAAGGCAGAAAACCGGTATATTTATGGACAGACAAAGGCAAAGAGTAAACATGTTAAGGAACTACTTGATAAGAATAAAATAACATTGTACTCAACCGAAAATGAAGAGAAAAGTAGCGTATGCGAACGATGGAATCGAACAATTAAAACCAAGATGTGGAAGCAGTTTACTGTCCAAGGTAATACACAGTATTTAGACATGCTACCCAAATTAGTGAAACAGTATAACAACACTAAACATAGCTCTATCAAAATGACACCTACGGAAGCCAGTAAAAAGATCAATGAAGGAACTGTTTACTTTAATCTATATGGTGATATGGAAACATCAAAACAGAAACCGAAATTTAAAGTTGGTGATAATGTCAGAATAAGTAAGTATAAACGAAATGTGTTTGATAAGGGCTATACACCAAATTGGTCTGAGGAAGTTTTTAAAGTTGATGAAATACAACACACCAATCCAATCACATACAAACTAAAGGATCTCAGAGATGAAGACATTCAAGGGAGTTTTTATGAACCTGAATTACTGAAAGCTGAACAAAAGGTATTCAGAATTGATAAAGTCATTCGGAGGGATTATAAAAAGAAGCAAGCTTTGGTGAAGTGGAAGGGGTATAGTGATGAATTCAACAGTTGGATACCGTTCAAGGACTTGAAGGATATATAAAATTGTTTAAAGATAATTATCTAATATATATTATATCTATTGATACAGTATATACTGTTTATTTGCTTTTGGTAGCCAAAAATATAATTGTTTTTGGCTATCAATAATATATAACCATATTATATGAATCTATTGTTTGGAGAAGATTTCGATACTTTAAAATTCAGAGCCAAAAACTTGTACGATGCTAAGGATCTGAGATATTCAAACCGCAGAAATAAGAAATATGTTGTCACTCTCAAAAACGGTAAAAATATACATTTTGGTGATAGTAGGCATGAAGATTTTTTACAGCACCAAGATTGGAATAGACGTTTACGATATCGTAAAAGAGCATCTATGATAAAGAATAAAGATGGTAAATTGACATATAAGGATCCTGAATACGCTAATTACTGGAGCTACCATCTGCTGTGGTGAACAGGTTTAAACCAAGATCAAAATGGCTTAAAAATAATATAAATACTATAATATATACATATGGAAAATCAGAATGTTAAGAGAGGTCCTGGAAGACCAAAAAAGTATTCAACTGAAGAGGATAAGAAGGAGGCTATAAAACAACAAAAATCGAAGTACATGCTAAAAAAGGAATGGTATTGTGACGTTTGTAAAAATGGACTAAATTATACTCTTGCTGGTAAATGGTGTCATTTGAACACAAAAAAGCACAAGAAAAACGCTAATGCAAATAATTAACATAATGTGTATAGTTCAAAGGATCTATTAATTGGATCATTTGAATTCTTGACTGTGTTTGAACGCAGATTGAAAACACTTAAAATAATATCAATACTATAGTATATAGAATGGAAAAATCTAATCATATAAATATGAACAAGAGAGATCTTGAGAAACTCAGCAAATCGGAACTTATCAAATTGCTTCTGAAGCAGGAGAAGAACCGTAAAACTGTTGTGGTAGATAAGAAGCCAAAGAAAAAACAGAAAGTGGTTTATAATCATGATAATTTGTTTGATGATGACCTATTCCCAGACTTTGCCGTCACAAGTGATCCATTTGAAAGAACGATGAAGAAAGTCAACAAACAAGATAAAAACATTAATGAACAAACATCATTAATCAACGACAGATACAGTAAGTTGGTTACAGATGAGAAAAAAGTGACTCATTATCCAATGATAAAGGCAACATTGGATGAATTCCGCAGGGAAGAAATAAGGAGGAGCAATGACAAAAACAAGAGATTAAAATCATTTGTCGACCTATTTGGAAAAAGGCTCAATGAGATGCAAGGAAGTAGAGACAAAGTATCTATAAGAATACACATTGAATTATCTCATGCATTACGTGGAATGATTGAAACGGTTTCTGAACACACTTACGGACCTTTCACAGTCAATAAACCATATAATATGAGCAAACGAGATGGATACAAATTCGCTTTATACGTTCTCATGAATAAAAACATAACCTTCTTATCAGGCGAATCTGTCACACAAATCGGACTCGACATTACACGATTGAATAAAAAAAGACCACAAAAACATAAATTGGGCAAACTCAAGTTCGAGTCATACTTGTTAAACAAACAACGACCTATCACAAGACATGGCAAAAATACATGTGTTGTTGACTATGTTTGGGACCAGGTTAGAGGTCAACGAGGTTTTAAATCATACACTTATGAGAAATTGAAGAGTGAAATTTATGAGTTTGTAGCTGAAGGTGATGATATGATAAGTACCGATGAGTTGATTAATTGGGTAGATAAATGTCATAATAACGTGTCAATTCACGCCTATGATGCAAGATACAAAAAGTTTATCACACATAGCAAAAACTGCTCAGATATTTCTCTTGTATACATAGTAAAAGACCATCATTGCCATCCAATAACAGATGAAAAACTGAAAACCGTTGCAAGTAAGGCTAACCAGGGGGGATGTGATGACCTACTAAAACATATGTCTGATATAAAATGGACAAGACGTCACGAGAACATAACAAAACTCAACAATATAAATGAAATATACAGTTTGGACAAAGAAAATAACATAATAATATTACCCGAGGAAGCAAAAATGAGAGAAGCAATTAATTTATACAGCAGAAGTGAAAATTTTTATGTCGAATATCTACATTGGAATAACAACGGTATTCTCGATGGTTTCATTGATCACAAAAAGAATATGTACCTTTTGAATGAGGAATACAATACAAGAAAAACAATATGTGACAAACTATTTAACACTTTCAAAACTCATGACTTCAAATGGACAAACCAAAGCTATACAAGTATTTCAACAAGCTTGTTCAAGCAATTGAATGGATATATTCCCGAATCATCATATAATGTCAACACGAGGCAAATGCTTGACGATTTCTATCCGAGAGCATTACAATGGTGTACAACAGATGATATACCCGATGATGTGGTGAGTATTGATATTGCTAAATGTTATCCGAGCATATTGTTGAATAATAATCACGAAATTCCAGTTTACAATATCCATGACGTTGTTGAGCCGTTCAACTGCAAAAGTGATCCGAAACATTGTGGCGAGTTCTATATAGACGAGACAATTCTATACAACTACGAGACACCACTAAAAATAGAAGCCGGCTTTTACAGCTCTAATCTGATATCATACCTTGTTGATACATTACATATGCCTCTAAGTCAGATCAAATATAAAATAGTTAGCAAAAAGGCTCTAAAACCGAATACATTTAGCGAATACATCAAATACATATTCGATAACTTCTCAGAAAATGAGGCGAAGAAAATAGCCAATAGCTTCATCGGAGAACTCGGCAGGAGATATAATAAAACAAACCATGGTTTTACTTGCACAGATTACGATACAGCGATGTGTTGTTGGACTAGTGGTTTGTCTGAGGGTAAGAACGTCACAGTCGATCATCATGATGGTATATTCATGATACGAGAGCAAAATATTGAACGCGTATTCTCAGATCATACAACCATCAACAGATTCGTAGTTTCAGAAGCGATATTAAAATGTTTGCAACTGATAAAGACGTGTCACGGAGAGGACAGTGTGTTGTATGGTTATAATACAGACGGGATTTATATAACTAACCCAAAAGTACAATTCAAAAATAAGAAAGACGTTAAATTCTGTACCAAAAGAATAGGCAGGGCATATGTTACAGACAGTGAACTTATGTATTTTGAAAAACATTACAGAGAAAACATGGATATGTCAGATTATAAATTAGAAACTGGCAAAGGATGTATATACAATGGACAGGCAGGGAGTGGTAAAACGACTAAACTATGCAGAATGGTACAAGAAACAGATAAGCCATTAGTTTTATCATTTACTAATAAGGCTGTCGAGAATGTTAAGAATAGATTAATTCAAACAGGATATGAAAAGGAAGTAGCAAACAAAATATGTCACACATTCGACTCATACTTTTGTGAATGGAGTGATGGAAATTATCACAGTCTTGATGGAAAAACGATATTCATTGAAGAATTTTCTATGGTACCTAACAAGTCGATGACTAAAATATATCACGAATATATTAAATACAATATCACCGTATACATGTTTGGTGATCCCAACCAATGTGAGCCTGTAGAAGGGGGTAGTCAAATACATTATAACTATCTGGAGTCAAAAACGATCAGTGAAATGTGTCCACGGATTAAAACTCTTCAATATATTGAAAAGTCTTGTAGGTACGACAAGCAAACTCACGAGATGTTAAAAACATTCTTAAAACATGGTAAAATCTCGACATATTTCCAACCGATTGATAAGAAACTTTATAAAAATATCTGTTACCTGAACTCGACGAGAATAAAGGTAAATGCACAATGTTGTGACCAATTCACAAAGGACAAGAGGTATGAAACGGTAGAATTCAAATACGATAATAAAAAAGAAACTTATAAAGTATGCCAAAACATGCCAATCATGGCCACACAGAACATTAAGGACAAAAGCATATTTAATACAATGGAATTTAAAATCGAGGAAATAAAAGAGAATAAATTCAAGGTTAACAACGAATGGTACGACATAAAAGAGTTTTCAGAATCCTTCATTCCTTCATATTGTGTTACCGTTTACAAATACCAAGGAGCAGATATTGACGAACCATATAATGTTCATGACGTCAATCGTATGAACAAAAAACAACTGTACACAGCATTAAGCAGAACGACCAAAATGGAATACATACACGTGAATAATAAAGAGATAAACAACAAATATTTCAACAAAAGGCAACCAGTATTAGAATTAGTCAACAGTAAATTCAACAGTTTGTACAAATATGGAAAGATATACAAAGTAACGTTTAATAACGGAATGGTCTATGTAGGTTCAACATGTGAAGAACTAGAAACCAGACTCAAATGGCATCTATCGAACATGAAAAGCCAAGTGTTTAAAAACAAAGAACACAATCCAAAAATAAAACTAATTGTCAATGCACCGAGTAACGACAAAAAGAGTTTAGAAAATGTTGAAAATGGATACATTCAAGAATATGCAGAAAAATATGGTAAACAATTAATAAACATTAAGTCAAATCCTAATAGAAAAACCAAAAAGATTGAATACAAGGTGACCATCGAAAATAAAACACAACTCGAGGAAAGAATAGCCAAATTAGATAAGAAATTAACCATTAAAGATGATACAAAAAATAAATGTTGGTTGATTGACAGTATTATCGATGGAAAGAGATTCAAAACAATGGCGAGATATGGTAAAACGTCAAAAGAAGAAGCATTAACAAAGATCAGCGTAAAGAAGCAAAAGAAAATCAAAGAACTGACCGTTTACTTCGAGTAAATATTTATTAAACACATCATTCGTTACCTTTCAATATAAAGGATTCTTTCACACTTCTTTCACATCCAGAAATCTGGTTTTGGATAGTCGACATAGACTTCGGCATGTTGACTGTTTTCACTGTAAACTTTCTGAGTAATGATTGTAAGTAAAATTTATAATAAAATATATTTCCACCTTTCTTCATTATGATTGGTTGATAGAGATCGTATGACAATCTCATGAATTTGGAAAATAGATGAGTCATTTCCTGTTTTCCGAGAATTTTAGACTTCCTGTTGTATGGAGTCACGCAATGTAAAAATGCATTTGTACCCCATAAAATGAAATGCACAACTGAAATCATGGCGAAAGTGCCGACTCATGCTTTTTTAGGGGGTGTATCCGCAAAATGGAAACTGCTTTTTTTATGGTCTGAAAACTACTGAAAATCATGCCGTTATACCGACTCATGCTTTTTATGGGGGTCGAAGCGCAAATTGAATGAAATCAAAAAATGGATTTTCGCTTTGAAGAAAATGAGTGTGAGAAATCGCCATGACAGGCCATGTAGTAACAGCTGTAGCACCTCCAGAACGCAGACTATGTAGGCCATATTCCTTGGGGTCATAGCCCAAATCTTTCAAAGTAGTCTTAAATAGTTCTCTGCGGCGAGTATAGGATAACTTGCCATTCCTAAGACTATCACCCGACTTGTTCTTCGTTAATGGCCTGAATAAAGGCAAGTGACCAGACAGATCCAAATTGGCTGCTTCAATATACCTACGTAAGATAGCTACTGGGCAGTATTTGTTCTCTGACTTAGCGATATGAACATAGTTGCCCTCTCTATATACATCCGCTTTACTCCTTGGCACAAGAATTTTAACAAAACCGTCGCCAAACGTGAGGTGCTTTGGCTCAATATTAGCCAACTCGTTAAAACGAAAAAATCCTTCAAAACCTAAAGAACTTATTGCGGCAATACGAAAGTCCTTTAAAGATGCTTCCTCAGCGCCATGCCTGTCAATAATGCTTCTAATGATGGCAGGGTCCACGGGCTTTTTCTTGTTAACTGGATTG